>OY987221.1:11141930-11580289 GCA_963920805.1 Primula vulgaris | reverse complement strand
GGGGTGCGGGGCAGCGCCCCGTTCGAAATTTTTTCCGAACAGTTGCTTCCTTTCCGAACAGTTGCTTGCTTCGTTTCCGAACAGTTGCTTGCTTCCTTTCCCAACAGTTGCTTCCTTCCTTTCCGAACAGTTGCTTCCTTTCCGAACAGTTACAAAAAATGGGACAAATATCAACAATTATTATAATTTCTATAATTAATATAAACAAACAACAAACAATTATATATAACTAAGTGAATTATGAATTTGCATATTTTATATATTTTTCCTATTTTACAAATTGAAATTACAAAAAAAAAAAAATACACACAAACCGTACATTTAATGTACGGTTTGTATATATTTTCTGTAAACCGTAAATTAAATGTACGGTTTGTGCGTTTTTTCAGAAAAAGTGTAGTATAAAAATCCAACCTCTTTGATATATGCATATTTAACTAATTTATGTTAAATGAAAAATGATTTTGCTAACATGTTTTTTCTAACAAAAAAATCAACTATATGTCATGTTACATGATATATCAACCTGATTGTTATTAATATTATATTTAACATTTTTTTTAATTAATATTTAAATTTAGGATAGGCTCAATTAGTGTTGTAGAATATTTTTATTTAGGTTTTTAGTAGGTTGAGTTTTATATTTAACAATTTTTATTTTTTTTTATTAATATTTAAATTTAGGGTAAACTAAACTTGGGTTCTAGTATATTTTTATTTGGATTTTTAGTGGGTAGGGTTTTTATATTTTTAATTAATATTTAAATTTAGGATACACTCAAATATGGTTCTAATATATTTTTATTTGGGTTTTTAGTAGATTGTATTTTTATTATGTGAATATTTATATTTTAATTTATCAAATTATAGAATTTTATGTATATTTGAACGGATAAATATGTATTTTATTAACTTATATAGAGTGTGTAAGTTGTGTGTGACCTAAGAGTCTATCATATGGATTGTGTGATTAGTAAAATTCATGTTAGCAGGTTGAATTTGAACGTGGTAATAACAACATTCTTTTTTAAAATACAATTATCACTTATTAATTTTTTCTTATTTTATAGTTGTATTTTTTGTTATCAATATTTATACTATATTAGTCATATATTTAGACTTACATGGACCTATAATAATGTGTGTATGAGTATGACTAGGCAAGTCACCTCATCAAATAAAAGTTTTATCTAAATTTTTTGGGTTATAATAGCAACAGTCAATTTAATACTCACATGTATGAATGTACACATGTTATAGTCCCCAAGTTTTTTTTTTTTTTTAGGTAAGTAAAATATATTAACAAATAGGGGACCTAACCCAGAATACAACTTTGAAGCTTCACTTACAAAAAGCCTCATAACACAAGAGACACAGAGACTATAGGCCTGAAATAATAGTAATATCTATATTTAAACTTAAACTTGATTTATAGTGAGAAAAACCATTTATTTGCGAGCAAGAGGCATAGTCCCAAGTTTGTACATGTTTTACTTAAATAGTCATGGGTGAGCTTCTGGTAAATCTGGTTAGGACTTGCACTGCACCATAAATAGCATGATACTTATTTAAAACTCAAGGAATCCCGAAAAACATATATAAAATCACCAAACAATCCAAAAGACCAAAATAAAATGACTTCTAGCGCATATAACACACAAAAACAACATTACATATCTCAACTGTTCCATTCTCTTTACAATTCCAACGTGTCAAATACGTATATAAATATACAAAGTGTGGAATGTCTATCAATTTAATAGGTAAATAGACAAGTAACTCATATATATTATACATATACAAAGTGTGAGATGTTTATCAGTTTATTTAGGTAGCAAGACAAGTCATTTTATTTTTTAAACTTATTAAAAAACATGTACCACCCAACTTTTTTTTGACCATTTGATTGTATTACATTTGCAATTTATTACAAATATTTTTGCTAGGTCCTATTTAATACATAATGTACTACAAGTTTAAAGTTTTCCAATCTGAAATAGTAGAATATATGCATGGTATTTATATTTATATTATCATCATACGGTTTCATTATAATCTCGTTTGGTTGCGGTATTAGTAGTAATGGGACTAGCAATACCTTCAGATTATGACGGGATAACAAATAAAGGCCAGATTAATAGTATAGACATAAATACCAATGAAGTGTTTGTTTGATTTTTATTGGGGTTGGACTATTTTAAAATTTTACATTTATATACATAATAAATAAACTTGTAATTAATATGAAATAACCTCATTTAACATTACTTCTAATACCATTTTAGTATTAATACCCTTCCAAATTTGTCAACCAAACACTGAATTGTAGGTCCCACTGTATTACTAGTGCATTCCCACCTTAGTAACGTGACAAACAAACGAGGCCTAAGAGTTTTAGGTTCGCTTATATGAAATTTTATGAGAAAATTATTTCTTTTCCAACTATGATTTTTTCTGCGTTTAGTTCATGGAATTGCCTAACACTCATGACTCATGCAATACTTTTTATATAAAGTTTGTGAAATTTAGACCACTACATTAGAGAAATGGAAAACTTCAAATTATTAATATTAACTATAAATAAAATTAGGTTCTAAAATATAATTAACTTCATTTTAAGTACATGTTGGTAGGCCTCTTGAAAAGTTCTTAAAAATAGGCCCTAGTTAGTCAAAATCGATCTAGACATAGGCACAGAAAAAACATGATGTCATTCAAATACAAAATCTTTAAAGAAAATTAATGTTTTATTAATATATTACCGATTTGAGTAACACTATTATAAACCCGGTGCAATATAAGTTAGGGTATACCGTCCATTAAAAACAAAACATATATTAATGAACCCAAAAATAACTAACCTAAAATTAATTCAAAATTAAAACTAAAAATTATATTGGTTGACACAACTTAATTATAGTACATCGGATTCATATTAGTGTTTATCTACCAATTTAGTAAAATTTAAAGGCTGAGGTGAGGTACTAATGGTTAAAGTGAAGGATACTAAACAGGTTTTTTCCCAAAAATCTTTAATAACCACCAAAAGTAAAAAGGTCTATTGAGAAGTAATTAGACGGTGACACGAAATGAACATAGTTATCCCGTCATTGTTACTAAAAAGCGAAAATTGCAAATGGATACATGTTTAAATTGCAGCTAATGGAAAAAGTGCAGGAGCTAATCTAATTTCACTAATAAGAATCTAATGATCAAATCAAATGTAATTTTAGTGTAAAAATGAAAGCCACTTCACTTCCTTCTATTTTTCTCTAAACTTTATAATTTAATAAGCATTATGGTATATCTGCAAAACTCAACTCCTTAGCGAATAGCTTGTTTCACGTTTCCATATGTCAATGGTTGGCGACAAGAAGTATGATTATCGGATAGCAAGGACGGTGGTCATCGAATTTGGGACCCAAGGCGAGGATGATATAGAAGGTACAGCTTAGTTTTGTAACCATGATGAAGGAAAATGTATGGATTATGGTTAGGAAAGTCTAATTGTCGGGTTGGTAAGAAAAAAAAAGACTATACTTTGGAGTTTATTACACTTGGGATAAAAATAACTGGTAAGAGTAGTGTTTTTGTTTATTTAGCAAAAATTCCAGGTTTTTAAAAACAAATTTATGAGCAAAATATCAGTAACAAAACTAGACCCTCTGATTCAGTAGTGACATTCAATGGTGACACGAGGTTTCGGTCTTTATTTGATTTCAATGATTACTAAATTGTGAATCTCTGTTCTAGTTTATTTTAGAAAATGTGAAATTTAAGACCATCAGCAGCGGGAAGTTTGACGAGCACATAATTGTAAACAAGTCTGTGGTGCAACTTGTTTATACATTGTTTGCAGCATTTAAGCTCAACCTTTCCCGATTTTGTGTTTCAAACCTAAGTCTGCATTTGGTTAACAGCTTAAGAGATGATCTTCTAGTTCCTTTTTTTCAAACAATACGAACTCCGCTAAAATGAGAAAAGGTAAGCAACACCAACAAGGGGACAACAATAACCGACTACAGGTCGTCAGTCCAAACAAAAGACTCGAGAGTTATCTATAATTTATCTCACAAATCACGATAAACGTATTGTTGAGCCATTTACCCCTTAAGAGCCCCAGAACAAAGCTTCAATCGTATAATAAGTTTGAAGCATAAGCTTTACCGGCTCTGCATTTCCCCACAGGGTACTAATCAGGTCCCATTTTATACAGTTTGCTCGAACACAAGCAACCTGAATAACTCTTAGAAATATCATTGCTAATTACGTAACATAGCTCGGAATCAAATTATTGAAACACCATTCCCAGCCTTCTAAATTAGAAATAAAATTATACTAGAAGCTCAAAGGTAGCACTATACCCACACCCTTGGCTAATTAGATGGCCAAAGAACAGACTCGACCACTCACGTATGTGTATTGCCTTTCAATGAGTATCAACAACTATCACTCGGAAAATAAAGGGCTTTCAGAACACCAAGCCAAAGCTGATCATGAATGTGAGCGAGGCTCCAAATTGTTTTTGCAAGAAAGAGCATAATCAAACGCATAAAAGTTATGAAAAAATTACACCACCCATTGCTCTAGGCGTGTTGTGAAGTCTCACCTTTTCCATTGAATTCAATCTCCCTCTCCACCCCACCAAGAAAATCACAATAGGGCTATAATTGCGACTAAAAAAATCAAAGCTTTTGAATGGATAAACTTCACTATTTCACAACAAATAAAAACAAGCTTATTTGCTTAGTTCTGCATCCAGACAACCCCATGTAAATAATAACTATTCAAGAACTGGACATGAGTACTAGCATCTTCTCAAAATATCTTCAGTATACGGACCTCTGATTTTTTAGTCCCCGAAACCTTTACTTATCGCATCATACACATGAAAAATGGCCAAACTAACTCTACTAAACTGTGATTTTTTTTATTATAATAAGCTCTGCATGATCCCAGCTCGCACTATAACTGCACAACTTGCTAAACTAAACGACCACAGAAAAGACACTGACAAACTCATCAAGTAGAAAATGTATCACCTTACGATACGTTTAAGCAACTATCATTCAGAAAATAAAAGGCTTAAAAGTTAGGCATAGCTGACCGTGATTATAGATGAGCATCCAATTTTATTTGCAAGAACAGCACAACTAAACACACAAGAGAGAACCTATATTTGCCACTGCATTAGGCGGGTCATTTTTTTATTCACATAAAACAACATTTGATAACAACTAATGAATAAATAAAAATTATAACCGGGTCAACATAACAAAATTTATTAAGTAATCAACACATAGATTCTGTTTTTTCGCTACCAGCACCTAAGAAAAAAGGCTTAGTTATAGTAATCATACAATTGCAAATTGAATTAGCCTTTTCCACTAATAAAAACTACCCTACTGCTTTTTACCCATTACGCACTTGACTAAATCAAGTATTCTAAAATAATCGTAAAAGAGGGATGATTCTTTACCCTCTAAACCATCCCTGTGGTGACGATTGCTTCCAGCTAAGTTGTTACATGGGCTCCCACCAATAACCAGGTCAAATCCACCGATCGAATGTATAATCTGCTCCAGCCTATCGCCATGCAGCTCTTGTACATCCTCAAAATCAATCAACGTCCCAGTTTGGCTAGTCTGTTCCCAGAAATCTCGTACTATGTTTCTATTGACTTCCGATTTCTCGACCGATACGACCGTCTTCAACGGTATTCCCAGGCGATGGAGAGCAACCTCAGCACCTCCGATACCGGAGAAGAGGGAGAGTACATTGAGTCCTCCCGGGAACAGGTCCTTTAGGACTGAGAGATGATAGGCGACGGTGTCGACCTGAAATAGAAAAAAAAATAAAAAATTACTAATGAATAACTGAAAACAAAAAACAAGTGAGGCAAAACGAACCGAAAAAATCCAACTTATATGCTTAACAGGCAATCAAGCCTTCAGAAAACAACAAATGATTAAACTTCCGTAAGAATTCAGCTTTCCTAAAAAATTAAACATCAAACACCAGCATATCCTAAGAAAACTTCCGTATGGGGGATTCGTTGCAATTTTTTAGGAAAGCTGAATTCTTTTAGGTTAGGAAATACTGTAGCTAGATTTATCGAGCTTAAACTTCTAGAAGTTTCAGGCCAACTTTCAGAAAAGCTAAAGTTTTAAGCTGGTCAACTAAATCACAACAGATTTCAAGCAAAAAGACAGATTAAATCTAAATGAGACTAGTATAGTTATATTGTTAGGTCAGTGTGCAACCTCTCCTTATGTTTAGACAATTTAAGGTACGCTTTAGTAATGAGCATTGTTAGTCACACCATTAACACGCACACACGTTTACATACATATGATTCATCCACATCAAGACCGACTTTGGCATACTCGATGACTACACATTTTCTTCCAAAACAAGCACAAACACAGTCAAGAGACATCGAATAAATCTAGACAGAAAAGTCATGACTTCACCCTTAGTGTAAACTAAAAAATAGAAAAAAGGTACACTTCAGTAATGAGCTTTGTCCGTCACACCATTAACACTCACACACGTTTACATACATATGATTCATCCACAATAAGACCGACTGGAAACCCCTTGGATCTAAAACTCGTTCCCAAAACCTGATTTGCTTTGCTCCCAAAACCCATACTATAAATTTTCTTTAGTTAAGTTGTGTTAGAATATTTCAGATTAATAGCCAATTAGTAGTTAGGCTTTAGCTGAAATTAGTTAGAAATAGTAATTAGTGAATAGTTAATAGTTAATACATGTTGGTGTTAGTTGGAGTAACATTTAATATAGTAATCTGTAGAACCTTGATCAGCCTATATAAGGCCTTGTTGTACTCAGTATAAAAGCAAGAAATATAAAACTATAAAAATCTTTTATTCACTCTATGCTTTTAAGTTGTCATACTATTACAAACTCCTAAAAAATAACCAATGTATATCATGGTTAATTTGACATCTGAAGTTTCCCAATGGTAACGGACTGTTAATGAACTGCCAACTAGAAAATTCTACCTAGCAAAGAATGGCTGTGTAAAGTGATTTAGATTGGTGTAAAGTGATTAAAACAGAATGAATTCCTTAAGCTGGCTACTCTGAAATGTCAGTATATCATCTCATCCAGGTGCTTCCAGTAAAACGCAGAATCACCATATGGGCACTGAAATACTAAGTCGATAACATACGAAGCACTAATTTATCCTTTGAAAGCACGCTATCAAAACAAATGTATAATATATTCAGCTTGGCACAAATGAAACAAAGAAACGTGTGAAAGGATTAAGTTTCGCTTATGACTATCATGACAACAATATTACGCACATTTGCAAACACATACGGATCGTTAATAAGAAAAGGGTATATCCTGTACTACTAAAGCATGAAGATGATGAAACGAAACGAGGGAAGTACCTAAGGTTCAATCTTTTGTACAAGACAGCAAGTAAAAGCAAGAAAGAAACAAGAAAGGTTAATATCGATTACTGGGAAGCATCATGAATTACTTAGATGCATAGAAAGTGGGTACTTATTACTTCTACTGAGTTCAACCACTACATTAGTTTGAAAATGTGACTACGAAATACGCTCTGGTATATAATATGCTATCCATTATAGAATGTCAGATTCAGACAATAGTTATATATGCAGCTTTTAGAGTTTCGTACTTGTCATATCATTTTCTAATTTTGAATTAGTTTAACTAATTATTACAAAAACACAACGTATAGTCACACTCAAATGATTCTCAGTAAAAGCAGCGTTGCACTAAAAAACTTGTGGTATTGACGAAGCAATGAAAGTTCAGGACATGTAAGCACTGATGTAAGCTCCGTAAATTGGAAGTGGATGCACAATAGTAACAATGTAAGAACAAATTTAAATTAGTGTAAGTTACTCCTAAGCTTCACGAAATGAGCATCATTATGATATTACGTACATCTACAGCTACTTCTATAAAACATGGGCATTTCCCAGTTAAATATACATGATAAACTAAAAAGTATAGTAAAGAACTTAAAGTCGTCACTCTAATAAATTAATATTATAAATAGGACACATGCATTATGGGAAATTTTTAGGCAGATTTCTGGTTAAGTTAAAAAAATAACTAAAAGGGTAAAAAACTAATCGCAAGGTGAAATACTGAAATGAGAAACTGAACTAGGTTCTACTATAACTAATCGAGAGAGCAAATTAAAGTGCTAATAAAGAAAGCAATCTCTCCGGCTCTTCCACAACCTAATTCTTTGCTAATTCCTTCTCTTTACTCTAGCGGCTTTAGGATGATTTTTTTCTGGAATTTGCAAAAAAAACATGAAAGTTTATTATCTGAAGTGAACTCCCACAAATTCATCATTGGTCGCAATTTGATGTTCTTTCTACTATTGCGAGTTCACTTATCAAGTCTCCTTTTCTCTCGTTCGTCTACATAATATGTTCATTCATTACTAACATCGTTTATTGTGCAGTGAAAGTTCTAACTAACAGCTAAGCACTAATGTCTTAACCCAAACTCGAAAACACAGCAGAGACAAATGCATTATAAATTCTACCAGAGACGTAGAGTAAAATCCTAGACATCGCTAAGAAACACCCCCACCACAGTAATGTTTTAAATGAACAAGTACAACTACTTGATAAGAATATATCAAACGTAGCTGGGGTCATTTTGGTTGAAGAGACAATGTAAAATTTCTACAAACAAGAAGGAAAACGCTTCGTGCACAAAAGACTAACGAAACTATAACTCAAAAGGTTAGTTTAGGTTTTGAAATTACACTTTTTTATGACTGAAAATGTAATAACAGAACTTGAAATTTAACTCTCGGAGTATATTCTGAGAATCTAATCATGCATATATCACTACTCAAACAACAAAGCCAATAATCTGTTCCAAGATTAACATCAACAGATTAATCAGGTATCCTAATTAGAAAGCTACACTAATAACAGTAACAAACACACTGTCTACATGAACATAATTCATCAACAACAAAACTGATTCATGATCAGCATAGTTACAATGAAACTCTTTTAAAGTCGAGAAACTTGTTCCTAAAAAATTCTTTTCCAGACCGGAACTAAATAATTCTCACTTTTGATAGTTCTTTTACTAGTAGGCAACTCGCAAAAGTTAAAATAGTAAGTCATGCCTTATCAGCACAACTACTAATATTATTTGCATTGCTACCTAAACTACTTTGTTTAAATATGAACTAACCCTCGTCAAGATAATAGACACTCAAGCATTTATCACATTTTCTATCACTAGACTAGGTCAAATTAATCCGTTACTGTTTGGGATTGCATGTGCCCATGTTTGATACTGAAAAAATCCTACTCCTAGTGTTACTCCTTAACAGAGTCAATTGACAGACTTACCGAAAAATAGTCAATTGACAGCTACAAAAGAGAGCTAACACCAAAATGCCAATAAAATAATACTACTTTGAGAGGAGAATTACTTATATATGCATAGCTTAGCAAACACGCAAGTTTGGCAAAGATAAGGGGTTACCAAAGAGAACACAGTTGGATAGAAGAAAAGAATATATGATACACAAAAAGGGTATATTCACCTATTTTATGGATAGGTTGCTTGGTTGCAGCTTTTTTGAGGTTAAGAAAAGATAAGTTCATCAAGCTGAAAGTCAATAGCTTATTCAGGCCAAAAAAATGTCACCATTTAAGGCAGTCAGCCAAATGCAGACTAGCTTTTAAGAACAAAAAAACTGAGCTAATAAGGTGCAACCAGACAAGGCCTAAATATATAAGTATAAGTGTTGTACTTAAAAAGGAAAGGATACACGAGAGGCTGAGACTTACCTGGAATGAATTTCCGAGAGATTTGTACCGATCCGTCCGGCTTATCCCACCACCTCTCGTATGGTTTTTCGGGAACCCAAGTAACATCTCAACCTCCTCACACTCGAGGGGTGCCAACTTGTTCTTACCCACCCAGACAAGATTCCATTTTCTAGATTCATAGAGAACGTATTTCTTCACACCTTCAGGCGGCTCGCCATCCCACTCTTCCAAAGCTTTTCTAATCCTATTGGTTAATTTTGCACTCGCGATACACGTTTGTAGACAATTCAACTTTGTTCGTGGATCCCAAGACGGCCACCATCTTTTCGTCATTGGTAAAGCTTCATTTATAGTGCGGGCTGGTAAGGGTAAGAGAGGACGACGGTTATCCAGAGGGAGATTGTGTACATATCCTCTTTTTCTAGCAGCTGCGCAAAAGAATTTGGAATCTACAAATTCCGGGTCGACGTCATACAGAAATCTTTTTATCGTGTCCCATACGCCTTTTGGTGCTAATGCGACGTTTTCGTAATAAAAATATGGGGGACCGATAGCGGCCTCTGGGAGGGCTCTACGATAATTTATAGAATCAGATGGGACCCCAAAGCCGATCATAGGCTGTGGTAGGCGAAGTGTCTCCTCTTCGTCAAATGCCCTCTGTCTTTTCTTTTTCAGGTCCTTCTCTAGTAATTTTCTTTTCTTCCTTCTACCCATTTCACAGAAAAGATTTCTTCTTGGCTGGCAAAAAATATATTCAGACACAATAAAAATTAGCTGACCAGCATCGAAAGAAGGATCCACTCTCATGTTGGCAACAAAACTAAGCCTTGTTTGATGGCAGCTTTAAAGCTAATAAGCTTGACAGTTTTGAGGTTTGGAAAAAGCTAGATTCACTTCTTACAAAGGCTACTAGCTTATGCCCAGCCTAAGAAACAGAATACTTCAGCTCTAATGCTGGTCGACCAAATGGAGCTCTGCTTTATAGCATAAAAAGGATCTTTAATAGAAAGCCAGAAAAACCATTCAAGCTGGTCAACAAAATGGAATCCAGATTTTCAGCAGAAAAGCATACATACTGAGCTTCTAAGCTGCACCTGGCCAAAGCCTTTTTTACTATAAAAGGTACAGGACTCTATTAGAAATCCAGAAAAGCTCGACTTCTAAGCTGATCATCAAAATGGAGTTTTTATTGTAAGCATAAAACTATAAAAAAAACACTCAGCTTTTAAGTTGCAATTGAACAAGGCCTTTTTCGGATAAAAGCTACATAACTCGGATAAATGCTACAGAACTCGGATAGAAAGCCAGAGAATCTCAGGGTTTTCTCTGGTCAACAAAATGAAGTCCAGCTTTTAAGCATTAAATAATAAAAAACTGGCTTTTAAGCTGCAATAAACAAGGATTTTTTGAGATACAAACTACAGAACTTGGAGGGAGAGCCAGAAAAGCTGAGCTTTTAATCTGGTAAAGAAAATGACTCAAGCTTTTAATCATAAAAGAAAAGGACGTGTTTTTGAGCTCAGCTAAGCACAACCTTTTTAAGATGAAAGCGGCAGAAGGATATAACGGTAGACAAACTGAGTTTTCAAGCTGCAACTATATGAGGCTTTTATAATCATTAAGCTACAGTGCTACACAACTCAAATAGACATCCAGGAAAGATAACCTTCTAAGCTGGCCAACCAAATGTAGTCCAGCTTTTAAGCAAAAAATAATTAGATAAAACTCAGCTTTAAAACCGCAACCAAAGGAGGCCTTTTTTAAGATAAAATCTGCAAAACTAGGATAGAAAGGATACCTTTTCCTCCTCAGGATAAAAAGCATCTTGCACTTTTGAAAATTGCGCAGCAGATATGAAGTCTGTTAACTCTGCTTCCGAAGCATCTGAACCTGCAATTACGTAAAACACGCCACATGACTTCTTCAAAATCAGTGTTTTCCACTTCCCACCCTTGGATTAGTATAGATGCAGAACTGTACATATATGAAAGGAGTTCCAGAAAAAAAAAGGAAAAAAATCAAACTCAGAACAATACCAAACTGAATCTCATTGTGACTTCTTTTTATTTTCCTAAAGGGGGGGTCGGATTTGTATAGCACGTGAAAATGAAGACATTTAATTTAATCATCCAAAATAGATGTTTTACCAATTCAGGATGGTAACTTTGAGGTTGCAGTTACAAGTTATATTTCTTAAACAATTTAAATTCAAAACACACAAACACAAAAAAAAACAAAAAAAACTTAATTAACAAATATTAAATCGAAACGCGAAATAAAAGCTCGACTTATTACTTAAAATATTAATTAAAAATGAAATGCCCATTGTACTTTTCTTAGCTAGGAAAAGCAAAATGGTATGTCGTTTCAACCAAAATAATTGCAGGTCGAAAAGAAAAACGATGAGCTTAAAAGCTGCAACGAATGAATCCACAAAAAAGCTATGATATGAAGTACCTTTAACCAAAATTACACCAAAGTAATGCATATACATGGAAAATACTAAAAGTATCGTATTCATGTACATGCACAAGGCATGTTTGGTCACAGCATTCAGCAAACAGGCTAGATTCTTTATGTTAAAAATAACATCAAAAGATCTAACTTCTTCGGAAAGAAACAATAAGCTCATCATTTTTACTAATTAACTTAAGGTGGTCCAACTTCAAGGGAAAAAAAGGGAGATACAACTTGCAACAATAAAATTGATATGTGAATGAAGTTACATAGTTTTTAGGTGGCATTTCATGGTTGGGTTTCAAAGGGCTAGTTCGGTAGCATCTTCCTTAACAAATAAGTTCCGAGTTTTTTAAAAGTTGAAAAATAAACTTGGCTCATTAGATGATAGCTTCTAGATTTTACGCAAAAAAACACAAAGCTCAACTTTTAAACTGATCGGCCAAAATACCATATGCAGCAGTCTTTAAAACAAAGACATCACAGAAATTGAGCTTAAGAGTTGAAACCAGACTGTTGAACATCACTGCCGACTTATTATGGTTCTCGATAATTATCCTTCTAGAAACATGAGTAATTCCCAAGTAATCCTAGATGTAACTAGATACATGTTCAAACTACAAGTTTGACTTTTTCTTTTTACTTAACGGTGAAACCAGCCGACTTATATAGCTAGAGAATTCTAGCATGTAGCATGGCAGCAAATAACCGACCTTGTACTACTATATATAGGGCAGTGGTCTCATTTGTATGTATCAAAATAAATTGAGAATAATTCTCAAAGTGTCAGTGTGTTAGTGGTGTGTGAGTGGCGTGAGATATATATGTGGTGTGTGTACTAGTGTGTTGTACCAAGTTTATAATATATTAATAAAACTTTGGTTATTATTTTGCTACACTTTGTACACGTTTAAGTCAACACAGACAACCTTAGGGGAGGAATCACAGTCAAGTATACATGTTATAGGAGTCACAGTCAACCTTTGTACACATCTACCACTAAGTTAAAATCACAAGTAAACTGAACACAAATCTTTTCCAAGTGAATTCTATCCAATGAAAATACAGTTCAGGAACATAAAAACAAACGTCGTAGCCAGAACGTACCACATCTTTCTATTGCTATGGATGCTTCTTCCACTGAATAACCCATACTTGCCAAATATGATATCATTTTATCCTTCTCTGATGATGCACCTCCGGTTCCCTGCAAAGGTAAATATATTAGATAGTTTTAAAACATAAGCTAAAGAGAACATTTCTAACTATTGGAGGAGCTAAAGAAATACTCCAATAACTTCAAGACAAGCAATTTGTGGTATTTGAAAAGTGAAAACCAATACAAATGTACTTCAAGTTAATCACTAGTTCTCTGAGTAAAAAAGAAATATTTGTTCTCTGAGAAAAATCATGGTTACAGCTGAAAACGCTGAAAGGGCATAAATTTATTGCAAGTTGATAAAACCCTAAGTAACCAACAAACATCTTTACAGCTACCTAGGAAAGGTGTATCAGTATAATCACAGATTTTGTAACAAAAATTTTCCTCAAAAACCATACCCAAAACACACAAACAACGCATGCATTCAGCTAATAAGCCAAAAAATCGTGCCACTAAGAAAGGGCATAAATGTATCGAACCACCTATGGACATGGAATTCAAGCTAATAAAATATAAGATATTTACCTCATCGCCAGACCAATAGCTATCTGAATCGGATAGATTCTCCTTATTGTCAGAGGACCAAAAATCTGAATCGATATCTGGTGGTTGCTCATCTGGAGAATTTTCAAAAGCTTGAGTTGAAGTGTTTCCTTCTTGAGGAGAAGCTTCTGTAGCTTCTGGAGAGTTTTCAAGAGCCTGCAAAAGAAGAAAAAATCTGACTAGTTAATTAAAGAGCAAGTACTTTAGATATGAAAAATAAGAACCAGTTCTGAAAAAGCTCAGTCTAGGAACAATGAATATTTATAAGCTAACGTTTTAAAGCTTTAACTAAGCAAGGGCAGAGAAAAAATCTAGGTTCCTCTTAAACCTTCTAGCTAAAGGACCAGAAAAGCTCCTCTTGTAAACTGGTCAACCAAAAAAAGTCCCACTTTTAAGCAAAGCAAACCTGATAGAAGCCTCATTCATTACATGTTCCCTGTCTAATTTTCTCAAGACTTTTGTGTCAACAAGCCCTTGAATGAAAAATCACACAATAATCGCCATAATCAAAAAGGTAAACATGAATTACTAAGCCACACTTTGGCATGTTTAGGCAGAACAGCCTCACTTTGGATCCAAAGCCAGGTTTTAATGGGTAAGCAACAGAAATAGAGGGCTAATTCAATTTAGGCTAACTTTTGAGGTTATGAAAAAAGGTTGGGTTGATTTAATTTTAAGCTACAAACTTATTAAGGGGAAAGAAAACAGAAAAGCTCAGATTTTGAGCTGATCAAACGGACTGCAGTCCACCTTTCAAGAAAAAAAAACTAGAGCTTAAAGGCTGCAGGCAAACAAGGCCATGATTACTTTAGAAAAAGCTCAACTATACCAAGCTTGTGTTTCTCAAAACCTACGCACGAAAAAGACAATTGGGTCAGATAGAAGACTCTATGTGGACACGTTAAGTATTTGTTTGGCTGCAGCTATTCAGCATATAAGTTGAAATATTTGAAACTGAGAAAAAGTCTGAATCCATCCAACTTAAATTATCTCATTCTCAGGCCAATAAACCAAAAAGTTCAGCTTTTAAGGTGATCAACCAACTGCAGTACCATTTTTAATAGAAAAACAAAAACAAAATAAGAGCTTAAAATCTGCAACAAAACATGGTAGAGCTACGACTACAAGACAGGCCGTTGTTTATAACAACTGTTCCTAAACAAAGACTGTTTATATACATCACTCTAAACAAGTTCTGGTAAACACTCAGAGGTTCTAATTTAACATCACTGCATTCTCCAAACCATACCGATTTCAGCGTCTTAAGTTTATGAAAGTAAAGAAAAATTATGTCACAGAATTACCGACATTAGTTATAAATAGAACACACTGTGCAATCCCTCATCATTTCATAGTTTGCAACCAAGGAGATAAAACCAACTAAGCTGCTAGCAAACAAGTAAGATCACAGAAACAGGAAAAAAGAACACTAGATATAAAATCCAAAAAGGAAAAATCAGTCAGCTGCAGCTTTTGAGTCAACTTTTTTGATCTTTTTTGGTTAAAACTTTTGTGGTTTTATTACTAAAAAAACAAGCACAATATTACTCTTAGCTTCAAATAACCAGCTGTTTGCTTACAAGCTGCAGCTGAAGGCCTCTTGTCTTATTCTGAAACATCACAAAGATAATCAACACAAAGATAATCAACAGAGGCGAATACAGAAAGGTGACACGATTTGATAAGCCTCAGTTTGGCCTGTTCAAATCAAAAGTCAGTTTATAATGGGTAGGCAACGGAATACAATTTCTTTAGAGAAAAAGCTCAACTGATGCAGCCAATGGACTTTATAGCAATCACTGAGGTTAGGTGAGAGCAAGAGTACATCCATTTCAACTTATAAAAATGCCAATTAGACAGCTTAATACAAGTCATTCAAGCAAGCTTGTATTTCTCAAAGCCCAATCAAGTAGAACGGCAATTGGTCTAACTGGAAATTGTGTGAATGGACACATAAAATGTTAACATAATTTTTACTACTTGTAGTTAAATAGTTTAATATAAGCCGGTCAAGCAAGCTTACATTTCTCAAAGCCCAATCAAGAAGAACGACAATTGGTCGAACTGGAAATTGTACTAATATACACATAAAATGTTTTAGCATAAATTTTACTACTTGTGGCATGCACTCCTTACTACTTTAGATTTATAAGTTTCACGATTTCTATTAGTGAAAATTTAGCTCAATTTTAAACTATATGACAAAAAAGGCAGGAAAGGATAACTTAAAGATAAGCATAAATTACTCACCGAGTACGCAACCAATGTTTAAGCAGTAAAGAGAAGCATAAATTACTTACCGAGTATGCAATCAATGTTTAAGCAGCTTATAACAGCATAATGTAACCACTATGGCAAACTTAAATTTCTTAGAAGTCGAAACTCAAGCAAGAAAACGACAGTTAAATCTAATTTGGAATTTTACCCGTAGAGATGTAAATGTTGAACAGAAATTTCATTATCTGGAGGGTACAAAATGAAAAACCATTTGGGCATCACTCAAATACAAATGCAAAATGATCCCCTTACTCCTTTTTATTTACAAGTTCTGCTCGTTTTTATTAAAGTATACTTATTGTCACATTAAACAAGACATAAACACTATAAGGAATTTTTTTATAGAAAAAAGCAAAATGACTCACCTTGTAAGTTAGCAGAGTATTCAGTATAAGTTCCGATTTGTCTTCTCCTGCACAATTTTCTACAAAAACTCATTTGTCTATATACATAAAGAAATTTACCCTTGAAAGTTCGAACTTATAACAAACAAGAGATGCATTTACCATTTTCCTCGATCGCTTTTTCAACTAGTTTATCAGGAAAACCCATTCCGACAAATTCACTAAATAACTCCGAACGAAAAGAATTTGAAGAGCTTGCCTAGAGTTGAATAACACAACATAAAATGGTCAATAATAGGATGGAGAAAGAACGTTTACACAAAGTATATTTGCAGGGATTGGATCAAACTGACAGTTCAAAAACACATGAACATCAAAGGGATAGTATACTCCGGAATTGTAAAACAAAATGGAAATGCAACGAAACATTAGAAACATTAAAATAAAAAATGGTAGTTGTATTGACACTGTTCATGATTGCATACTACAGCTCAAGTTTCGGGGTAATATTTGAACCTATAGGACGGAGAAAGAGCATTCAGACAAGATCAATTGCATGGAAGGGGTCAAATAGATAACACCAAGTAGACATTAGTCTGTGGATAACAATTTGCAAAGTTCAGGTCTTTTTAAAAGGGGTATTATTATAGGGTACGAAAGTACTCCAAAGTTTTACAGGAAAACGTGTATGTAAAAGCAAAATGAAAAGGCAGGGGGAAATTTGAACCTTAAAATTTAAGAGGACAACTATATATGATATGGTACTTGTTTTAATAACGCAGTTCATGATTGCATACTGTAGACCAAGTTTAAAGCATCAGCATAAATTAAAATAATTGCAATTAGGACAACAGTTGAAGTGAAATACTCAACCACGACTATACACATAAAAGAATGCACTGAATCAAAATGATTCTAAGATATTTTTGAAAACCAAATTTAGTTTCTATGACATGAAAACCTCTTGAGGAACTAATTTTCCCCCACCATGTTTGACAGGAACCAACTGAAACATTTCTGCTTTACTGGATATGTTGATTGATTACATGCTAAATTCGATTCCACGTTTTTTTTTAAATTGAAAAAAAATTGTTTCAACACTGACATAATTTTTCATGATTTAAGCAGAATCATTTCCAAAAACAGATTTATCAGAATTTTCGATTGTGAAATTACATAAAAAACCTAGATAAGAATGAATCGTATCACTTATTGGTCACATTTACCATAAAATATTGGAGGCCATACGGTCTAAGAAAACACATGCTCACAAACCTTTTCTGCCACAATAAAAACGGCATTTCACACTTATTATGGTTTCTATGCTAGGCAAAATCAATCCAAAAGCACATTAGTCAAAACCTTAGGTAGTCAAACAACAAAACCTAAACAGGAACGAATCATATCACTCATTTGTCACTAGTTACTGTTAAAATATTAAAGGGCGGTCACCTAAGCAAATGACATACTAACCAATTTTTTCTGCCATATTAGAGATGAAATACTACAATTCTGAAGCCATTACCTCCGTAGCAGTTGATCCATTAACAGGAGCTATCAAACATGAATTTGGAGCGGAGATATGGTTCTCTACCTCCAAGTCATCATCGGTATTCCAGTCAAAGTTATCATTCTCATAGCCACAGGAATCATCCTAGCCAACAAAAATGTTGATCAATAACAATAATCATTTTTACAAATATAGAACAAACCCTAACAAATTTTACCTCTATTTTTACCATTCTACTAGTTTTGCACAGCGTACTCACGAACCTGCAAAAGAAATGCGAAAAGAATTAGCGCAAAATAAGTACAGAGTGCAAGATAAGACCAAAAGATGGCCGTAGTTACTCCCACTTAAGTTTCTCGCAATGGGTGTTGCTAAGGTTAAGACTGATGCTTGGAAACCCAGTTCTGATATCAAAGTTATATATAAGATTTTACTTCGTAGGGACAGGAAGTTCAGTTGAACCGAAAATAAAGTACATGATTCAACTCTGCAGATACCCAATTTACTAGCTTGTTTTCTAAGTAGTTAGATTCTGTTACAACAATTGACCATTTGCTAATAGACCCCAGCATTACAACTTTTGTACACTTAAATATTCGTCAATAGACCCCACCATTACAGCATTTGTAAACTTAAGTAATTCTACGAGTTACAGAACAGTAATGAGAAACGCAAAACTATACACATTCAAACCACAACACTTGATACATCTGTGTCAAAAACAGCCGGCGGCTAAAATACAGGTAACTAAAACTAAGATGATACTATTCCTGCTACTTAATTTTCCACAAAGTTTTGTACCTTATAAATCTTTTTCTGCACTAACAAACAAAGAGAATTAACTTTGTATATGATAGTGTCAATAATGCAGTTTCAACCAGACAAAATATTCCACTGTTTGAATCTAAAACTAGAATTTCTAGAATCTCCACCTATTAGCACAAAAATTATATTCAAAGAAGCACCAAAAATAGATGGCAGGCAATACACATAATTACAATTAAGATATTCAAAGAGTAAAAAGTAGAGAATTCAAATTCCACTACTGGAGTCTAGAGCTAAGATTTTTGGAGCCATCAGCTTCAATACACTTATTGGAAATAAGATAATACAATTCATGCTGCTTAACTTACCCCTAAATGTGTACCCTATAAATCATTTTCTGAACTAACAAACAGAGCCTTAACCTTGAAATTCAATATATTAAACCTCTAAAACCCTAGCTTTGTCTATAATGATATCATGAAAGCGTTTCTAGAGCCTTACAACAGATTCAACCAATTAACAACAAAATTAAATTTAAAATTAAATAAGTCCCGGAATAGCTGGAAGACAATAAACATAATCACAAGTAAAAAAAAATCACCACTACTTGAATGAGAATCTAAAGCCTTTCGGGTTTTGACACGACCCGACCCGCCTTAAAAAATGCAACTTAAAAAGTGCAATTTAAAAAATGCAATTTAAAAAGTGCAACTTAACACTCTCTCTCCACTCTCTCATGTAAATTAAACTCTCTCTTCTATAATTTAAATGGGTAAAAGTGCAACTTAAAAAATGCAATTTAAGACACTCTCTTCTCTCTCTCCCATATATATTAAACTCTCTCTCCTATAGTAATAAATAACATACATTTCGGTGGGTTTATTAAAAAAAATTATATACAATTAAATTATTAATCAATGAAACGATATTTATGATAAATGTGAATGAAATTTATTCATGTTAATTAATAACTAATATCCTATCGTCTTTATTTATAGAAGTATTTATGGGAAACCAAACCATCATATCAATCATATACATTTATATTACATTTTTACATATATCAATGTTTTAATTGACGAAATTAATGAGCCCAAATTAATAAAATAAACATGGAAATGTTAAAAATAAGATTGCAAAATTTAAATCACTAAATTAATATGAAAGGGTATTTAATGTCACATTAGTATTTATATATTATTTTTCTAAATCAAATGAGTTTTTACTTTACCATATTTACCATATGGGTTTTTAACAAATTCTCTTTCAAATCTTGCCATTTATGAGATTTATTTTTCAAAGATAAAAAAAGTGTTATAAAAAACGGGTCAAATGGGTCGGGTCGGGTCAAAGGGGTAGAAGTGCAACTTTCTATATGGGTCGGGTCGGGTTTTGAATGACCCAACCCAATTGCCATCCCTATCTATTAAACCGCACCAAAAATTTTATGAAAACCCAAAAAAAGAAAAACGGCAGCTACGATTAGGCAAGTCAAAATAATTTAACATGATATCGGCTGCTTCATTTTCCCCTAACTTTTGTACGATAAAGATCATTTTTATGGCACTAACAAACAGACACTTGACCTAACAAAAACCTAGCTTTACCAACAATGGCATCAACAATGCAGTTTAACCCAGTCAAAAAAATTCATTATTCTAATCTGAAACTAAGGTACTTAAAGCCTTACAAAAAATTCCTATAATTATAATACTGAAAAAGTTCCATTATAGTCACCAGATAAATACAAATAAACAAGAAAAATATACAAGGCAAAAATCGGAGAATTAAATTTTTCACCAGTTAAATCTAAACCGAGGGTTTATAGAGCCTTATAACAGATTTCGCCGCAACAAAAGTTTATTCAGAATTAAAATCCTGAAGAAAAACGTCGGCAGCTAAAATGCAGATACTAAAAAAAAGATACATTAAAAATAAAATGAGGAACTAAATTCCACTAATTCAATGTAAAACTAGGATTTTTGAAGCCTAAATGCAAATTTCACTTCACAAAAAAATATCCAAAAATTACACGTAATGCCAAGTAAGATATATAGTTCAAAATTCAAATAAAAAAATCACTGCACCTAAATATATTTACAGAAAAAAATCCCAAGAAAAACGGAAGCTACAATACAAATTACAGAAACCTATAGATAATCTACATTAAATAATTAAAAATCAGAGAATGATTAAACTGCACTAGCTAATTCTTTTAGCAGGGTTTCTAAACTCTAACAAGAGATTTTTATTCAATAAAAAAATCCCCCAAAAAAGGCAGCAGCTACAATACAAATTACAAAAACCTAAATAAACAATACATAAAAAAGAAAAAATCAGAGAATGATTAAACTAAACTAGTTCATTCTTTTACTAGGGTTTCTAAACTGTAACAACAGATTTTTTCAATAAAAAAATCCCCAAAAAAAAAACAGCAGTTACAATATAAATTACAAAACACGATATATAAAAATCACTTAAAAAGGAGTTTAAAAAATAGAGAGAAAGAATTACCGAGAGTAAAAATGTAGATTCAAAAATCTAAAGAGAGAGATATAGATTACAAAAAATCCAGTAGCTACATAACAAATTACAAAAACCTAAATAAAAAAATAAAATCAGAGATTGAAGAACTACACCAGTTCATTCTTTTACTAGGGTTTATACTCCCTAACAACAGATTTGTTTTCAATAAAAAAAAACTAATATAGCCTACAAACACTAAACATAATTAGTACTTTAAAAGGAATTAAAAAAAAAAAAAAAGGAGAAACAATTACCGAAAGTAAAATGTAGATTATTTTACTAGGGTTTCTAGACAATAACAACAGGGTTTTTTTCAATAAAAAAATTCTCAAAAAAAACAGCAGGTACAATATAAATTACAAAACACGATACATAAAAATTAAACAGTAGTAAAATAAAAAAGGAGAGAAATAATTACCGAGAGTAAAAATGTAGATTCAACAATCTCTCTAGAGAGAGAGAGAGAGAGAGCGCTATGAGCAGAGACCGCTTTCTCTGTTACTTTGAAAACGGAATATTATTAGCAATTTATTCGTATAATTTACACGCGCCACGCCAAATATATTTAATACTATTAGATACAGTATATATTGTTTAATTAAATTCGATGAGATTTTTGTTATCACTCTTGACTGTTGAATCTGTTTTGTACCATTGGATTGTAAGTTAGTAAATACATATGTAAGGTCAGATGATGATGATGTGATTTTATTAATACCTATTAATATTTAATTTTACTAATGTAATAAATTTTGGATTTTATTGGTATGTGGTAGTGGTAGTGAATGAGAGATAATAATTGGTATGGTTTGTGAGAGTGGGGATTGTATTGGGTTGGTGTAGGTGCATTAAACTAGGAGATACATGTGTCGAGATTCATGTATCATTAGTATATGCTAGAGTCACGTGCGATTGACACTTGTTATCGTGGATGTGAATGTATGCATTTAGTGGAGTATGAGCTGGATAGCACTTAGGGATTAACACTATACATGTGACAATTTATACTTATTTATTTGTTTATTGCATTTATTTAATTGTATTCAACAAAAATAATACAAATTTGATCAATTAATAAATTATAGTATCAAATTTTTTGAAGTGAAATCTTTTGAAGTTAACCATATACAAATTTGACATTTTTGACCTATACACTAGATTTTCGTTTTTTTTTATTTCGGTTATTTTAGTACAACTTATTGACCAAATGAGATTGTACGTAATTTTATAGATGTCAATTAAAAATTAAATGGGAACATATGGAGTATCAAAACCGTAATTATTGAAATTAAGTTTTTGATAATATATAAATGAAAGACTTACGAATTGGTTTTTCGGAAAATATTTTTACATTCGGTAGCGGGATAAATAACAATGATGAAACATCGTAAATGGTATGACCTATGATTATGAATCTGTACGATATAATCACTTTTACTTGTATCTAAAGCTAGATGTCTTCGGATACGGTCGTGACCCATCCATACCATATTCTTAGTTTATGTATCGACGGTAAAAGTGATTGATAATAGAATTACGTAAAAAGTCTTTAGGGTGAATGAATAAGTGATGGAATTTTAGCACATTAAGTTACTAAAACCCCCAGACATCCATTATGTGTTTTTAGAGCTTCAATTTGTTTCACTATATAATAATTGAATAAAATAAATTTCAAATTATAACGGATAGAGAATAAATTAAAATTTTAAAAATAAATACATACAAAAATTTAGTAAAAACGAAATATGAGCAATATATGTGTATATTATAACGTGCGTCGTGAGAAATTGTATTTTATTATCTAATTACATTTTGATAAACTCTTGTCACGATAAGAGATGGTGTTGATGGTGTTTTACACCGTTAGGTCATAAGTTAGTGGTGACAAGTGTATGGTCAGACAATATGACAAAGTGTAAGGTTACACCGGTGTTTTGAACGACGCAAAGCGGGTTCTGGCCAAAATAGATTGTCAAACGCATAATACTCTCTATTGTTGTTTAATCACTGTCTAGTTACCGTTTAATCCCATCTAGTTTAGGTGTTTATGCTGCGGCTACTATTTAGCCTTTTATTAAAAAATATTATATGTGACGATGGTGGATGAAAGAGAGTTGAGAAAGCATATAATCAGTAAGTAGTGATTGTGAAATTAGGTACATATTTTGTATACGAAAAATGGACGGTGAAATGTGAAAAAAAATGCAGTGTTTTCTAAACCCAAGGGTGGGACAAAATGCAGTTGATGGTAGAAGAAATGGAGTAAGAAATTTCGTTAGTACAAATTGAACACTTGAATGAGAAAAATAAAAAAAGATGAATCGAAACTACATTGATTGTTAATATTTTCGAACATAGAGTAGTAAACAGAACATCAGTATATAAAAGTATAAAACTCTCAAAAAATTCATGAAGCAAGAGATCTTTACTGAACTATTATTTGTTGCATATGGCAATGATATTTTTCCCTTTCGTAGAAGCTATTATCTGTCAGTTTCGTTTGTATCGTTCTTCGAATTTCTCTTCTGTAATTTCTCTTTTGTGTCGGTGTTTCACTGAAAATTTCACTTATCATATTTAAACTATCCTGATATTATCTTTAAACTTAACATATCATATTTCACCGATATTATATGACGATGAAGAGAAAAAAATTGCTACGTTTGGCTCTAATGACGTCGAAGCAGCTTGAAATTAGTGAAATTTATATTATTTGCCTACTTTGGTTGTACTTGGATATATTTTGTGTAGGGTGAAGTTAGACTGTTACACATTAACACGTGGTTATGATGTAGCGTTGTACTTATTTTCGTATTATACTGTATGAATGATTGTACTGGTTAGATCCTCAATTCTGAAATAAAATGATATGCCCCTTTTGCTTAAAATAATAATAATAATAATAATAATAATAATAATATTTAAACTATCCCATTATTATATTAATATCGTACAAGATTTTGTCATTTCACAACCCTCAAGGGCCTCAACTATGGTAAATACTTATAAGTTGTAACTAGGCCCGTGAGATGAGCTGTTTGTGGAATCGTCCGTGTTCGGTTTGACTAATGTTCGGTTCATGTTCGTTTATCTATAAAGGAACACGATAATGAACAAGAATATAGTGTTCGTCTATTAAGTCAACTGAACATGAACATGCATCTGTTCGGGTCGTCTAAGCTTGTGTTCGTGTAACTATATATAAAGTTTGATAAAATAAAAAACTAAAATTATATTTATAATGTAACAAAAACTAATATCACTACACAATTAATAAACTTATTTATGCTATAATAATATAAATGATATGTGTGTATTAATTTATTATGGTAATTTATATCATCATACTATAAATACAGTAACCGATTTTATCGTTAAGTGTTCAACTCGTTAAAGTAATCATACATATTTAAAAAAGAATTTATACAATATATAAATTTAAAGTTATATGTGAACTAGTTTATCCTAGTTAACAATATAATAATATATGATAAAATTAAAATATATTTTAAAAAGAAAGTTTTTTTTTTCTTTTCAATTATTTAATGTTTTGGAAGAAATTAGATGTTCACAGACAACTCGTGTTCGGCTCGTCAAATGTCCGGTTCATGTTCGTCAAATATTCGTTCGTATTTACATAAACATGAACATGAGTTTTAGTTCATGAACTGAACATGAACAAGTCTTGTTCAGTTCGTTTCGTTTATGGTCCTAGTTGTAACAATAGGAATGCGAAAATGTTCATATTCAATTCGTTTCGTTTATGGTCCTAGTTGTAACAATAGGAATGCGAAAATACCGGAGTTACATAAGTTATGGTTGACCAAATATATGCAAAGTAATACTGGATCGGGTAAGAACGAGCTATTTAACATTAGTAACTTCAAATAGACAGTATTTAAAAGCTATAATTGGAGTAACTTCAAGTTGTTTTGATGCTGGACTTGAAAGTTGTCTCGTTGCAAGAGTAAAGAGAGAAATGCTGGTCAATTTCACTTGGTTTTCCTAAATTTCGCATTCTATGGCGATCAGTCATTTTTTATTCTTATCAAGTTTCGCAGTGTTTTACCTCTAAATTCTAATTGACTCATTTTTTCCGTGATTGCAGACTTCAACAAAGAAGAAAATTGTGAATTCACAATAGGCTCAAATGATAAAGTGCAATACAAGATGAACTTACAATTGACTAATCCAACTGAAAACGATGTGTAACAGTAATAAATATTACTTATAACTACGTTCAAGCCAACTATTGTACTCATTTTTCCATTTCGGGAAATTTTAGATGAGTTAATCACAAGTCGAAATTGCAATACTTTCGTAAAGGACCACTATACAACTTTTTTCTTAAAAGAAGAAAAAAAACTATTTCGAATGCTAGTAAGAGTTCCACATAAGGATTGCTGCCGAAGATGCGCAAAGATACGTGCATACGCACAAATATTACCTTCCTATGCATCTCTAGAAATTACGATTTTCCAAAACCAGCAGCTACCTTCCTCCTTGGTCTAGTGGCAATTTTTTCTGGACTCGGATTCCCGGTCTTATCTTCATATTTCTTTTCCAATGCCTGTCAATAAGATATTAAACTGATAAGTTCCAAATGTATCTTCCCAAAATTCGATCACACTGAATATATTTGATTTTCAATTTTTTGTTGTCTTCCCCCGAATGTTCCCCATATTAGATTTTCCCAAGAAGATGGTGCTTTTAAAAGATAGCTCATGTCGATCGGTAAAGCTACAGATTGTTCCAATTTACACAAATTCTGTAAAAGTACACTCACCTCTAGCTCAGGACGGATATTGTCAAGAACTTCATCGGACATTCTATCGAAGAAAAGAACTCCCTGCAAATTCACAAGCCATTTCAGCACAAACTTTAAGCCTTAAAAATTGTATCTCCTCAACTTTAATCTTGCCAAGAGTAGATTCCAATTCAAACACTATGATAAGTACATTAATTCAAATTCCCACTTTTTTTCCTTGCAAAAGTTTTCTTCTTTGACTTTAAAAAACACATCTTCTCCTTCAGACTCAAAACGAACCAAGTAACTCCATACCAATCAATCACGGCTACTTAATTGTATACGATTTGACAAAATATAAATGCTAGAAATTTCAGCACATACGAAAACTTGGCTTAAAACCATGTACTTGATCAAGGACACTACTAGATTAAAAAAAAACATACAATGTAACAGAATACATTTCAAACTTCATTCTAAACTGCTGCTTATGATCTAACCACGTACCCAAATCCAAGCATCACCAATAATGATAGACACACTATCTAGTTTCGACGCTCTTGCTGCAAACCTTGTGGGAAAAGTGAGGACAAAAACACAAAAATACAAAGTACGTTTTGTATCCACTCCTCTCACAAGAGTGTACGAAAGAGTGCCTGTGTGAGCATAATTATCCATCACGAACCTAGCTAACATGGCTGATTACCGTGCTTGGTAGATAATAGGATGCATTTCATAAACGGTAAACCTTTGTCACACAGGCTGACAACATAACTTCCGAATGTTATAAGATACTTTCTACTATAGTATAATTTTAGCTTTTTACCAATAGCATGAAAGAAAGAAAGTGAAATTTGAAGAACCAACCTCCAAATGATCAAACTCGTGCTGAAAGACGCGTGCAGAAAGACCCGATAAGTTAACCATAAATCTGGCTCCTGTAACGTCTTTTGCATCGACCTTTACAGATTCTGGTCTCTGAAAAATTCATCATAGAAACACCAGAAAATCAGAAAAAGTTCCTACTTACTATTGGTCAAAAGCAAAATTTAATTTAAACACTTAATAAAATTGAAAACATTAAAATTGCAGAAAGTTGGAAGGACTCCAAAAGACTATTTGTTTATTTGTTTAATAGAGGCTATCTAATAAGCAACTTACCGTAAAAAAAGAGAGGAGCAAAACTATGCCTGAACCTAGATGCCTAAACTAATCCTCCCCCGTTCCAAAAGAAAAAAAAGAATTGTCATAGACTGGTTTTGGGAATTGGCCAACCATGTATCATGTATGTGAAGCAACATACTAGTATATAACTACTTAAAAACTGATAACATAATGAGGTAAGATGAACCTACTAAGAGGTTAAAAATAGATAATGCTTGTGGTGTAGGAAAAAGGCAGAAGGATAGCAAACAAATAACCACGCCTGCTTGAATAAAAGCTCTTACATATCAAGCAATATATTGTCACAAACATTAAAAGGTCTACTATTGTATAAAGTGAGCAAACATATGCATACATGTAAGAACTTGACCTATTCTCATCCACACCAAAGCAAAATCTTAGAAAAGTAAATGTCACTTGTCAAACTAGTTTCAGGAATTGGAAGCAACATACCAGTATAGACAAAAACAATAGATGATGGGGTAAAACACAACGCATATGACATTAGATAAAGGTAAATAGTAAACCTACATCCACATCTGCATAGATCTCTGGAAAAGATAAGCACCCTTCTTCAAAGAGGATCCTCTTTTTAGAATAGTTACTAACTTTTGGATTTACAAGAACAATTTCTTCTCCTTCACCGCGTTCTCCAGCCGGATTAAATACCATAAGTTGAACGTTAATTCCAACTTGAGGTGCTGAGAGACCAATCCCATCGGTTCTGCTCCAAAATAAAATTAATATGTTTTCAGCATTTGCAAGTCACTGAAGGGTTTTAGCTGAAAGGCGCTAAAAAAATAAACTTCCAAAAATATGTAGTTAAATCATACCTATACATGATATCAAACATTTCGCTGACCAACTTCTTTAGATTGTCATCGAATGTATCAATTCTCTTATTATTAGCTCTTAATATAGGATCTGGGTATTCCACGATCTTTAAAGGTGTTCCATAGATTAGATCCGCCGCTATAGAGAAAAACCCCAGCGATTAGCACTCTAATAATTATGAAATCAAAATACAGAATGTGGGTTTAACTATTAAAATTTTAAAGTTTAGACTATTGGAACAGAAGTAAAAACAAGTACATCAGACTTTACCTAGCTATGAAATATGTAACGTTGCACTTTAGTTTCAACTTTTTTGTAGCATGGACTTGATTCATTACAGATTTTAGACAAAAATGCTGACTTATTTAGATCTATAGAAAGAGAAATATAGCTCAACTTCTTGCTTTTGTATTCCACAGAAACCAAAAACCTCAGCTTTTAAGAGGTTCAACTAAAGGCAATGTATAAGAAAAATTGATGAGCTTAATAAGCTGCAATAAAACAAGTCATGTAAAAACTATAGAATGGGTTATGAAGTACTTTTTAACCAATAAAATCCACCAAAGTACGTTCATATATCACTCAAATTTAATCAAAAAATGCTATGAAGACCAAATGTTGCATTTACATAATGACGTGTGAGCAAAGTTATGATGACCATCATTTCTGCAATAATGAGTATTTCATGAGTGCTTTTCTCAGGTCTTGGTCTTAGTATATAAGTAATATAACCATAGACGTTACCCTCCAACCGGTTGATCAGCTTATAAGCTGAGATGTTTCTATTTTATACTCTGAAAAACCTATAAGCTTTCAATAATCCCCGGTATATTTCTCAACTCAAAAAATCCAGGTTATCTTACTCAGAGGTTGCAGCCAAAAGCCCCTGATTTTAAGGGAAAATCGACTGTCAACTAAGTTATGTTCTATGCATGTGTAATTAGCTTTACTCGGTTGAACTCGTAAATAAACTGAACACAGGGCAGTGTTTAATTAGCAACTTCTAAGCTTAACTCTTTTGCTTTTTTTTTGTTTATCAGCTGGACAACAATGGTGGTTCAACTTACAAACTGAGCTTCTTTTCTTGGGGTAAGTAATTGAAGAACTCATAAAGTTTCAAATTCTAATTTCTAAACCTTTAATCTAAAATACTTTTTTATGTGAAATATGAATACCGAATTCTAACTATCAATAAGTACAGAACAACAACTATAAAAAAACTAGGTACAATCTAATTTCAATAACTATTTTGGAAAATAAACAACAACAAAAACAGAGAATAAGCTAGCTAGCGAGAGGCTACTTCGTCTTTTACCTGAGAACCCTCATTTCGTCTGAGCTTTAATTCTCACAATTTTCACGATTTTTAAGCATACGGAGTATTTTTTTGTACTTATGTTCTTGAGCCAAAGTATACTTTTTCAAAAGCAATGATTTTGATACTTTCTAGTAACATATAATTTTCACCAACTTTACACTACTTTCAAATTTCCACCACTAACAGTAGCTATCATTTTCTAGCAAAAACACCCATTAATATTACTATAAAGCACTATGCTTTTCCTAAACTCAATTAAAGATGCAACCAAGGCCAAAATATGTATATATGAGTAGCATTACTCAATTACTACAATCATAAATAAACTTCAGGAGTCAAGACCAATCTTTTTTTATACGTCTAATATTTAAAACACCAACTAAAACTAATCAAAATAAACAATAAACATATCTTAGGATCAAGTTCGAAGGTCCGTTTGATGTCAGATTTTTTGATCCAAAATCTGCTTTAAAAAGCTGCATTTAAATGTTAGGCAGTGTTGTAGCTTTTTGACTAATAAGTAAATAATTACTTATTTTTACTGAGAAGTCACTAGTCATCTATTTGAACATCTGTGAGTTGTAAATATACAAACACCCTCTTTTAGAAAGTTTTTATTTTTGGAAAATTTAATGCAAAAAAGCTACTAAAATCCGCAAATTCCTAGCTTCAATGCTTTTGAATATATTTTTTAGCTTTTTTGACCCAAAAGCTAAAAAATATACATACCAAACACCCACGGATTATTTTAATAAAAAAGCTATGAAAAAAAATCAGTTGCCAAAGATGCACTCAATTGCTACAATCATAAATAAACCTCGAGACAAATCTTTCTTTTAAACCTCTAATATTCTAAACACTAACTGAAACTAATCGAAATAAACAATAAACATGTCAGAGGATTAAATGTCAATAAATTGGAAAAAAAAAAGTCCGATTCCAAAAGCTCCGTAAATATTGTTCATTTATATAATTATAAGATGCAACCAATGGAAAAATATGTATACGTGACCAACACTAATAAAAACAGATTAATTTAATTTTATACCTTTAATATTAAAAACTCTAACCGACCGAAGCTAATGAAAATAAATAATAAACATGTAGGAGGAGTAAATGTCAATGAATAATTTCACTAGAAAAGAATAAATAAATAAAGTCTGACACAAGACGCACCTTATACTGAAATTACAAACAAAAAAACAGATTAATTTAATTTTATACCTCTAATATTCTAAACTCTTAACTGAAAATAATCAAACATGTAAAAGGGATAACTTACGAGAGGCAACTTGGTCTCTATTAGTGGTTAATCGTCTTTTAGCGGCATGAGTTTGTACCGGATGATTGAACCGTTTCGGAAATGAGGTGAACCGGATAACGTTATATTGAGTGATAAATGAGCCGCGGCGAACGGCGGGGATGAGAGATAGAGATAAGTGTGAGGTTTGGAGCCAACAACCCATCTAAATAAAATCAAATCAAATGACTTTGGGTTTGAGCACCTCTTTTTATTTACTCATCACTGTTAAATAAAAATAAAACAAAATAATGCCTAGTAATTATTTTGAATTTATATTACTCCTATCTACATGTATTCCATAAGTTAAATGCTATTTTTTAATTATTTATTTTATTTACCAAAACGTCATGCACATATTTCATAATAAATGGAAAAAAAAAACACATAAAATTATATAAAATGCAAAAAAATTGTAAAAATAAATAAATGTATTTTATAAAAAAATCACAAAAAAAATCATAAAAAATAAAAAAAAATCACAAAGAAAATAAAAAAATCATAAAAAATGAAAAAAATCACAAAATATTTTAAAAAATGAAAAAAATCACATAAAATTATAAAAAATCACAAAAATCACAAAAAATTTAAAAAAAATGAAAAAAAAATCACTTTTATTGAACTTTATGCACTTTCGACTGTACTAGATGTACTTTTGAGTGAACCAAATGCATTTTTAGCTGAACTATATGCACTTTCAGCTGAACCAGATGCACTGTTAGTTGAACCAGATGCAAGTTTTACAGAACGATATGCACTTTTATTGAACTAGATGCACTTTTGTCTGAACCATATGCACTTTCAGCTGAACCAGATAGACTTTTAGCTGAACCATATGCACTTTCAGTCGAACCATATGCACTTTCAGTTGAATCAGATGCATTTTTAACAAAACTATATGCACTTTCGACTGTACTATATTCATGTTCGACTAGACTATATGCATTTTTGACTTAACTATATGTACTTTCCACTAAATTAGATGCACTTTCAGCTGAACCAGATGTACTTTCAGCTGAACCAGATGCACTTTTAGCTGAACTATATGCATACTCACTTTTATTGAACTATATTTATTTTCGACTGAATTGTATGCACTTTCAACGGAACTAGATGTATTTTCAGCTGAATTGAATGCAATTTCGACTCAAATTTATGCATTTTTGGCTAACTATATACACTCTCGACTGAACTATATGCATTTTTATTGAACTATATACGCTTTTGACTGAATTATATGTATTTTTGACTGAACTAGATGCACTTTCAGCTCATTTAGATTAAAAAAAGGCACATTTATCCTGGAAAAACCATTGTTTTGTATAAAAAAAATCATTTTTCGGTATAAAAAGTGTTATATTGACAAAAAAAAATTATATATTTTTTGTAATTTTTTAAAAAGTTTATGATTTTTTTATTTTTGTGATTTTTGTGCTTTTTGTGCTTTTTTATAATTTTTATAATTTTTTGTGATTTTTGTGATTTTTTTTCATTTTTTATATAATTTTTTCGTTTTTTTCATTTTTTTGATTTTTTGATTTTTTAAATAATTTTTTATAAGTTTTTGTCATTTTTTATATTTTTTTTTGATTTTTCGGTATAAAAAGTGTTATATTGACAAAAAAAATTATATACTTTTTTTGTAATTTTTTAAAAAGTTTGTGATTTTTTTCATTTTTTGTGATTTTTTGTAATTTTTTAAAATTTTTAATTTTTTTTTGTTATTTTTGTATTTTTTTAATAATTTTTTGTTATTTTTGATGATTTTTTTTTATAATTTTTGGTGATTTTTTATAATTTTTTTATTTTTTGTGATTTTTTATGATTTTTTGTGATTTTTTGTGATTTTTTATGATTTTTATAATTTTTAATGATTTTTTATGATTTTTTTCATTTTTATAATTTTTTTGTGTTTTTTTTTTTATTTTGTTGTAATTTAAAACTATTTTTTTGGGTTTGTAGAAAGATAAAATATGTATATTGTTGTAATACAACTATTAGCTAGGTATTTAGGGAGACAGAAGTAGAGAGAGGGGAGAACAATATGATCTTTATTATGAATGAATATCAATAGATGAATAAATACAAGACCCCTAGCCCTCTTTATATAGATAGAGGGTTAGGGTTACAAGCCCACTTAGGCCCAATAAGTAAAAGCCCAATGGTCCAATAATCTTACAACACTCCCCATTTGGACGTCTTGAATTCTTCGTCTACATGCAGTTGATCTGAGTCGAGTTCATTCGCAGTGCTAAACACATAAAAACCTTAGGGCCGAAAACCCAGTGTGGGACAAAACCGGTACCTAGGAGAAACTGTGTAGCCGAATGATATAGGCCGAAATATCATGTAAGTAACTAACCACAAAAAACAGTGTGCCTCATCAAAACCTTGACAGAGCAAACCCAATGGGAAAATCTCTGATCGAAGGAAAAAGAGTGCAACAGTGGTAGTAGTAGGGGATCAACCACAAAACAGGTGTCTCATCAAAACCTTGCTAGAGTAAACCCAGTGGGAAAAACCTCTAGTTGAAGGACAAAAGAGTACACAGTGGTAAGAAGTATACAACAGGATACTCCCCCTAATTCGGCAATCTTAAGTGAGATAAGATGGGAACGTGTCTCGCTAAAAACCTTGCCAAGGAAAACCCAGTGGGAAAAAACCTTGGTCTAAGGACAAAAAGAGTACACGAGCATGCGACTGGATGCTCCCCCTCACTTGCACACGACAGGGTGCGAGGATTTCGACTAAGTAGTAATTAGTGCAATAAGCATTCACCTTGATGCTCCCCCTCACTTGCACACGACTGGGTGCAAAGATTTCATATTCCAAGAAAGAGTACGAGCATTCGACTGGATGCCTCATTTACTTGCACATGACTGTATGCAAGAAAATATAACGTGGAATAAAACGAGCATTCGACAGGATGCTCTTAAACTTCATATGTGAAGATTTATTTCGGCAAGAAATGCTAAATAGCATAATCTAGTCATGTCTCTCTTGATTGATAACAACAAGTTGTCCTCAAATAAGACAAGTGTTTTATCTGGATCGTGAGACAGAACATATGTAATTCAAATATGGCTAATACGAGCTCGAAGCCATATACACTCTCTAGTCGTCTCATAGAGCATGAAATTAGAGTGATTCGTTTGGAGTCATTCCAAGACCTCCAAGATATCGCCTTATTCCTAATGGTAAAGACAGACCATGTAAGGAATATCCCTTATGCGGGTCTGATAAGTAACCAGCATCGGTATAACCGAAAAAGGGTTGCGTTAATTCGAGTACCAAATGGGGTAGGTACACTCGATGACGCAAAATGGGATAAGACAAGCCCTCATTCCAAAATTACCATAAGGTAAGGGAATGTGTCTTTAGTGCCATTTCGATGGCAGCGTGTTAGCGCGATGCTGTGTCGAGTTATACCATTCACAGCATACGAGATGTTCGTCCTAGTACATTAGACCAAGTACAATGATGCGCTTGTTGTACTTAGATATGAACATCATGGTTCAATATCTCTTCATCGTCTCATCAGGGACGGACTGGGTCTATATCAATGTCTAATGATCGAACGATCATGGGAGAATCTGACGACTTAGCGTCACATGACTAAAACGTCATAACACCTTCTTGGTGCAGTCTGAATCATGAACTTAGATTCAATCTTTACGGGACTCGATCATCAGGCCGAGTCACTACCGTTTCTTCCCAAGATCCTTCATCTCGAAGGCAAATCCAAAAATGGATCGCATAATAAAACACGCAAGGGCATAATACTTGTTCAAGTATCCCAAGATGATCAAGTACTCACTTAGGCGGTATACCACATCCGCTCGGATTATATTAATCCATATAGTGAACGTCTCATTCAATTGAGATCATGTTCCGTGGTCAGGAACTACTTGATTTAAGCACATGAAGTCACACAGGGACCTTCATCTATATCTCTTTGTCTAAATCCCCATAGAGATAAAACCGTGACCACATTCATGGCTGCATACTTAGTTTTTCGGAAACTACTAAACTGGTAAAGTAGGGGACTGTTATAATGTCCATTACGAGGAAATCAACCATCTCATAATCAATTCCAAGGTGTGAGAGAAGCCTTGCGCTACTAGGCGAGCATTCTACAATCTCATTATTCTCATCACTTTTCCTTACGAATAACCAAATAAACGAACTCGTTTAACATTGGTGTTGTTGGAGCTACAGGTCCGAACACACTTTCGCTAAGGAGTCTACTTGGATTGCAAGTTTCCATTAGTCCAGTCTATTCTACGTTGACTTCAGGCAACGATACATGGTTCCCCGTCATAATTTGCTCATATTATCAGTCGTCACTGAATATATGAACAAGTAATCAATGACAGTCTCGTTTCGCTTCAATATCGTCTAAGATATCATGATCGGCAGATATTTCGAGATTCTTAGGATGAGGAGGAAATCACACATCTCCTTGATCCTTTATAATCTCGTGCGACAAACGAGTTTCAGTTCACCACCTCTGGGGCTGAACGAATTAAGAACCGGTCAACTTCCTCATATCTTAGGAAGGACGACAGACTGACGGCCGACGGCAGCGTCCTTTGCTTGGCGGGTTCGGCCAAAGCAACGTGTTACGACAGGAACACGACGTCCGACAGGGACGTCTATCCTTGCAAGCATTTTGCAGCAGGTATAAAATGATCTCGTGACATCTCATAAAGTTATTAAATGCGTCTGGCATTTAGTTAGACTTGAGGGAGTCTATGCACTTACTTATCACTAAGTGCAGTTTTGGGGATCAAGCTAAGACTAAGTGGGTTATGCCACGTTACTTCACGTCGTTCCTTATCAACGGTAATGTGCAAATCTCCCCCTAACGACGGGGAGAACAGTCTTAGCGATGTCACTTTCGCATATCATGCGGTAAAGAGATCGCTTGCCAAGGTTAATCTATCAAATGATAGGCAGGAGATTCATAATCGACTTATGTCCCCTTCAGAGGTCCATATTTTGAACGCTATAGCGGCTCAATCAAAATATTAATTAAGCACTCCAAACACGCGTTAATATGAGACTTCTGGCTCATAACCAGTAACCAGCTGGTACGCATATGGTGTCTGAGTGTCTATGGGCCTCATAACGGACCAATGCAGCAAAATAGCATAACCCCACACGGAAATATAAATCTTGGTGCGCAAGACCAAGAAGTGCGTGCAATCATTTGCAGTCGCATCATCAAACTTTCCGTGAGTTCATTTGGGTCTGAACATAATCGACAGGATGTTCAATTTCAATTTCCAAACTCAAGTAATTCAAATCGAAATTTCGATTATTACTCTTCGGAATTATCAAGTCGACTAGACTTTTCAGGATAATCCGGATCATGAGCCATCAACTTAATGATAGGGCTAAAAGTTTGGAAAGTGCTGCATTTATGTGGACAACAGTAAAATGTGACCATATTGTCGATGCATCAACCATAACAATTTATATTTATGGTCCGTCTTATGGTTGGATAAGTCCACAATAACTCCTTCAATTCTTTACAAGAATTCTACGAGTTCATTTCTTGATCTTTACACATACTAGTCTTTTAAAGTGAGCATTAATGGCATGAATTTCGGATTAATCGCGAAATATATTCTCAGAGAGAATCCAAATGCGATGCGATTATAAATCAAGCATCGTCTTTTGACTCGGAAATATCGCATCCGGTCAATGCCACAATATCAAAATGCTCTTATCAATCGACGACAGGCGAATGATAGTACAGAAAATCATGTCTTAGCATCTAAATCATTTATCATTTCGACGACAGACGAAATGATAAGGTAACTTTAAATGCTTTAAAGAATGTGGTAGCAAACACTTGAAAGACATTTCAACTCCTCTAAAATACGCTTTTGGTCGTATTGAATGGAGGCTATGTAAAGAAATTTTAATTCTTTCATGAGCTATTACCAGATAACACTGGTTTTCTCGAATATTTTATAACTCAACAAGGTACGGCAGGACCTACATGAGTATAAGACCTCATATTTGACAAATCAATTTGGTTTTACCAAAGATTTTGATTTGGAACGACAGGTCCAGAATCGTTGTCACTGAGTACTCTTTTAGGCAAGTAGTTGGTGAAATTATGTGGTACACTGTTACCCACTATTTCCAAAAAAATCAACTATCCCACAAGTATTGCCTAAAATTTCATAATTTAAAGTTTGGTCACATTTGTCAAAGGAATTTTCTCAAAACACTTTAAATTATTTCGAGAAATTTTGTAAAGAGGCAAACCATAATCCAAAAGTATGGTCCAAATGGAAAAATAATGATCCAAATGGAAAACATAATCCAGATGAGCGAAAAAATGGCTCAATGATTTATCAAAATCAATAAAGAAAGGTCCCAAACTCATTTGAGCCACAAAACCGGGGGTCTCAAGAGTTTCCTTTCAGTTAGCTTTAACCACATTAGCATCGGGTTTTTCACCTTTGTAATAGTTTTGAACTATTTAAGGAGTAACCGTGCATGACCTTTGTCTTTATAGCATAGAGTTGCCTCCTTGAGCATTATCTCTTGCTTTGTGACAATGGCCTATATTGTTCCTTTCAATTACTGTCTTGAAGCCACAGGTTTTCAATTTTGACGATTGTCTAAAATCTCGCTTGGCTAGGCGATTCATCGGGATCGCGACAGTTCGAGACAAATAACACTTGTCTCGGTTCTCGATTCGTGGAAAAAAATGTACACGAAGAGCATTAATATCAGGCAAACAATTCGCCATTGACCCAATAGGATTAAAACTACTCACCGGGGTAATTTTCTTATCCAATAACAGATGGGCGATAAAGGAACATGGTGAATATAAATTCACAATACTGCTTATGGAATACAATCTCCAAGCTAGTATTTTGGTGAAAGATTGCTCCAATATGTCAATTTCAGACATTTGTTCACCATAGACGTCATCACGTCTCAAATGTGGCGGCGGAATATCATTAACGCCTTATCTTTCATCTCGCTAGTAACAACAAACTCGTGTTTTACTCATCAAAGATGGCATCCAAAAAAAATTGGGCATCACATTTTTCACACATCAGGGTGAGTAACATGTGGTGACGGATTAAAATCAACGTTTAAACAGTTATTTCGCAAGTATGTTTTACGATTTTTCTCATCATAGATGGCATCCAACATGTGTTGGGAGTTCTGGATTATTTATCATATAAAACGACTGGTTTATATGTTTATGGTTTGCACAAGCACAAACTTTTTTTTTCTCGAAACGACAGGTTCGAAAACATTAGTTTTGCTTCTCATGTGAATCGGTTCTCATTGATCGAACGACGGGTCGATACTGAAACACAAATTCGGCGAAACATGCATCACTATATAAACACACTCGGGGAAATTATTATTTAGTCAACCACTTTCGGTAGCTCTACTTGAAAAACGACCAGGAAAGACGGTGAGGGTGGAGGGCACGAATGCCACTTAAAACCCGACCTCATTAGGATATCGACTTCCGCCTTTATCTTTCCTAGACATCGTATTCAAATAGGTGAGCCTATTTGGGGAAGATTCATAATTTTTCCAACTTAAATGTGAATATATACGATTTTCGCATTTTATATATGGCAAAAATATTAAACAACATAGAGAATATCTATTTAGATTAACCACACATATATAAACAGGCAGTAAATATATTTTAGAATCTATCTAATCATGCAGTAGATTTGGTGTTATAATCAAATCAATTTAAGATTATCAATCAATCCATGAAGATTCTAACATATCAAATCAAATCAATTTAAGATTATCAATCAATCCATGAAGATTCTAACATATCAAATCAAATCAATTTAAGATTATCAATCAATCCATGAAGATTCTAACATATCAAATCCAATCAATTTAATTCAATTAACATGCAATTTTTATTCGCTTGCCTTTTAATAAAAAAAATATATGCATGTGTGTGTATATTTACCAAATATTGTATCTTATCAACCATATGTTTAATAAACAAAATTATAACATAGGTCCCGTTTATACATGTTTTAAACAAACAGTACTAGTAGCTTATTAAACAACGTCACAGTACAATTTTCATACGCAGCATAAGCATAAACAGTACGCACTTCTTCTAAAATTCATACGCAGCATAAGCTATTTATTAAACAAAGTCACAGTACAATTTTCATACGCAGCATAAGCATAAACAGTACTAGGCAATTCTTCTAACAATTTATGTATAGTAATATGCAAACATGCAGTGACATATATACACATGATACGTTTGTTTAATACTATTACATTGTTTAATACTATACATGCGGCTGACATAGCAAATTTAGTACATGGTAGGCTTGTTTAATCACAGGCAACAAATCAATGCAGCAGACGCAGTGTACTTGTAGTAACATACAAACAAGTAGTAACATATAATAATGTACAGTACCAGTAACATATTTATACACGGTAACATATTCATGCAATTAAAATAACAAGTAGTACCAGTAACATATTCATACATGGTAACATATTATTTATTCATGGTTACAGTAGGTTAACATGTAATTCTATATTAAGTATATAGCTATGGTCATGCATGTACAGTACTATAACAACAGTTTAACGAAGGTTAAAATTTATATACCTTATTCACGTATGTTGCTGAAGGTCGATTTAGCAAAATTCTAAAAAAAAATCCGAATAAACCTCAAGTTTTATTGAATCTATAATCCGTACTTCGATCTCCGAGAGCAGTGCTGATAACGTGTTGTAATACAACTAGTAGCTAGGTATTTAGGGAGACAGAAGTAGAGAGAGGGGAGAACAATATGATCTTTATTATGAATGAATATCAATAGATGAATAAATACAAGACCCCTGACCCTCTTTATATAGATAGAGGGTTAGGGTTACAATCCCACTTAGGCCCAATAAGTAAAAGTCCAATGGTCCAATAATCTTACAACATATATTATATTTTGGTTTGTATGACAATTTAGTAAATAAACTAAATAATTAAAAAGTGCTATTTATGAGGAATGTGAAATTGTCAATATATCTATGAGTAATATAAGTTGGTATGACTTAAGGTAATTACCCAAAATAAAATATGCATATATTTTATTTGCTATTCCCAAAATAAAATATGCAAAATAAAATATGCTCTTACCACCCAAAATAATTTTTATTTGCTATTCCCACCTCTTTTTATCATAAAAGACCGTGCATATTAGCCATATAGACTTTTAATGTTTGCGTTGCTTAAAATATAAGATCGACTTATAACATATATATCAGTGTATTAACTTTTTGTTAGTGTGGTAAGTAAGTAAACATTTAAAATAGTTTTTAGTGTCATGTTAGTCAGAGCATCTACATCGGTATACTAAGTTTTTATTAGTGTCCTAAATAAAAAGTTAGTTTATAGTCTCATGTTAGTTATGTTAGAAGGATTGTTAAATAGTGAGGTGTAAAAAAAAGTTATCGCTTTATTAAAACATTGTTACATTTAACGTGTGAGTTTAAATTATAAAGTGATGTATACATTTTTTGCATAAATGGTGGGTCGTGATTCAATGGTTTCTCAATATTTGTTGTTATTTAATGGACATTTGTGGTAGAAGTAATTGAGTTATTTTATATTTTCTTTTTCTAGTCACTAATCGATACTAACAAGTCCAATGTAAGATGCAAAAACTTGCTAAAATTGGCATGTAAATGTCGCATTTAGAAGATAGCTTTACGTTATGTGTCAATATTTAGCAATTAAAAACTAACACCATCAATGCAGATGCTCTTAGAAGTCCGAACGCGTCTTGGCTCCGTAAAGTGAAACTGTATCATTAATTCGGATCAAATAATACATTCTAGGTGTATTTGGAATCATGTTGGATGTGGTGTTAGATAATGTTGTCTCTTCTATAAGTCAAACAACTCAATTAACTTATTGTCATTTCTTAAATAGACAAGACTTTTTTATACAAAAAAATACATCGGTTGTTAATGATTTTAACACAATTTTTTTTATATATATTGATGTTAAAATTTACATAATAGTACATAATAACAGTTATATATGACAAAATCAAAGTCATGCACGTTATGGACATGACCGATTATTAACTCTAATACATCACTACTTAATACATAAACATATGACACGACAACTACGGATATTCCTACACTTGTAATGAAAAACAAATAGATTGATACGTTCTCAATCGAATTTGTTCATACTTTGAAGTTTGAACAAGAAAGATGTTCACACTTATATGAAATATATGAATTTTTCATAGTTTTCACGAAACTCATTGTCTCTTTCAAAAATTGAATTTTCCATTTATGTTTTTTACTATTTCACACGTAGATTTAAAAAAAATTCATTTTCCATAATTTCATTTCATTTCATGTTTCGTTTCTCGCTGTACTTTTCCTTTTAATAGGTGTTTTAAGAAGCGAGTTTAAGCATAGATTAGACAGATTATAGACGATAGACGGATCCTAGAAAGCAAATCGATTAGCCGGATTAGGTGGAACTAAACGGAATGAGGCGGCCTATAGTCCGTCATGCTACTCTTCAAACATTGCTAGTAACTACCGCAATTTCACGTGTTGAGGAGGTTATTTGAAACTTTCTTAAAGATCACGAGCAAAAATGTAACATTTTTATATTTAAAAACTAACACAAATACTAGTTTGGTGGATTCATTAAATACGAGAAATATTAAAAGTAGAGTTTTTTGCCAAAATGGCTCACTGGGTACAATTAATGCCCAGAATGGGCTACCTTTCTGAAATATTCCCAAAATGGTCTACTTTCGAAAAACGACCGATTGAAATGATTAAAACGACCGGTCGTTTTATTATTGAACTCTCTGGAACAATTTGGACAATAAACGATCGGTCGAATTGGACAATACGACCGGTCGTTTTTCAGACAAAAACGATCGGTCGTTATGTACATTTCGATCGGTCGTTTTTCAGAAATACTTGTACTTAAAAAACTCATCTCATTTCCACAGACCACTGTACTCATCTCATTTCCCAGACCACTGTAAAAATAAAAAAAACAGAGCTCTTAGATCATTTTAGGGCAAATCTCAGATATCTTCCAAAACAGGTAAAAGCTCAATATTTTGTGTTGTTGGAGTATTATTTGAGTAAAATTGTTAATTTTACCGTGTGGTTATCGAAATGAAAAATCCTACAATTATGTGTTATTGGGGAGGTACGATAATGGAAACTATTAGCGAGGGGTTATCTTATGATATTTCTTATAAATTTTTTTTAAGGTATCTAGAAACACGACATACGACCAATTTTTGGAAAAATTGTTTAAGGTACTTGATGTATCATCGACTTCAAATCGTTTGAGTTTAACATGTCGTTATCCATATCTGACTACACTTACTGAGTTTAAATATATGCGATTGGCTGTTGATGATAATGATTCGTTGGAAACCATGCTTGAGTTAATAGAAGAAAATGGAAGAACGTTTATAGAGTTATATGTTGAAATTGAGCAAGTTTACTCTTTTGATCAAGATTACGGGTTGTATTATAATATTTTTTCCACTAATGATATCGGTACATCAAGTGGAACACCCATTCGACAAGAGCCAATGCATGAAATCGGTACATCAAGTAGAACACCCATTCGACAAGAGCCAATGCTAGAGGTATATTCTGAGAACAACGAACCAGATTTGACACATTTGGATGCAGTGTGTCGATTGGCAGATAATATTGGTTGGTCGATAGAACTTGGGTATGAACCAGAGGATGAAGATCCGGACTTCAATATTAGCGAAAACGAGTCTGACGATGACGAAGAAAATGTACAAGAAGTTGAGTACGAAGAATTATCATCTGAAATGGGCTTGTATATGGATGAGGATGAAAACGACCAATCAAGTGGGTCACAATTGGCGAATAATACTATTCCCGATGAAATTCCTATGCATCAACGAATGTCAAGTTTGTTTAATGAACCGTTCGACACTCAAGAAAATTATAGTAACCAGAGAAACAATTATATGATGTATCCTGGATTTTGGGATCCTCAAGTTAATGATCCTTTTATTGGTCTTTTATTTAGGGATAAAGAAATGTTGAAAAAGGGAATAAAACTTTGGTCAATCAAACGTAACATCCATTTTTGCACTAAAAGTTCGAAGGCAAAATTTTGGGAAATTCGTTGTAAACTGGCCGAAACTCAACAATGCAAATGGAAACTACGAGCTTCACTAAGAAAGAAACATGGATTTTTTGAAGTGTCGGTGTACAACGGTCCTCATACATGCATTCATGCCGAGCTTACAACTGATCATCCATAGTTAGATTCCAATCTTGTTGCCCAAACCATTCGAAATGCCATCACAACTAATCCTATGATGAAGATTTCATTAGTTAAAGAGATTGTGAATGCCCGCTTTGAAACGTCAGTTTCATACAAAAAAGCTTATTTAGGTAAACAAAAAGCAATCGCAGAGATATTTGGTAATTGGGAAGACTCGTATAAGGTTTTACCTAAATTTATGAAAGCGATTCAAAAGTATAATCCCGGTACCGTAGCTTCTTATGAGACAACGCCAGTTTACGATGTGGTAACAAATTCAGTGGGTGAGGTATTGAACAGATTTTTCTTCACATTTAAGGACGTTATTGATGCATTTCAGTATTGTAGGTCAGTTATCGCTATTGATGCTACTCACTTATATGGGAAGTATAAAGGTAAGATTTTGTTGGCCATGGCATCGGATGCAGATAATCATGTTTTTCCCATTGGGTGTGCATTTGTTGCTGAGGAGAGTACAATTTCGTGGAGCTATTTTCTTTGTAACATTATGCGACACGTGATTAAAGAGCGCGTGAATATTTGTCTAATTTCAGATAGACATGCTGGTATTCTAAGTGCAGTGAGAGGAGTTTGGCGTGGTCAAGGTTTTGTTCATCGATATTGTTCAAATCATTTTTTGGATAATTTTAAGAAAGCTTTCAAAGGAGATCCTGACTTACACAAGTTAGTGGAGAACGCCATTTGGGAATTACAAGAAAGAAAATTGAAAAGAATCATGGAAGCAATAAAAGTGATGAATCCTCAAGCATATCAATGGTTGATAAGAGAGCCTGCGGAAAAATGGTCATATTTTCATGATAAAGGGAGGCGACATGGTAACATGACCACAAACATGGCTGAAATTTTCAATAATGTTTTAAAAGCTGCTCGTAATTTACCAATCACTGCTGCTGTGCAGCTTATTTTCTATAAGTTGGCACACTATTTTTGCGAGCGGAAAAAGATAGTAATGGGGATGAGAAACAGCGGCACAAGATATGGTCCCAATATTCTCAAAATTTTAGAGAAACGTAGGTCGGACATTGGTCATACCAATGTTACTTTCGATTATGAAAGAGGGGTTTATTCCGTGTGTACAAGTTCAAGAAATTCCAGGGGAGGCAATACTCAAGTTGTCGACTTTTCACTTTGGCAATGCGATTGCGGTAAGTGGCAGAGTGATGGAATCCCTTGTTCACATGTGTTTTCCGTATGCCCTGCAAACCGTCTTGATTGGGAAGCTTACATAGTAAAATATTACACTCTTGAATCATACGAAGGTACGTACTCAGCGCAATTTTGTCCTCTTCGGCATCAAGACTATTGGGATGAATGTGATAGATTATTTCTTCCGGATGTTACTCTTTTAAGAGAAAGGGGTCGTCCAAGATCTACTCGTATTCATAATGGTATGGATCAGTCGGAGAGACGAGCACGTATGAGATGTTCTAGTTGTCAAGGGCGAGAACATGATTGTCGTAAGTGTCCGTATCCAATACGTGCTCGACGCTTATGATTTTAGCTGTAATTGTCCGCTTATCAACGAGACAATATGTATCTTGTACTATTTTAATTTTCCGCTTGTAATTGTTTTTTTAAGATGGAATATCTATATTTATTCTCAGTGTTTTTTCATACTGTGTTTTGAGAAGATAAACTGGTTTGTTAAGTATGAATAAATAAATAAGTGCAATTAACATAAAAAGTAGAATGAACAACATAAATAAATAAGTGCAATTAACATAAATATATATATTTGATTGATTTTATATATATTTTAGTATTTTTATATATTTTTCTTGAGTGTCGACCAATCGTTTTTTAAGTGTGCTCACTGGAAGAATTTTGTCCAAAAACGACCGATCTCTGTGAAAAACGACCGATCGTTTTTACACAGACGACCGATCGTTATGCAAAAACGACCAATCGTTTTTTAAGTGTGCTCACTGGAAGAATTTTGTCGAAAAACGACCGATTTCTGTGAAAAACGACCGATCGTTTTTACACAGACGACCGATCGTTATGAAAAAACGACCGATCGTTTTTTAAGTGTGCTCACTGGAAGAATTTTGCCGAAAAACGACCGATCGTAATTACAAAACGACCGATCGTTTTGCTGTTTTTCAGCCTTTTAACTCCTTTCAAACCCTAATTCTATTTCATTCAACAATTATATCAACCATCTCTCTCTTTCAAAATCGCCTCTTTCTATCAAAATTTATCAAAAATCCCTAATATCTACATATATATAACCCAATTCTCTTATTAATACTTATAATCAACAATCGATTGATTCCGTTTGTTAAAAACCCTTTTTTTTCAAAATACCAATTTTTCAAAAACCCGAATTTTTTTTAAAATCCAACCATGGTTCGCACCAAGAAAGCTCAATCACACATCGTCGATGAACATGAGGACGACTACGTGCCTCCGTCCCCGAGCCGCCCCCGTGTTCCTCGCGCTCGACGAACCGGCCGCTCCACCGCTCCACCATCGGGCCCCGGTGCCTCTTCCGGCTCTCTTCCTCCTCTCTATCCACCTACAATGGGTAAAAGAGCTATATTGACTAACTTTACGATAGACATGCCTTTATTTGTTGAACGTTTTCCTCTTCTTATGCAAGATTTAAACTTCCAAAAACTCAACGTAATTCTTACTCTAAAAGAGCCTTTCTTCATTGAAAATATATATGAATTTTACCATAACCTAGTTCTTGATAGGGATCATGATGACGCACTCCGCGTGCGTTCATCGTTTAATGGCCAACCCTTCGTTTACGGTATAGACCGTTTACGAAATCTTCTACACCTCGATGCCGAGGGGGTGTACGAGCAAGATGACGAACTTTGCGAAATGCTCAACATCGTTAATTTTACCGATTTCAAAGATGAGCTATTTCATCCCGCCCACAACAATCGCTCTAACAAAGCCCACGACCTTCTCTTCCGAAATAAATTAGCCTACCATATCCTCTCCCATATTGTCGTCCCCCATACCTCAAACTTCACAGATGTTACCAATGAGTACATCTTCCTCCTAGGGTGCATCCATCGCCGAGTCAAACTTGACTTCGCGTCACTCATCTTCTTTAAGATGGATTCGCTAAAAACGAAATCCAAGAATGGGTTACCTTACGGTGCCTTGATTTCGGCCATCTTAAAGGACTTAAACCTTGTCCCCGGTGGTACCTTGTTCAAGAACAAGGAGAAACACATTTGGGACACTTCCCATCTCTCCAAAATGTCAATAAAATTCGACACTGCCGCCAAGACCATTACTTGGTCTGGTAAACGGGTGTCCGGCCCCGACTATACTACTCTTTCACTCGAAGAGGAAGAATATGTCGGTCCTAAGCCCACACCGGAAGCCGCTCGTGAGGATGTGCCTATTTCCTCCGAGTCCCTTCCCCCGTCTCACATAATGCCTTCCTCTTCTCGTCCCACTCGAGGTCGCGGAAAAGCTCAAGTCGGATCTTCCAACCGTCCTCCGCGCACCCAACAATTCTACGACGATCTATACATTGACCAATATCAAAATGGGCGACTCCACCGACGCATGTTTCGCTCCATGAACACAAGTCAAGAAGATTTGGACGAAATTGATAGGATAAGCGCCGAGCAACGGACAAAGTTCTACGGGTATTTTCCCGATCTAGCCGGTCCCGACAATGACGAAGACGAAGACCAAGAGGACGACGCGACCTCCCACCGCGACTAGGCGGTTATTTTTTTATGTTTTTGATGATGTTTTTTGCGTTGTATTTCCTTTGTTTTTCATTTTCTTTCGAACTACGTTGTTTTTGATGTAATAAGTAGCAAACGCTTTGCAATGATGTTATGAATCTTTTTTATGTTGCTATTTATCATTACATGTTAAATTGTATGACGTTGTGAGATTGCGTATTTATAATTCTACAAATGCGATTTTGATGTTATTATAACTTGTGCGTATATATATCTATAGTTGATTGGGTTATTTGTGTTGTTTTCATTTGTGGCGATTGACCGTTTTTAGGCAAAACTATGGCCAATTTTTCGCTTGCATTTGATCGTTCGTTTTCCTTAATCGTTTAGCTTTGTTTAACTTCGTTTTAAATCGGATGTTTAGTAAAACGTCACCTACACATCTTATACTAAACATATTAATTTACGACATCATTTTATGTGATAATACTTGTGCTATAAATCTTCCGGACAATCCGATGTACTAAACATATTAATTTACATCATTTTTTAAGGGATCATGTTCAAAAAGGGGATCATGTTTTTATATATTTTTTGCCAAATCAGTGTCGAAAAGTGCCAAAAATTCTTTGTTCTGTAAATTGTTTACAGTCGATCGGTCGACTGTGAAAAACGACCGATCGTTTATCCACAGACGACCGATCGTTATTAAAAAACGATCGATCTAATAAATCCAAATTTCCTCCAGAGTTCACAAGAAAAATGACCGATCGTTTTTCAGAAACGACCGATCGTTTTAGGTATGATTTCTTCCAGAGAGTTCACCATAAAAACGACCGATCGAAATGTACATAACGACCGATCGTTTTTGTCTGAAAAACGACCGGTCGTATTGTCCAATTCGACCGATCGTTTATTGTCCAAATTGTTCCAGAGAGTTCAATAATAAAACGACCGGTCGTTTTAATCATTTCGATCGGTCGTTTTTCGAAAGTAGACCATTTTGAAAATATTTCAGAAAGGTAGCCCATAACGGCCCATAATTGTACCCACTTTGGAAAAAAAACTCTTAAAAGTAACCATTTCTCTCTCCCTCTCTCTCTCTCTCTTCATTTGATCCACACCAAAGTTTCCCAAAGGCAATCTCCCACTCTCTCTCTCTCTCTCTCTCTATATATATATCTATACACCTGTATATGTAATCTTCTTCATTTTCTAGTTATATATATTTTTGATTAATTACGTACAAGCTAAGATATCTCAGATTTGGTTTTCTTTATGTTATATATATAAATGATGTTACATTTATACATGAGTTATTTTAAAAAAAAGGTTATCGGCTTATTTATGGGTTAATTAATTATGGATTTATCGTAATTAGATAGATTTGTTGTATTAGCTGTTTAAAACGTGGTTCCTCTTTAGTATTCATTGTTTAATTATTTATTTTTAAGGTTATGATGAAAAGATCTGGTTTTTCTGTTAGAATTAAGATTTTTTTTTTGGTTAAATGATAATGGGTTTGATTGTTGCACGTCGTTCGTGGGAGGATCTTGAAATAGTTTTATTTGAATTGTTTGTTAATTTTTCCTAGAATTCAATTTTATCGTCAATGTTGAAATCCATATTATTTTTGTATTTTTTTTTTGGGAAAAGATCTGTAATACTTAGCTGTTAGTTATTGAATCATGAACTTTGTTTCATATTGATAGCACATATATATGCCTTCTTATACAATAGATTTTGTAGAAAACGCAACATTGTATAATACGAGTCAGAGGTATTAAATGATAATTAATAGCTTATTTCTAGTTAAATAAGTTGGCTTGATCTTAACTTGCGTTTGTGTGCATACATGCCTAGATCTTGTAACAATTCATTTTAAACTGATCGTTTACTCAGTTTTGTGTGAATGTTGAAATTTGTTTGCATCAGCTGTTACAACGTGGTTCTTTCTTTAGTATCCGAAATTTGACAATTTTTTTTAGAATAATTTGGATAAGTATTTCTTAGTTGTTATATGTTGGATCATGACCTTTGTTTTCTATGAGATTGAATTCTGTGTTAATTTTTATACTGCTTATGTCAACTGTTAAACGTGGTTATTTTTTTTTTTTAAAGGTGGTTCATAGTCTGACATTTTTTTTTTATAAATTTTGGAAGAAACTGTATAAATAGCTGTTATTATTTTTTAAAGCAAGAAATTTGCTTCAATCATATAGCTAGGACATGCTAAGAAGCGATAAATTTTCATATGTGATAGCTATAATAGAAAAGGCAGCATTGTGAAAGTAATTGGTAGGAGGTCAAACCTAAATTTCAGTTGCAATCTATGGTACCTTCTTCAAGACCAATACATTTACATAGAAATTACCAATTAGGCAATTATAGGAATGAAGTTAACTTTCATAATATAGATCAACGCTTAAGAACTGTAGGATAATTTACAAAATGTCGCTTATAAAAAGGATGCAATTTGTTATTCACTATGGAATAAAGGTAATGGGGGCCTAGTAGGCTATTCCCCCTCAATATTATGTGGCAGTATTAGCCGGAACAATTGTCAGGTTCATGTTTGGCTAAGCAATAGCACATTAAATAAATAATATATACGGCTCTGTGTGGTTGTTTTTATGAAAATAAGCTAGATTCTTTGAGACCCATTAGCAAAAAGGCTCAGCTTGTAATCTTATCAACCAAATGTAGTCCGGATTTCAAGCAATAAGCAAAGTTTAAAAGTTGCTACCATACAACCAATGTGTATGTTTGATAAGCACTTTTATCGTTTTACGTATGAGCAGACGACTAAGTAGTAAGTATCTTAGAAGTCAGTATTTTCATTGCATTTTCTTGTTCTACTTGGACCCCTTTTAGGGTTTTGATTACATTCAGATTTCATAATTGGTGGTGTAGTGTTGTTCATTTACTTAAACATTTCTTTCACTAGCCAGTTTCCATATTTATATATTGTTATTAATGTATCAGGTTAAACAATAAGTTGATAATTGGAGTGAAGCAGACATGGGGCTCACCTTCACTAAGCTGTTCAGCAGGCTATTTGCGAAAAAGGAAATGCGAATTCTTATGGTAGGTCTTGATGCTGCTGGTAAAACTACCATATTGTACAAGCTCAAACTCGGTGAAATAGTTACAACAATTCCTACTATTGGTAAGTCCTTAAATTTTTTTCAGCGTCGATAAAGTCAATCGAGGTTTATTTTCTTGTGTTTAAGCATGATTGAAAAGTATATGTGATGTAGGACAATCGATCTGGTTTAGAACTACTAGATTCAACCCGAAACTTGGGACAAGCATAATGGAGATCTTGAGCACCCAATTCTACGAATAAGAGTTCGGGACCCTTAACAATAGTCTTTACTTCCAATCTGATAAAAATGTTACACCAAAATACCATTTATACGCACCAGAAGTTCTAAAGACACTGATTAAAAGATCTGATGAAGAATTTAATCTTGAGGTTATACAAAACAAAATGTTTAAGGCTCTTGATGATTTATAAACCCATAAAATTAAAATCAGATACAATAGAAAAGCTGAAATGACGTCTGCATTAGCATGCATGACTGTAGTGTAACAGCTTTATCATTGCTTGCGTTGTTAGTTACGACAAGTGTTATTTTTTTGCAGGATTTAATGTTGAGACTGTTGAATACAAGAACATCAGCTTCACAGTTTGGGATGTCGGGGGTCAAGATAAGGTATGTTTTTTTAACTGTGCATGCATTTACTTCGATCAATTAATAGTTATCCGTTCAAATTCGTTTAGCATTCTCATACCTTGTAGAATTATAGGCTATTAGTGATCCAGATTCATGAACTTGATTATTAGATTAGTCATAAGTGTCTTTTGTTTTATCCATGTGTCTTTACATTGTCCTAAGTGTGCACATCAAGAATTGGGTTCTTCTATGCAGGGGCGGATGCAAGTAAGGACCAGAGGGGGCTCGTGCCCCCCCTGGATTTGTACTATCAAGTAATAATATATATGGTATATTTATCAAATATATGTGTCTAGTCTAAATGTTTGTTTGATTTCACTCCTTCCCTGACGTCTTGAGATCGAAACTCGGTAGCAATTTTTATATTTCAAATTTTTTTATCACTTTCATTTATGCAATCACACACATCTATTCTATATACCTACTTAACATTACTTGCTTTGTTTAATTAATTTATTCTTTTGTTTAGAATATGAAATTTAGCCCAACTAAATATTTATCTATCAATTATACAAACATAATATTACATGATAAATTGCCCATAAAACTATATGTTTTCTCTTTGTTGCTATATATTATAAACTTGTGTTCTTTTCTTGCCATCAACATTATTAGTTATGTATTGACAAAATATGCTTTCATTTTTTCTTCTTCCATTAATATATGTAACAACTAATCAACTAATAACTTCTTGTACTATTTCAATATTCACTAAGAATTTTTTATTTAGACCAAAATACTTGTTAATATTTTGAGGCATATTTTTTGTTCCTTCGAGAACGTATTAAGTGAAAAAGAATTCTTAATATATAACTTTTCGCATATGACACAAAAATTTACATTAGTATAAGTTGAATACTTCAAAGTTGAATCATTACACTCGTTTTTTTGCTATTTAAAAATATTGCTAATTTATATTTTTATTGTGCCCCCGCTGGATCAAAATCCTGGCTCCGCCCCTGCTTCTATGTCTATCTAGGTTATTATGAAGTCTTTTGAGTTCCTATGTAGTCTCCTATAAATTGGAGCATTGTAGTTCATTTTTAATAGAGTGGATTTGGGTTTAGTTAAATAGTTTGGTGCTCTTTTTATTTGGGTTTGGTACTCAAAGATCCCTCTTTGGTGAGGGTTATTTCATTGTTTACTTCTATTTTCGGGTTTGATTCTAGTTTTGTATCGGGTTTGGTGTTTTGGGCTTGGTGTCCTGCATCAATTTGGTATCAGATCTGTGAGTTATAATCTCGATCACTATTCCCCCCCCCCCCCCCCCAAAAAAAAATACTTTTAAAAAAAAATGGTTTCAAAAAAAGAACTTTTGGCTCAATTTAACAAGATCCGAGAGGATATGGAAACAAGATTTCAAGCTCAAGAGGCGACAAATCACATATTTACGGCAGGATTTGATGAGATTAAACAAATTATTCGAAATCTCATGCCAGTTTCTGCACCGTCAATAATGGACAACGTAACACTCGTCACGCCAATTGTTCCAACTTTTCCAGTGGTACAACTTCAAGAACGCAAGGATGAAATCAAAACCAGTATTTTAGAGAATGATACTAAACCTGAACTTGGAGAAATTTTGGCTATTAACGAATTTAATTCGAAAACTATGAGTTTAAAATTGTTGTTACTGATGAGCAGTCTACTGTTATGACTTTGGCAAATATAAAAGAGGTTGATCATGCAATGGAGTTTGAATCTTATAAGGGTAGCACTGATGCATTTGTCAAGAAGGATGGAAAAGACAAAATCTTTATTTTCGACTCTGGTGGGCATCAAGTCACTTCTGTTCAGTGCAGAATTCTAGATTGATTCAAAACTTAAAGTTCGAGGCGAACTTTTTCCAACCTGGCGGGAATGATGCAGATTCATGAACTTGATTATTAGATTAGTCATGTGTCTTTTGTTTTATCTACGTGTCTTTACATTTTCCTAAGTGTGCGTATCAAGAATTGGGCTTCTATGTCTATCTAGGTTATTGTGAAGTCTTTTGAGTTCCTATGTAGTCTCCTATAAATTGGAGCATTGTAGTTCATTTTTAATAGAGTGGATTTGGGTTAAGTTAAAAAGTTTGGTGGTCTTTTTATTTGGGTTTGGTACTCAAAGATCTCTTTGGTGAGGGTTATCTTATTGTTTACTTCTATTTTCGGGTTTGATTCTAGTTTTGTATCGGGCTCGGTGTTCTGGGCTTGGTGTCCTGCATCAATTAGCCTATTACCTGCACGGTAATGTTAGAGTCTTATTTTAGTCGTAATTTTTATAGTGCCCAATGTTCTCACATACTTTGTTGAAACTCAAATTAGTGTAAGGTGATTCATCGAATGATGTCTTCTGATATTGCGTTTTTTTTTTTATGATTCTACTTATCAGTTATCACGCTATGTTACTTTTATGTTATGTTGGTAGTCTTTTATTAAATATTGAATGTGCTTGTTTATGTGTACAGATCCGTCCATTGTGGAGGCATTACTTCCAAAACACACAAGGGCTTATATTTGTGGTAGATAGCAATGATAGAGATCGAGTTGTTGAGGCTAGGGATGAGTTGCACAGGATGTTGAATGAGGTAACACTCTAGCCCACATTTCCCTTGCCATTGCTTGTTTTTGCACACCCATGAACTTTGATTGGAGTTTAAAATGAATATTTACTATTATGTGTTTGGATTTTTCAATTTCAAGCTGGGTGTAGTTTTGGATAGGTGGGAAGTTTATTTTCTTCTTTGATATACCTCTTTATGGTTATCAAGCATCCTTTCTCTCGTCTTTCTTATATGAATCATTTTCTCCCCGAAAACTATCACTTCTTGCCTCATTTCTCCTGTATTTTTATGTCTGTAACATGTTACATCAGTACCATTCCAAGTCCTGTATCATTGTTATTTCCCCCCCCCCCTCTGAAACAACCCAACCCAACCCAACCAACCCAATCAAAAGTGCATTATATTGACTATTTTCTTGTAAATTTTGTTTATGGCTACCCTTCCTTGGTTATATAGTTCTGCATTAATATTATGGCAGGATGAGCTTCGAGATGCAGTCTTGCTTGTCTTTGCCAACAAACAGGATCTACCAAATGCTATGAATGCTGCGGAAATCACTGACAAGCTTGGACTTCATTCACTCCGCCAACGCCACTGGTAAAGATAAAATGTAGTTGTAATTTCGATATATTTAATTCATGCTGAAGTCGATCTCTTCTCATAAACATTGGTAATGCCCATAAATAGCATGGCTATGTGTTTTCTATAGCAAGGTGATGTGCCTTTTCTTTTTAACAGATAACAGCAGAAGTAACCTCTGGATAACCGCAAGGCGATGTTTTCTTTTATAAGGCATAACCGCATTAGTGATTAGTTTCCTTCTGCAATTTACTTAATCTGCCAGAGGAAAAACAAAGTTTTCTCAACAAAGACGTTTAGCATCAGAAACACTTGTCTCACTGGATTCTCGTTTTCTCTTTTTGTGATAATAAAAGCTTTCTACCATATAATCTACCTGGTTGAAAGTTGAAACTTGTCATTATAATTGGATTGGTAATATGATAAGATGAATTGGTAATTATTTCAGGTACATCCAGAGCACATGTGCAACCTCTGGAGAAGGCCTATATGAAGGCCTGGATTGGCTTTCTAGCAACATTGCTAGCAAGGTAATTCAGATTTATCTTTGCAGCATAGTTATATGTTGTTTCTTGTGAAATACGTATTGTACTGTTGGTGATATTGTACTGTTGGTGAACGTGTACCATAAAATCTTTGGCGTCTATATTCATAGAGCAAATTTTTACCTTTTAAGACGAGTCATTCTGGACTCATTATGTTCCAGTTCTGTGAGAAACATATTTTCCTTTTCAAACCAAAACCAGTAACACAGTTAGTTTGGTTTTTGGAGTGTTTATTTCACAGCACTGCGCTTTACGTACATTGCGTAACGATTTGAAAAAGATACACTAGATGCAGTACACAAGTAAAAGTTGTTACCAGTTCTTACTTTCATAACTAAATTGAATCTTTATTTTGCAGGCTTAAGGCTGTCAAGGAAATCGGGGCTACTGGGATTTTGGTGATGCATGACTTGATAACCAATGGCTCAATTTGATTTTCGTAAAATTTGGAAACTATAATGCCTTGTTTGGTACTTGTAGAGAATTTGGCTTTGTATACATTCTGAAACTCGTGTTAATTTGTAATTCTGCTACTTCTGTTACAAAACTTTATGTTTGTATCCACATTATGATATTGCCACCTAGTTTTGCAATCATTCTTATTGTGTTAACAATTGTGGTTGGTTTTTCGGGAGTCAATGTCTCAAGTTTATCATCGAATCAATGAAAGCCAGTCATGTGATGGGTGTCACATTTTATGTATTATGTTTGGAAAAACCAACATTCTGAAGAATGTCTGGTCTCATTTTCTTTCTGTTTCTGTTTCTGTTTCTGTTTTCAGCAAAACTCAACTCTAGCAACGATTAAAACTTAAGTTGTATTAATTTTCAATTGTTAGCAAATGAGATATATATTGTCAGGGTCAACCGGATGACGTAAGATAGAGGGGGAAGCGTTAGTAGAGGTGGTCATGATATACTGAACTACTAAAAAAGATTTAGCATGATTCATTTCTCCGAAAGTAGGAAGAGGACTTCTAGGAAACAAGTTACAATACAAGTTCGATAAGCAAACGAGGCCAAAGTGTTTTTGATTTTCCAACTACTAAATTTCACCTTCTTGAGAGTTTCTTGGCCAATACTATGTGATTCATTCTTACCAAACCAAACCCAGCCTCGTTAATTTGAACAATATTCCAACGTTAACTTGGTGAGAATTTTAGTCTAACATTGTCTCATCAAAATATTATATGGTAGTAACTATAATATTGCTTTATTAAACATGTGGGCATTTGGTCTAGTGGTATGATTCTCGCTTTGGGTGCGAGAGGTCCCGAGTTCGATTCTCGGAATGCCCCCCTATAATTTATTTTTAATTTACTTCTGAACCATTTCCCAATTTTGTTTGCTTTCTGGTCGACAATTAAATAAAATTGAGAGAGGAAGTTCAGTTATTGTAGAAATTTGTACTTGTGCTTACATTTTGTGATATTGATTGATACAAACATCTACTCCTATTAGGACAAGGAGATTTATGAGGCTGAGATGAAAGGGGTCTTCGACAACATAAGCACTACCACCATTTCAGGCTTTCAGCCTAGGAGTTTTTACGTTTTCGCTTTCCTTCGTCTTCTTTCTTTGGCCCTGATATTCCGTTAATATTGTTGTAGTAAGTTAGGTTATTAAGTTTCCGTGTTTTGAAAAATTGGCATGCGAACGGCTGCATTTTACCTTCGATGGAGACTATTAACGTTTAGTATTTTTACTTGCATCTTATTTAGCGAACTGATGTTTCGTTATGGTTACTTTATTGCAGCGTCGATTGTATCGGGCGAAATTTGTAATTTTGATCAATCTATGAGTTAAAACACCGAGTAATCATTGTAGTTGTTTATAGAATCATAGCCACTCTCTTCACGCTCTAAACTTTTATTGTACCCAAGTACCCCAATTAAATTGGTCTTTTGTAGCGTCTAACGGTGCTTGCCATATTATACTGTTTATTTCCATAAAATTATGCTACAAAGTACAAACGAGTTTTCTGCCATTGTATGATTGTATCATAGGTTTCTTCATAAATCCGGAAACAAAATTTGACGTTCACAAGAATGAGATGACAGAAAATAAAGTTATTTCAACCTAGGAGTTGACAGAATTTTTACTGTGCCTTACACCTCAATGGTTGACAAACTATACAAAACATAATATCGCACTTATAGTTTGGTATTGGTTTAATGTACTCCTTCATCAAGAGACCCCAAAGCAAATATCGATTGAAAGACATAACTAAGGTTCATCACATTCTGTCAAATAAGTAGCCAAAGGAGGTCTCCAAGCGTATCATAGCGTATCAGCATGCATGCACGTAATTGTGGCAAACCCTTGTTCCAATGAAATATAGCCACAAACAATTGATAAAAGGAGAAACACCAATTACATCTCCCATACAAATACTGTTTCAAAATGGGCCTAAAGTGTCGTGACATTCTAGTATTCTGACAGAAGCAGCATTTGAAAAGCGTTGCCAAATATCTTTTACATGAGCTTCACTAACGCATAAAAAGAGCAAGGTTTTTGAGTTATTACACAATGCGTTGTTTATTTTACTTAAAAGAGAAAAACTGAGCCTTAAGAGCATTGGATCAATTTTTTTAAAACATAGGTCAAAGAGTAGCCAAAGGAGCTTCCTAAGTCCTAACATATCAACATACAGATTAGTTAAGAGCAGAACTAACGTCAATATAATCATTTAATAGTATCCAATAGCTACTCTCCTACAGGAAATACCGATACCTCACGCTAATGTTTTTTTAACTACAAACAACAGTTGCCAAAGCAAGACTTTAGAAACCAAGTTTCACACGTACAAAACATTTAAGGAGCACCAACAAGAAGCCAAGTTTAACATTTACACCCTCATCTATAAGCACGATTTTTACCAGATGTTCAAAAGAAATTTACTGACGGAAGGGACATAAAATTTAATCTTGAATAGGGTCCTGTGGAGCTTCATTAGCTTTGCGCTTGATTGTTATGACGGGACACTCGCAATGCTTAACGCAAAAGTCACTCACAGCACCAACGAAGACCCTGGAAAACAAATTAAAAAGTAGTCAAAGCAGAAACCAGGTTTGTATGACACATCAACCATAAAACTAGAATAAAATGGATAGTGATACAAATTATTATTTCAATGAATCACTTCAAAAATTCACATTTATCACCAATACTTTTCTGCAATTTTCAGATGACACCTCTTTACATATTTCATGTTGATTTTTGACGATAACGATTCACATCGAACATCTAAGCTAACCATGTTGAATTTTTTTACGGAAAATGAAGGAAGACAGCTCTTTACATATTAATTGCTAAAGTGGAATTGGGTCAACAGAAACATGAAAGACTAAAGTTCAGGTCTTATAGCTGGAAAAGCACACTTTCCAGGTATCAATTGAAAAATGATAAAAGATGAATCCCATTGGGTAGTGTTGCCAGGAAAATAATCAAATTTCAAACTTACTTCTGGAAAGGGCCAAGGCCCCTACTGCCGACAACCAAAATGTCAGGTTTCACACGGTTGACCTCATGGCAGATAACTTCCTTCGCATCACCTTTCTTTATCCATGCTTCACAAGAAATCTGCATTAAAACAAAACTTTGTATTCTAATGTCCATTCCACTTTAGAACTTGAATCTTAAGAGACTTAATGCCATATAACACCGTCAAACAAGGGGAAACAACCTTGTTTGAGCTCCATTTCAAGTGATGACTAAGTAGAAATGCAACACTGGAGACATGGATAAATACTTCGTATGACAAGACTTGTTTCAAGTTATAACATAAGACTTAGATACGACAAGCCAAATACACTGGGATAAAAAACTGTGAATTTTGCGTGTTTCTTTGCAAGCATGAGCAGGTGAATACAGAGATTATTATTGATAATATGTAGACTTCCAAAGGGAAAAATTCAAGTACCCCAAGCGCATGACATTTGTCGACAAAATACTCCAGGAGATGAAGGCCTCTTATCTTGTCCCTGCGGTTCAGCCTTCTGAAATCATCTGGTGATGCATAAATGCTATCCACGTCATCAAAACCTGATATATAAAATGTTCAACAAATTACGAATTATCAGTAACCAGCTACCTCTTATAACTAAGAGAAACTATACAGACAAGGAGATAATTAGCTAATTATATTGCCAAGAAACAGACAAGTGATCGACCATGCCATCTATCACACAACAGTTGGATATTCTTGAAGTTTCTCGTTGGCAAATTTTATGTAACTTTGACAGATCTCTGATATTACTCACGAGAATAACAAGTTGAACAAATATACCATCCGGATAATATTAGGCTTATCTAGCATACACATTATCCCATTTAGTAAATTAGCATAGAAACAAAACCTCGTTTTCATCAAATGTCATTTCATTTTACTAAAAAAATATTCAAAATTGAAACCCTTGCGAAAATGAAACATAAAACCAAACATCCTCAAAATCTTTATAAAGAACAGTGCTCTAAGTCCATGTCATGGTGATGGTTCCAACTAAAAGTCTTAAACACAGAACGCAGTAGCCACTAAGCAAAAAACGGGTATAAAACCTTCTAGGCTTTGAGCTACTGGTATCAACTCCAACCCCCACAAGAAAAGACTACCGAGGATCGTATTAATGCACAGCAAGCGACCATATATTATCTTTCTACCAAGTTTAGTTACTACATTAGTTTGAATATGTCCTCGAAGTGTAAGGTACTCAAAATAGCAGACGATATACCATACAAGTATGACTGACAAACAAACAAAACTCAAACAAAGGTCAAACAAACTATATTGCCAAGCCAACTCGTGAAGAGTTGGGTCACACCATTCGATTTTGTGTAGAGTAATAAACATGGCCAACCTCACCAAATTAAATTCTTAGTACCTTTCAATAACTCAAGTTCCTTACTTGGGCACAAGCCAATGGTTTATGTAAAAACACAAAATTCACCCCTTTGGTTTCACATCCAACAGAAAACTAACACGTCCTTTTCAATTATTCCTGAGTTATGTTTGTTTGTCTATATGCAGCTAAATCAACAAATATCTTAATCATCAATTCAAATCAACCAATAACTCACAATCATAAGTCAATTATCGATTTGCAGTAGATCAACAAAGTACTCAAAATCATAAGTTAATAATCTATTCGCAGGTATAATGGACTTCTGATACAATTATCAGATCAGTAAATAATCAATTGATCAACCTACACTAAAGCAACAGTGATATTACGCAAGTGAATCGAAAGAATAAACATATAATTATACAAATAGATACATACATAGAGAGAAAACCGTCTTGATCGGGAACTTTCTTTTTCATTAAATTGCGTTTGCAACAGTATACCAACAGATTGCTTTTTCGCAAGTCTAAAATACTGCTAAAATGCTTTTTCGCAAGTCTAAAGTACTGCTAGATTGCTTTTCCGCAACAGTAAATCAACGAATCACTCAAAAATCATAGGTTAAACACATTCACAAATCAGCACTATTCAACAATCCGAGCAGTGTAACCACTTCCATTTAATCAGATTTCACTTAAGCACGTAGTTATACAGAGTTCATGTTATGAAAAATTACACGATTTCATCATCGACTCACACTAAATCAACAAATTTCTCACAATCATAAATTTATCATAAAACAACTCAGAACAAATACAATTATCGAAACAATAACAACTGCGATTCATAAAACCAAGTGAAGAGTATTACACAGTTGAATCAAAATCATATTATATTTGCTATGATGCTTCTCAAAACAATAAACCAACAAATGACTCACTAATCATTTTCTAATCATCGATTCACACCAGTAACTGACTACAAATACAATTTCCTCAGCAATTAACTACTTCAATATAATTAACCTACAACTAAGCATCTAAAAATAGTTCAATCGAAAGAATACAGACAGACACACATATATATAGAGAGACAGAGAGATTGTAACTTACAATTAAGCGCCTATACATAACTCAATTGATAGAATAAAAACAGATGAACATACAAATTTTATATACATAATCACTTAATCAACCTACCTTTTAGCAAGTAAACAGTAGAGAGAGGAATATAATGTTTTTGTTATACACTTAATCACTTAATCACTTAATATATATATATATAGAGAGAGGAATAACCGTCTTGATCAGGCACTTGAATGAATATATTAAATTAGAAATTGTGAGTAATATAATGTTTTTATTATACAAAATACATGTAAAGCGATTTTGTTTGGTATAGGATTATAATTGTCACAAATAAATACATACATATAAATATATATATATAGAGAGAGAGAGGAATAACCGTCTTGATCAGGCACTTGAATGAATATATTAAATTAGAAATTGTGAGTAATATAATGTTTTTATTATACAAAATACATGTAAAGCGATTTTGTTTGGTATAGGATTATAATTGTCACAAATAAATACATACATATAAATATATATATATATATAGAGAGAGGAATAACCGTCTTGATCAGGCACTTGAATGAATATATTAAATTAGAAATTGTGAGTAATATAATGTTTTTGTTATACAAAATACATGTAAAACGATTTTGTTTGGTATAGGATTATAATTGTTTTGAAAAGAGTAAATAGTGTTTTTTTATATTTTGAATTGAATAAATGTAAATGAGTAAATAGTAAAAAAGAGTGGGGGCATTTTTGGAAAAAATGACCAAAATTTGGCAGCCTCATTTTTTGTTGGCTTGGCTTATATATATAGTATGGTATGATATGATATGAAGTATGATGATATGATATGAAGTATGATGATATGATATGAAGTATGATGATATGATATGATATGATGATATGATAGTATGATGTATGATATATGATATATATATATATACAAATTTCTATACATATTCAGCTAATTAAGCTACATTTAAACAAGTAAATAGTAGTATGCATGTGAATCGAAAGCATAAACACATATTTATACATATATTACACACATACATAGAAAGAGAGAAGCGTCTTAATCGAGGACTTGGAGATGGAGAAAAAAGCAGCTTAAAAGAATATAAACACACACATAATCAGCTAATTAACCTATATAGCAATTAAACAGTAGTACACAGTTGAATCGAAAGAATAAACACATATTTATACATATATTACACACACACACACATACTGTACATACATACATACATGCATATATAATTAGATATAGATATATAGATATATATAGAGAGAGAAATAACCGTCTTGATCAGGGACTTGAACATGGAGAAAAAGCAACTTAAAATAATATAAATATATACTGAATATAGTTTAATTGAAAAAAATACAAACAAATATACATACATAATCAGCTAATCAACTTACATTTAAGCAAGTAAACAGTAGTTCACAGGTTAATCGAATCGAAAGCATAAACAGATATTTATACATAGATATAGATATAGATATAGATACATATATATATATATAGAGAGAGAGAGAGAGAGGAATAAATAACCGTCTTGATCGGGGACTTGAACATGGAGAAAAAGCAGCTTAAAAGAGGAAGTATTATGCCTAACGATCTTATCGAGAACCCACTCAAAAGCACCACTGCTACTTATCGATGGGTTAGGATATCCCTTTATCGTCGACTCGTTCACTGCCACCATTATCCGAGTTGCTTCCATCTCTCTCTCTCTCTCTCTCTATCTGTGTGTAAATAGAAATGGACTTCAGTGACTTGGACGGAAGACGGGCACCGGACTCCCCCGTTTGGCTGAGTTTACCAAACTCCCCCTCCCTTTTTTTTTATTTATTTATTTTTCATATACTTTTGTATTGTTTTATTTCGAAACTGTTTGATTATTTTTATTTTTATTTTAGTAAAATTTTAATTTTTATATATATTTTTGTATTTTTTTGACCATTCTAAACTATAAATTGTCAAATAAACAGTTAAACATAAAAAAATATATTAAAGTTAAAATTTTACAGATTTTTTTTTAACAAACAGTTTCGAAAGAAAACCAAACATTGATTAAAAAAACGTATTCGAAAAATCATTCCGAATCGCGAAAACTGAGGGAGATTTTCGCTAACTCTCCCAAATGGGGGAGTCTGGTGATGGTACTGATTGTTTTAACTGGAATTCAATTTGATCTATATAATTACAATCATGGAGCTTATATCATCGTATTAAACGTCAAAGTAGACAGTGATAGCTAATAGTTGGTGTCGAGAAAATGTAATCGGGTGTATGAAATATTTGTAATAAGTATATTGATTGAGCATAGAAAATGATTTAACAAGTACAAGTTTAAGTACCGTTCTTATTAAATGGACTCGAAAAATGCGATAGGTGATAAAACTAAAGTGAACAAAAGTAGTGTGATATTATTTTGATTGCAGAGTTTCAATTGTACCACAATAATCATGTTTTTAAGTACTTAGTGTTACCAATTAACATTATTAGTAAAGTATGGCGATGGCAACTCAGTAATCGAAGATTCGAAATCATACTTGTAATTACAATATAGAATCCATTTTGACGACACTTCGAAAATATAACAAAAGTAATTTAAAAAATCATAAAGGAGGGCCGGTCTCACATTGCTAATTTCCTCTTAAAATGAAAAATCTCCATCCTACAATAAAACGAATAATTTTAATTGATAAACTAATTGAGCATATGACAGACTTCTTTTCTTTCTATACTACTAATACATAAACGTATGCAAGTCATATACTCATATGCATCATTGTACTCCATATGCTTGTTACATCATAACAGTAATAGAAGTGTATCAATTGACCATATTTAATCGATACATGGGTAAATTCAAATAATTTGATTATACACCGTTTATTTTCCCTAGCTTCGGGATGGTAATATCAAGATCTTGGAATTACTAGAGAAAGTTACAAGAAAAACATAATATGAAACTTCTTAGAATATGGGAGAAAAACACACCATAATTGGAAAATCTTGGGTTAAATTGCTTCTTGACCAATAGTGCCAAGTTATACAAAATTTTAAAGTTCTCAGGATCACTTATCTAATGAATCTAAATTAATGGGACCAGCTTGGTGCACAATACGTGGCGAATTTTGGCCCACGTGCCTGGTTATTCTTGCTCCGATTACTAATCTTTAATTAATTAACTATGCCATGGTTTAAGAGCTTAAGATGCGTTTTACTTGCCCCAATAATGCTAAAAATGGGTTTGATGAAGTACTTTGCTTTGGTCGAAGTTATAAACACCAAGACCAGAATTTGCATATAAACTAATGCTAAATGAAAATTATAAATCATGCGGGTGTCAATTTAGAGTGTTGCTATTCCAACCCAAAAATTTTACCTAAAACTCTTACCCGATGAGTTGACTTAACTAGTCATACTTATACAAACACTATTATAGGTCCATATAAGTCTAAATATATGAGTAATGTATTATAAATATTGATAATTAAAAATACAACTACAAATTAAAAAAAAAAACGAATAAGTGATAATTGTATTTTAAAAAAGAGTGTTGTTATTGCCACCTTCAAATTCAAACCGCTTATGTGGATTTTACTAATAACACAATTCATAGGCTAGACTCATAACTTGCACACAACTTACACACTCCATAGGCTAAATAAATTACATATTTATCCGTCCAAATATACATAAAATTATATAATTTGATAAATCAAAATATAAATATTCACATAATAAAAATACAATCTACTAAAAACCCAAATAAAAATATACTAGAACCTTATTTAAGTCTACCATAAATTTAAATATTAATTAAAAATAAAAAAAATAAAAAATAAAAACCCAAGCCACTAAAAACCCAAATAAAAATATACTAGAACCCTAGTTGAGCCTACCCTAAATTTAAATATTAATAACAAAAAAAAATTGTTAAATATAAAATCTAACCCACTAAAAACCCAAATAAAAATATATTAGAACCCTAGTTGAGCCTACCCTAAATTTAAATATATTATTAATAACAATCAAAACAATTGATTAGGTAGATATGCCATGTAATGTGACACAATTATTAAATTGTTACTATTTAACATTAACAATTAAAACTCATGATAAGTGAATTTGCCATGTGTATATGCCACATCAGCGAGTTGATTTTTTTGGGTAGAAAAATAGATGAGCAAAATCATTTCCTGTCAAATTAACGTTTTGAATAAATTTTAGAGAAAAATACATGCTATGAATGGAAAAAAATAGTGAATTTTATAATGGGTGCCGTGCAGGGGTGGAGCCAGTAATTCGTTTCAGCGGAGGCACAATATGAACATAATCGATAATATTTTTTTAGTAGAAAAAATATTAATCCAATGATGCAAGTCTTGATAATGTTTGTATAAATGGCAAATCTCAACCGAATAATTTAACATGATATCGGCTGCTTCATTTCCCCCAAACTTTTGTACGATAAATATCAATTTTTTGGCACTAATTAACAAACATACACTTGAACAAACAGACACTTCAACAACAATGGTATCAACAATGCAGTTTAACCCAATCAAAAAGATCCATTATTTTAATATGAAATTAAGGTAATTAAAGCCTTACAAATCAGTAGCATTTAGCTACCCAGTGTGGTTGCTCTCATCACAATCTCGCTCTCGCTACAACTACCGTTCCGCCACCAACCGAACCACCACAATCTCTCTCCGCTGATATTATACAATGGACAATCACATACATGATATTGTGGGTGATATTTTCGAGTCATCGCTAAACCTTGAGAAAACACACTCTTACCTATGCTTCAAAGAGGGGTACAATGACGGTTTGGCCCTTGGTAAAATAGAGGGCCATGAAGTGGGACTTAAGCACGTGTTCGAAACTGGAGAAGAGTTAGGGTTTTACAGAGGCTGTTTAGATATATGGACCTCAGCAATTAAAATTGATCAAAATTGTTTTTCGTCTCGGATTCAAAAAAGCATCAAAACCATGGGTACATTGTGTTGGAAACATGTATTTATACATGTGTGTTGGCAAGAGCACCACACGTACGTGTGCGCTCGGCTCAGCCTCAGGCACGGGCGCGGGACTCGTCCCGTCCTTGTCCGGTTCCGGTACAACGAGTGAGACAGACCAACTTGAAGTTTGTGAAATTTACAAGGTTGGTCCTTGCACTTCCCAGCAAGGTGTAACGTCCGTATTAATTGCGAATGATTGCAGCATTAGTGATGTGGTTGCAGAATTAAGTAAGGGCGGATTTTAAGGGTGTAACTTGTGAAATTAAATGACCATTTATAGCTGCGTGGGCCTTTGAGCCTATAAAAAGAAGCCTCTCCCCTCACTCTCTAACACATTCACAATCACACAACTCACTTGCATATATAGCATATTATATAGATAATCGCACCACCAACAGCTCGATCTGTGGTTCGGTGCCGTTTCCATACGAGCCACGTTGAGATAGACGTTGCATTTTGGGAACGAAGTCCCCTACAAACAGAAACAGAAAGGTTGGGGAAATATCGTTTAAGGGAAACTTTTTGCAGTTATCTCGTTTTTTATTTATTTTCATTCCAGTTCTATTTAATTACTGATATTACTTTCCAGTACTGTTTATATTATGCAATTTAATTTCCAGTACTATTTGTAGTGAGGAAAATATGGAGGCAAGTGAACCGATGGAGGAAGAATAAGAAGAGCCTCAACGAAGTAAAATGGGAAGAAAGGAAAATTCTTTTGGTCCAGATTTTGTAACCTTCATGATTGAAGGCGAACCGACGACATACAAACAAGCTATGTCATCCCGGAAGCCCAATATTGGGAGGAAGCGATCAACAATGAGATTAAATCAAATTTACAAAATCATACTTGGGAACTAGTGGATCTTCCACCAGGGTGTAAGCCGCTAGGCCACAAGTGGATCTTCAAGAGGAAGAGAAAGGTCGATGGAACGATCGAAAAATACAAGGTGATGCTTGTAGTGAAAGGTTTTAGGCAAATCGAAGGTGTCGACTATTTCGACACGTATGCTCTGTCTCCAGAAAGACGTCAATCCGGATTGTCATTGCCCTCATGACACTGTTCAATTTGGAAACACATCAGATGGATGTTAAAACGGCGTTATTGAATGGAGAATTGGAAGAGAAAATTTACATGGAACAACTCGAATGGTTTGTGGTTCCAGGTAAAGAAGACAAGGTGTGTAAACTTGTAAAGTCCTTATATGGACTCAAACAAACACCTAAACAATGACACGAGAAATTTGATAGAGTGATGCTATCCAATGGTTTTCGTATCAACGAGTGTGACAAATGCGTCTATGTAAAAGGAAATGAAAAGGATTACGTGGTAGTCTGCCATTACATAGATGACATGATTATAATAGGGAGTATTGATAACATCAACTCCACTAAGAAAATGTTGTCACAAAAGTTTGAGATGAAAGATTTGGGTGTCGCTGATGTAATACTTGGTATGAAAATTACAAAGATATTAGACGAATATGCGCTATCTCAAACTCATTATGTCAAGTAGATGCTTGATAAATTTGATAAAGATAGTAGGACTACATCCAGAACTCCAATAGAGATCTCAACCAACCTAAAGAAGAACTTTGGGGAGAGTGTGAGACAATTGGAATATTCTCGGATAATAGGCAGTCTTATGTAAGTACACTGAGTAAGTATAGCAGTAATCCCAATGAGCAGCACTGGAAGGCCATCATGAGACTTCTCAGATACATGAGATTTATTGCCGACCGAGTGTTGCATTATACCAAATATCCAGCAATGCTGGAAGGGTATTCTGATGCTAATTGGATCTCAGATTCCAACAGTACAAAGTCCACAAGTGGATACGTGTTTGTACTTGGAGGAGCGGCAATTTCATGGAAATCATCCAAGCTGACCTGCATAGCTAGATCAACTATGGAATCTGAGTTCATAGATTTGAATCTAGCGACAGAAGAGGCTGATTGGCTGAGAAGCTTTCTGGAAGGATTCCAATGTGGACAAAACCTCTTCCAGCAATAAGTATGCACTACGATAGTCAGTCAACTATTGGACGGGCTCATGATCATATGTATAATGGAAAGTCCCAACACATTCGTCGGAGACATAAATCCGTAAGAGAATTGTTAGCTAACGGCATGGTATCCCTAGATTTGTTGAGATCTAAGGATAATATTGCGGATCCATTAACAAAAGGCTTGACTCAAGTAGGAGTCGAAGCTTCATCGATGTGAATGGGGTTAAAGCCCATCAAATTGGAAACCTCCTCAGAGGCTACCCAAAACTGGATTCTCCAGTCTCAGGTTCAATGGGAAAACCGAACTGTGGAAGTGACCGAACAAATCACTTGGGAACTTAGGTTTCCAGCCCATTTCTATGATGAAAGAGTGATAGACCTAGACCATTTAAAGGGTGAGCATGATGCTCTTAATGAAAACAAGTATCTCGAAGGTCGAGAGGGGTGAGTCAGGACACCCATAACTTGAAATCACCTATAATGAGTGTGTATGACCGATGTTATGTGATGAGCCAATGGGCTAAATCACTAGAGCGCTCAGTTGAATTTTGCCAAGCTAGTCTAGGCCAAATATGGACAAGAACTAAATGGCTTAATAAGTGGTGCAGAGAGGGCATTGTGTGGCTATTATTATGTTATGCACAAATGCTAAAGGGTTCAAGACTTTAAGGCTACCCAACAGTAGCATATCATATTTTATATCATTATGACAGTTTCAAGGCTCGCGCTACCTGTCCTTATATAGTGAACTCTTGCGGTTCTCTTGTTTGCATTTAGGGACATATTTTATTTTCAGCCAATTGCATTCATGTGGAGGATTGTTGGAAACATGTATTTATACATGAGTGTTCCAAAGTGGTATGGACCGACTTTGAGCCAAAATTGTGAGTACATAACACTTGATTTGGTACCGTTCTCAATTTATTTGAGAAACTTGTGCGAAGAGCTTCAAAACGGTATATACACTTGACATAAACGATGAGTCGGTGTGAATGTAAATTGACCTTAAAGTTGGTACAAAAATTGTTGCAAGCTTGTTGGATGGGAAGTTGGAGAGTTGTGAATACATAGAGTATTTAATCCCACATCGAGAATATAATACTATTTTTTATAGTTTATATACATCAACCCTACATGTGAATGGTAAAGTGTGTTACCACATAAGTGTGTGTATTGGCAAGAGCACCATACACGCGCGCGCACGCTCTGCTTGGCTCGGCTCGGGCACGGGCACAGGTCTCGGGACTTATGACTCGTGCCTCGTTCATCGGGTGTTGGTTTGCGTTTGGGCTTTGCGCATTTTTGTCGCGTCCTTGTCCTTATCCGGTTCCGGTTCTGGTACAACGAGTGAGACAAACCAACTTGAAGTTTATGAAATTTACAAGGTTGGTCCTTGCACTTCCCAGCAAGGTGTAACGTCCATATTAATTACGAATGATTGTAGCACTAGTGATGTGGTTACAGAATTAAGTAGGGACGGATTTCAAGGGTGTAACTCGCAAAATTAAATGACCATTTATAGCTGCGTGGGCCTTTGAGCCTATAAAAGGCAGTCTCTCCTCTCACTTTCAAACACATTCACAATCACACAACTCACTTGCATACATAACATATTAGAGAGAGAATCGCACCACCAACAACTCGACTTGTGGTTTGGTGCCGTTTCCATACGAGTCACTCTGAGACAGACTTTGTATTTTGGGAACGAAGTCCCCTACAACCAGAAACAGAAAGGTGGTTGGGGAAATATCGTTTAAGGAAAACTGCTTATAGTTAACTCGTCTTTTATTTATTTTCATTACAATCCTATTTAATTACTGCTATTACTTTCCAGTACTGTTTACATTCTGCAATTTAATTTTCAATACTCTTTACATTTATGTATTTATTTTTCCAGTCCTTTCTTTTATGTAATTTCTTATTCTGTAATTTACTTTCGAGTACTGTACTTTCTTTTATTTACAGAAACAGTACAACAAATTAGTAATTATACTGTTTTGTCTGGCAATTTCATTTAATTGCCAAACAGTTCAGTAGTTTAGTTTTATACTATTCTGTCTGACAGATTCGGTTAATTACAATTTAGTCCAGCAGTTTAATAATGTATATTAAATTTGTTTGTAATTTAATTATTACAATTTATATTCTGTATGAGTCAGAATCTTGTAATCGAGTTATATTGCTTTCAGTGAAATAAAATTGTTTATTTCTTTTCAGCTTTTGTTCTTTTAATTATTGTTTTTCGATACAGTAAAAACCAACACATTGCTCCAACAGTACCTCTTTCGAATCCGGAAGACGAATCTGTTACTGAAATATTGGATTCTCTGAGGTTGAAGTTTAAGTCTGTTTCTGCTAGTTTGAATGCTAAATTGAAATATAATGGATACTCCAAGGCGTCGAATGACAATACCGAGGTTTGAAGGATGGTAAGTCGGTTATCTGCTACAAAAGATTGTGATCAATCTTTACGAGGTTGTCATATGGAATGGAATTATGGAACTGTGTGGCTTTGATTGATGTCTTTTTCTACAAGGCTTTTGAAATTACATTATATTCAAATATTACAATTAGCTCAATCTTAGTAAGCAGTTTTGGGTCGAAATGTTGCTGTTATTCGAAATATTTAGATGCTCATTCAGCTGCTCTATTACTCGCTTTTTGAGTTGTTGAATTATTTGAACCATAAAGAGTTGTCAACTTGTCGCTTGCCAAAGAAAACTTGCTAATGAAGTAAAACACGAAATTGTATTCTGATCTTATATTCAAATTTGGTAATTTTTTTCAAAAAAGAAAAGAAAAAAAAGGTTTACAAAAAAATCCTATAATTATAATACTGAAAAAGACCCATTATAGTCATCAGATAAATACAAATAAACAATAAAAATATACAAGGAAAAAATCGGAGAATTAAATATTCCACCAGTTGAATCTAAACCTAGGGTTTATAGAGCCTTATAACAGATTTCGCCGCAACAAAAGTTTATTCAGAATTAAAATCCTAAAGAAAAACGTCGGCGGCTAAAATACAGATACTAAAAAAAAGATACCATTAAAAATAAAATGAGGAACTAAATTCCACCAATTCAATCTAAAGCTAGGGTTTTTGGAGCCTAAATGCAAATTTTACTTCACAAAAAAATTCAAAAAAAAAAATTCAAAAAATTACACATGTAATGCCAAGTAAGATATATAGTTCAAAAATCAAATAGTAATAAAAAAATCGACAGTTTAATCTATAACTAGGGTCTTTAGAGCCTTAAAAAAATTTACTGCACCTAAATATATTTACAGGAAAAAAAAATCCCCAACAAACCGGCAGCTACGAAACAAATTACAGAAACCTATAGATAATCTACATAAAATAATTAAAAATCAGAGAATGATTAAACTACACTAGCTAATTCTTTTACTAGGGTTTACAGTCCCTAACAACAGATTTTTTTCAATAAAAAAAATCCCCAAAAAAACAGCAGCTACAATATAAATTACAAGCACGGTAGATAAAAAAGAAAAAAATTCAGAGAATGAAGAAACTACACTAGATTATTCTTTTACTAGGGTTTCTAGACAATATAAATTACAAAAACCTAAATAAAAAATACATAAAAAAGCAAAAAATCAGAACAACACTATTTCATTCTTTTACTAGAGTTTCTAAACCCTAAATAAAAGATACAATTCGATAAGTTTTTAATATATTCTTAATTTCCGAAAAAAAAACTTATCGAAATGTATCTTGTAAAGATGAAAAAGAGAGATTTGTGAAAGATTTAATTTTATTACTTGACATGAACATATATTTATATAAGAGGATGAAAAGATCTTTCGCAGATCTAATGTATGGTAACATGAAACAAAATAAACAGGAAACAAAATATCTTCCTAGTTTCTATGTATATACATATCTAATGAAATAAGATTAGTCAAGTTATTTCCTTAACAACAGTCCAACACTCCCCCTCGAGTTGGAGAGTGAATATCCCGAACTCCCAACTTGCATATAATAGAATTATGATCGTCTCGTCCCAAAGCCTTTGTAAGAACATCAGCCAGTTGATTTGAAGAACCGACGTGTTTCGTAACGACCATCCCTTCTTGTACCTTATCTCTGATAAAATGACAATCCATTTCTATATGTCGTGTTCTCTCATGGAAGACAGGATTTGCCGCTATATGTAGAGCTGTTTTGTTGTCACAGTACAGCAGCGCAGGTTTCCGACGAAGAATACCCAGATTTTCCAGTAAATAGCTTAACCAAGTCAATTCACAGCAAGCACCTGTCATAGCTCTATATTCAGCCTCGGCCGATGATAAAGAAACAGTCTTTTGTCTTTTCGACCTCAAAGATATTAAAAACAGTCCAAAGAACACACAATATCCAGTAGTGGATCTCCGAGTAAGCGGGAAACCTGCCCAATCTGAATCACAATAAGCTCGCAATCTAAAATCGCTAAGTGAAGAAAAATACAAACCCTTTCCAGGTGCATTTTTAAGATAACGAATTACACGCAATGCAACATCTAAATGAGGCTTACGCGGCTCATGCATAAACCTACTAAGCACATGTACCGAGTAAGTGATATCTCGTCTTGTTATAGTAAGATATATTAGTCTTCCGATCAGTCTACGATATTTTGTTGGGTCTTTTAGTAAATCCCCATTATCTGATAATTTGAGACATTCTCCATAGGATGGTCTACTGGAGCAGCTCCTATTAACCCCGTGTCACTAATTATTTCTAAGGCATATTTTCTTTGCGAGACAAATATTCCATTCTTTGACCGTGATACTTCTTGCCCAATCGAAGAGTACGCTTGTCGTACGGATGGTATTGGGTAAGTACTCGCTGTCTTTCTTCTTGCCCAATCGAAGAGTATGCTTGTCGTACGGATGACAATGGGTTCATTAAAAGAATCTGCCCTCTTACAGCATTGTAAGAATCGTTTAGTCCCATAAGAAATTGCTTTAGTCGTTGGCGATCTTGATGCGCTCCACATTGGCAATTTTCGGTATAAGACGAGAGTTTGTCCCATAAAACTTTAAGTTTTGTATAATAACAGGTGACTGAAAGTTGCTCTTGCCTAGATAGGCAATATCATGTTGTATCTCATAGATACGAGGAGCGTTGCTTTGCGAAAAGCGCTCACGTAAATCCTCCCATATCTCTCGAGCGGTCGTGTAATATATTTCGCTATCTGCAATATCAGGAGCTACAGAACTCACGATCCAAGAGTGGACCATATCATTGCATCGTGACCATGATGCATAATCAATGGGGTTGTCGGTTGGAGAAGGAGCTTTCATAGTTCCATCAACAAAGCCACGTTTGTTCTTGGCGTTAAGTGATTTCGACATAGATCGTTGCCATGAGGCATAATTATCTCCAATAAGTGGTTTGGAGATAAGAACTAATCGTGGGTTATCTGAGTGATGGAGAAAGAAAGGATTCGTTAGATCGGAACGGCTTGAGTCAGCCGAAACTATTTTGTCGCTCATGACATCGAACGAATGATGGGATGAATGGGGTTTTGTAGATTAAAGCAACGGAAACTGCTTATAAAAAAGATGGATGAACAGATAAATTCACAAGAAAAGTGAGATGCGGAAAAAAAATTAAGCAGGAACGTAATACTGCTCTTGATACCATGTAAAGATGAAAGAGAGAGATTTGTGAAAGATGTAATTTTATTACTTGACATGAACATATATTTATACAAGAGGATGAAAAGATCTTCCCAGATCTAACATAAGGTAACATGAAACAAAATAAACAGGAAACAAAATATCTTCATACATTAGTTTCTATGTATATACATATCTAATGAAATAAGATTAGTCAAAATATTTCCTTAACAATTGTCCAACATTTATTCGGGTCAAGTATTTTCCTAGTGTTTTCTTTTCACCGTAAGACACTGTCGATTCACCACAGAAAACTCAAAACCATAAAACATATTTTGATAAACCTTAATCAATCTACAAGCTGCAAGTATGTGTGACAATTCACATATCTATTATTCTATTTCTTGCATTTTATGTAGTAAAAGAGTTTCGATCGAAATACGTATATCTAAGTTGTTACCACCCTTATATCTTGATGGGGTACAAAAAACAAGTTAAATCGACAGTCATATCCTATGTTAAATGCCGTCCTAATAATTCTTTTTCCTTGTAAAATGGCATGTTCAATTTAGTTGGAATCTAATATATTTTATAGCTGAATGGTCTTATTTTCGGGTTTTCTTGAATGGACGCGACGTTTTGGTACACGTACAAATTAATTTTCGGGCAAGTTGGCTGTTAAGTTGGCATCAATTAGAGGATGTCATCAGTTACATGTATGTCACCATGCTGAGTCTCTAGTTTCAATTACGCAACTGTTTGATTTTGCTTTAACTGCCGAAAAAACGTGTTTTATATGAGATAGGCGATCACAAAAATGTGACATGGACATAATATTAGCTCGCTCTTTCAACCTCGTTATCTTTTCTGCTTGATTCCCTAACGAATTGTAACATTGTTAAATCAGCTAAAATGATATTTATCTTATATTTACATAAAAAAATAAAATAAAATAAAATCGGACCGTCATTGTAGCTGACCGGTTGTCTTGGCTGGCAATTACGTCGACTCTCCGGTTGTGTTTACCCACACATGCATATAAAAAATCACCCTAATCTATATAGTTTTTTTTTTTGAAAAAGAAAGAAAATTCGGACCGTCATTGTAGCTGACCGGATGGCTTTCCTGGCAATAACGCCGACTCTCCGTTTTTTTTGCAAAGTAACCCGACTTATCCTTAATCAAAATAACAAGCTAATACAAGAATCACCGCCTCCAGAACAAACTCCAAAAGGCTAAAGATAATAGAAAATACATAGGCACGCTAGCTCGCAACTCTATAAAGTTACCTAAATCATACCCAAAGCAATGTAAACACAAGAAAACAAAATAAAACATACGTAAAAATAAAATTCATCTTGACGATCAGTCGAAACACTAAGTAGCAGCAGAGGCAGCAGAACAGGAGGCGCAGATAAATAAGAAACTCGGAAAACTCTTAAAAATTCTACTCGACACGGTCCAAAAATTATCATCGGCGTGCCAGTACACAATTAAACCCGATTTAAACATGTGTACCAAGCCTAAAAACTTAAAAGTATAACAAAAAAACCGAATCCGTCCGCACACACCACACAATCCCAACCTAAACTTAAACTTAATTGAAACGCCGATTACGACTCTCCGGTTGGGTTTACCTACACACGCATATAAAAAACCACCCCAATCTATATAGTTTTTTTTTTAAAGAAAAAAAATTCGGACCGTCATTGTAGGTGACCGGACGGCTTGGTTAGCAATAACGCCGCCTCTCCGGGTGTGTTTACTTTTCAAGTTTTAGTGCGGTCCCTCGATCCCACCCATATCACACAGTAATTTATCTCCGTTATTAAAGTTGCAGTCCAAATCCATAAAAACAACTAAAATCAAAGACTATTTGGACTAAAATTGAAAATTACTATAAAATTTAGTGCTTCATTTCATAATACTGGTACCACTTGTGTAGTTTACTCTGAACAAAACCTAAAAAAAATAATTGAGGCTGGATTTTCCACTACAATTTATCTGTTTACATGCTCTGTTTACATGCTGAAACTGTAATTTTTTTTACGAACCGTAAGTCAAATTTAGGAACGGCTGTGAAGTCCGATCGATTGGCCTCTGTAAAATTTTCAGATTTCAACGCAGGGGCAATTTGGTAATTTTACAGTCAAACCGTAAGTCAGATTTACGAAACGTAAGTCAAATTTACAGTCAAACCGTAAATTTGAGTTACGTTTCGTAAAAAAAAAAAAATTACGGTTTGAATGTGAAAACAGATAAATTGCAGCGGAAAAAGGGAAAGAGGCGGAGAACTGCAGCTGTTCAGACTACTAAAACTGCTGAATCCTCACCATTGCATTGATTTTATTTTGATGGTCAAGATTTTATTATAAGTATGTGAAATAAAATTAATTTTGAAAGTCTGTTTCCTTTTTTTTTTTTTTGAGGCAAGTCCGCCTAAACTGGAAAAAAATATTAGAGAAATAATATTATGATCGAATACAAATATATAATCTAAGCCACCGAATTGTTTTTGAAGAGATTTTCAATCCGATTACTACAAAAAATAATCAATTTCCAATTTAATCTCAACGAAGCCCTAAAAAACTTTCAACTAGAAAATAGAGATGTTTTTTTTTCCTAGCAATACAAATGAAATAATATTTTTTAATCAAAGATCAAACCCATTTAAATTGAAGAGTTTGATTAAAAAAAAATCAAACCAGATCAATCACTATGAATATTTGTTTCTCTTTTATTTGTTTTTCAAATTTGATATTTGGACGAGAAATTCTACCTGCAGATTTTTTTTAATAGAAACTTCTACCATGGAACTTGTATCGTAAAGAATAAACGATGAATATAGAGGTCCCAAACATATCCTAAACTATTACATAAGAATTCTCTATTTTTGTATGCAACTACAAAGATAGAGATGAATTTAACCATTTAGAGAAACAACGATATAGTGGAAATAAGTAATTTTAGTCTACGGTTAGAAGAAAAATATAAGTAACTTAAAATTTATATATGATTGCAGAACTATTCCAACGATTTAGCCTTGTAATATTTGATTTAATTTGTGAATATAACCACTCATGCTTTTCCAAATCTAATAAATAAAAAGTTGGGATGGAGAAAAATATGATAGGCAGGAGATGTTTCTCCGCTTTTTCTCTCTCAATATCTTACCTTATATAGTTTTTATGCATTTTATTTTATTTAGGTCAATTCCCAAAACATACAATGTGTTATGAAATATTACCAAAATATACGATCCAAATAAATTATTACCAAAACATACAATTGACCCAAAATAGAAAAAAAAAAAAAATTTCTCCTCACCTACCAAAAAATTTCTCTCTCTCTCCTCTTTCTAAATCATCATTTTTTTCCCCAAAAATAATAACTCATTTAATGTTAAAATTATTTCTAAACCCAAAAAAATAAAATTAAAAAAAAAAATAAAAAAAGTTCAAAAAAATTGAAAACCCGAAAAAACCCAAAAAATGCTGAAAAAACCTTTAAAAAAGTCGGTAACCCGAAAAAATCCAAAAAAATGTTAAAAAATAAAAAAACCAATAAAAATCCAAATTCAAAAAAAAATGAAAAAAGTTCAAAAAAGTCGAGAATCCGAAAAAACCCAAAAATGCTGGAAAAACCTTTTAAAAAGTCGGGAACCCGAAAAAGCCCAAAAAATGGTTAAAAAAATAAAAAAAAACAAAGAAAAATCCAAAATCACAAAAAGAATGAAAAAAGTTCACAAAAATCGAGAATCCGAAAAAACCAAAAAAGTGCTGAAAAAACCTTTAAAAAGTCGGAAATCCGAAAAAACTCCAAAAAATAAAAAAAACAAAAAAAAACAATGAAAAATCCAAATTCATAAAAATAAATAAAAATAAAGTTCAGAAAAGTCGAGAAGCCGAAAAAAGCCCAAAGATATGGTAAAAAATAAAAAAAAAACAAGAAAATTACAAAATTACAAAAAAAATGAAAAAAGGTTCTAAAAAGTCGAAAATTCAAAAAAACCCAAAATATGCTGAAAAAACTTTTAAAAAAGTCGGTAACCGAAAAAACCCAAAAAATATCCAAAATCACAAAAAAATGAAAAAAGTTCAAAAAAGTCGAGAAACCGAAAAAAGCCAAAAAAGGCCGGAAAAACCTTTTAACAAGTCGGGAACCCGAAAAAGCCGAAAAAATGGTTAAAAAAAATATTGTGTATGTCTGTATTGCGTATTTCCGTATTAAAAAACATGTATAAATTGTGTGTTGTGTATGCATGTATTAAATAACATGTATAAATAATGTATTGTGTATCCCCGTATTAAAAAAACATGTATAAATTATGTATTGTGTATGTCTGTATAAATTATGTATTGTGTATGCTGAAAAAACTTTTAAAAAAGTCGGTAACCGAAAAAACCCAAAAAATTGGTAAAAATATTCAAAATCACAAAAAAATGAAAAAAGTTCAAAAAAGTCGGGAAACCGAAAAAGCCCAAAAAATGGTTAAAAAAAGTATTGTGTATGTTGTATTGCGTATTTCCATATTAAAAACATGTATAAATTGTGTGTCGTGTATGCATGTATTAAATAATATGTATAAATAATGTATTGTGTATGCCCGTATTAAAAAACATGTATAAATTATGTATTGTGTATGCATGTATTAAAGAGTATGTATAAATAGTGTATTGTGTATGCCCGTATCAAAAAAACATTATTTATACATGCTATTTAATACAAACATACACAACACACAGTTTATACATGTTTTTTTTAATACGGGCATACACAATACACTATTTATACATACTTTTTAATACAGGCATATACAATACATAATTTATACATGTTTTTTAATATGAGCATATACAATACATTATTTATACATGTTATTTAATACATGCATACACAACACACAATTTATACATGTTTTTAATACGGAAATACGCAATACAGACATACACAATATTTTTTTTAACCATTTTTTCGGCTTTTTCGGGTTCCCGACTTTTTTGAACTTTTTTCATTTTTTTGTGATTTTGGATATTTTTTGGGTTTTTTTACCAATTTTTTGGGTTTTTTCGGTTACCGACTTTTTTAAAAGTTTTTTCAGCATCCACAATACATAATTTATTCAGGCATACACAATACATAATTTATACAGGGATACACAATACATAATTTATACATGTTTTTTTAATACGGGCATACACAATACATTATTTATACATGTTATTTAATACATGCATACACAACACACAATTTATATTTGTTTTTTAATACGGAAATACGCAATACAGACATACACAATACTTTTTTTAACCATTTTTTCGGCTTTTTCGCGTTCCCGACTTGTTAAAAGGTTTTTTCAGCCTTTTTTGGGTTTTTTGGGTTTCTCGACTTTTTTGAACTTTTTTCATTTTTTTGTGATTTTGGATATTTTTTGGGTTTTTTCGGTTACCGACTTTTTTAAAAGTTTTTTCAGCATATTTTGGGTTTTTTTGAATTTTTGACTTTTTAGAACTTTTTTTATTTTTTTTTGTAATTTTCTTGTTTTTTTTTGTTTTTTACCATATTTTTGGACATATTTTGTAGTTTTTTGTTTTTTTACCATATTTTGTTTTTTATCATCCAAAAAAAGATTTATCTTGTTTTTAAAAGAGAGAGAGAGATTTAAAAAAATAGAAATGATTTATTATTTATAATTTTAATTAGTTGTATGTTTTGAGAATAAAGTGTTGTGGTATAATTTTTTGATAATTAATTTAAAATAGTAGTATGTTTTGATAATTTTAACTTTACGTTATTTGGTATCCTTTTTTATTTTATTTTTTTATGAAATTAATGGGTGATGATAATCTAATCTAACGGTTGACAAAATTGCAGTTTTGGTAGTCCCTAGTGTGGAGAAGTCCTCCACCCCGCTCCCGTGGAAAAATACAGCCTCAAACTAATTTTCTCTGAGTTATATATATATATATATATATATATATATATATATATATATATATATATATAAATATATAAAATGGAGAGTTCAGCAAATTCATCAACGGTACCACACTGTCAGCTCTCGCTCCAAATCAAAGTTAATAATTTCTCTCTCTAAATTCACAATTTAACTTAATACGTGTTATTTCTTATTTATTTATAATTTTATAACTTAATACCTACTTTGTTAAGCTTCATTGCATTCGTTTTTCTGTTTTGAAGAATTTAGAAGTTTTTAGCTAAAATTACAGCAGTTTTTAGCTAAAATTACAGCAGTTTTGTGTATGCGCACCATGTGTTTGTTTCAATGCGTGTGTGGTTTTTTTGGCAATGGAATAAAACTGTATAGTAGGGACTTGTTTGGTTGGATATTTTAAGTTAGCTTATCTGGTTTTCTGCATATAAGTGTCATTGCATATTTGCATTTGTTTGGCCGAGTTCAAAACCTGAGATTTATTCGTGTTTGTTATGAAATTATAGCAGTTTTAATCTAAATTATAGTAGTTTTGTGTATACTCGTATGCGCACCATGTGTTTGTTTAAATGATTGTGTGATTTTTTCGGCAATGGCAAAAACTATTTAGAAGGAAATTAATTGGCATTTTCAGTTTTGGTTTTTTGTTTTCTGCTTATAAGCTTCATTGCATTTGGTTGGCCAAGTTCAAAACCATACACGTATGTGCATCATTTTCAAAGCTATTTAGTAGGGGATTGTTTGGTATTTTAAGTCAGTTTTTTTTTGGTTGTCTGCTTATTAGCTTCATTGCATTTGGTTGGTCAAGTTCAAAATCTGAGATTAATTAGCCTTTTCAATGAAAATTAGAAGTTTTGAGCTGAACTTTATCATTGTATACCCGTATGCACATCAATTGGCCTTTTGGTTTATAGAATGAAAAATTCGTATGTTTTAAGCGAGGCAGTTTTCTTCATTTGTTGGGATATCTGTACTAAAAAAGGGTGTTGTGGACGGATACGTTGTTCTTTAGTTCATCCCCTGCTTAAGTGTCATTGTGTCTCTGTTAAATCTTTACATATAAGAGATTTAGTTGCTAATTAATAGTAGCTGTGGTGGGTATATGGAATATAGAGTTGTATACTGTACTGTGCGCCATGTGTCTGGTTTAATGTGTGTTTGCGTTTTTGGGTTGACGATTTTTGGGTACCTTATTTGGTTTTCTAATTATAACTTCATTCCATGTTCCTGGCCACACTCAGTATTATGAGATTTTGTATTACTCTTATGAAAAAGCTAGATATTTTATCTGGATCTTCGGATGTAAAAAGCCAACTTGTTTGCTCATAATCCGCAGCCATATGACCTTATTTTTTCCCAAGTGACCAACCAGCTACTAGCAATTTATTACTCGCAATAATTTGCAAACTAACCCAAACTTTACATTGTGAAAAGTGGGTGTATTGGTCTTTGCCGTTTTACTGTGGAACCTTGCTTGCCCCTCTTACGTGTAGTGCGCGAGGTATTGAAGTCTTACTGTGAGCGGCCCCCAACACTACCAAACACGGAAGACCAGTTCGATTTTATTATATGAAATACAATATCCAATTGCAAAAAATGATTTTTCACAAGGAGCGAGCTTCCAGATCTTGAAAATTGGAATATTTTGTCAAATATCCTTCTTTGAGCAATAAAAAACGGGCATTCTCCCATTGTTTGTAGATTAGAGCCTTTTGATATATGAGCTTTAACAAGTTATGAATTCAGTCTTTATTATCTTAATTGTGTAAATGGTCCTACAGATATATGTTTGCATTTTATGATGAGGGTGTAGAGGACATGTTTGTTGCTTATAGTATAAGGTACAGATGATATACTTACATATGCTCAACCAATCAAGCAACCAGCTTACAACTGAAACTGAACAGTTAAGAAAATTTAATATCCATCAAAACTAAGCTGGGGTATTAGTGAGGAGCTAAACAACCAACTGATCAAAATTCTATGCAACTGATATTCGATACATATACACCAAAACAAATGAAATTAGATGAACAACCAAGGAAATAAGCCCTTCAAAATGTTGTCAGGGATTGACCCGGTAAATGCTTAAGAGCCAACATTTGGATCTAGATTTTCTTACTACCGAGGTAGCCTTTTTTGTAAAACCTCTGAATTTGGGATTGATATGTATAGTTTGTCCTTACTCAGTACTAGTTGACAATCTTTAAAGTACACCCTTCGGAGAAAATATGGCAAGCTAGGAATCCTAGTATAGTTTGAAATGTATATATTGTCCAGATATTTACTCAGGGTTTTCATCTTTCTGCAGGGAATCAAAACAGATATCGTTATAAGTAGCTATGAGGACCGTATTTTTGTAAGTTCTATGACTCCTATTTTTTTTATTACTTTTTGGTTGGATAAAATAAATTGTAATTTCCCGACTTTATCAGGTCATTGCAACTCAAATAGGAAGTATGGGCACGATACTGAATGCCAGGTGTGCTGGCGTATCCCTTTTGGAGTTGCTATACTCTCTCTTTATATCTCCAATCTTTAAGAACATCTTAAGTTTCTACAACTTAAATTCTTCTTACCTACATCAGAAATAAATTAAGTTTTAAGAAAGAACTTATCTTTTGGATGTTAATTTTGCATGAAAACCTAGAGCTGTCTCTAGAGTTTTGATTATTTTCACTTTTATAAAGTTTGCCATGTTATACATTACTCATTCAACGAGTAACAAAGTTTTGGTAACAACTTAAGAGGGGAAAAGGAGTTCATAAATTGTCAATAAATCTCGATACCTACTCCCTCGAAGAAGCTTTTATACTTATATTAAATAACTTTAATATTCATCTACTTCTGCATTCCAGGAAGGAGGAGGGGATGTCAATCCACCCAACATACGAAGTCTCTGTTATATTTGGTAAACGTGACGAAGTAAGTTGATATACATGTTTGATTTACTTTAGATCTTGTTTTGAGTACAACGTCTTTGACTCCGATATCGCATGCAGCCAATGCTGGTGGCGTGTGCGCGTCAGCTAATTGAACACATAAGGTATGTTTTTCTGAATATATAACTGCATATGGTTCTACCACTGATTACTTGGTAGGCACTACAATCCACAAATTTTCATATGTAATACTCCTACCGTCCCCTACATAGTTGTTTGTGATTGCATTTTGTGTCCGTAAATAATTGTTCATTTTCCAGAAATAGTACTTCAAAATGACTAGGGTACCTATATACCTTTTTTAAAAAAAAAAAAATCAGTAAATATAAATTGATATCATATTTGATTTGACTAGAAAAGAGACAACTTGATAATCTACAAGTGAAATCGTAACATCTTTACAAAAATTTAGACTTCCAAAGTGAGAGTATTTTTAAGGACGAAGAGTGTTAATTACATATGATGATCCACTCTTTTCTGTTTGAGTAAACCAGTAATCTAATTTCAGATTTTTGGATGAATTTTGAATTGAATCACAGTCTGCAGATATGTAAATGACTAATATGAGCTATTATGATACAACTGCAGTAAATCAGGCTCCTCAAAAATCTTGCTGCTCTCTCTTGGTCTCAAGGACCATTCAGCGGTACAATAACAATATTTAGTCTCTTGTCTTGTCATAATTTTTTTTGGACCTTGCTGATACGTTGTGATAATATGCAGGAGACACTCAAGACCATAGTTGAATCAGTGATCAAGAACCGTCTCTGGTAGATTTGGATCGTCCAAGTTTGTTATATTTTCAATGAATGTTGACCAGTTATGATATGATCATGTGATATTTGGAAAAGAGCACAACAGTTTGACATCCAGTTCTATTTTGTTCTTCTTTGTTGTTCTATATACAGAGATTTGAAGGTGTAAATTATCCATAACCAATTTACAGGTTCTGTTTTAACTTCCTGATCCCTTTGGCTTCTTTCTTTCTTGCTTGGTTTACTATATGTATACAGTTAATTTCTTTTTGATATGTGGATATATCATGTTTAGGTTTCTTTTTAATGTTGGTTCTATAGCTTATAAGTTTTTGCTTTGCAGGCACAAAACCCAGATTGATTTGGTTCTTCGTTGCCGACTAAATGCAATACAAAGTTATGTGTACACAAAAGTAAATAAAAACATAACGAGGTAAGAAGTTGCAAACACACAACTTCATAAGATGTATAAACAAGATTTACGTCACTTCCCCCAATTTTTTATTATTGCGGTGTCCATGTCAGCTGTAGCTACATTTTGAAAAAAAATCTGACTGGTATTAAATTTTTTCCGAGTGAACTTGCTCTGTAAAACTGGTTTATCACCAACGTTGGAAAGAAAGATCAGAATAGCATGATGTGCATTGTTCTAATGTCAAGGAATATCAATTAACTACATATATAGTCTATAATCTGAAATATTATTAATTAACATTACCGTCTGTGTGTTGCCATGGGCAAGGTAAACAAGAGCTTTGAGAACCTCACATGGTGAAGTAGCAATAGCAAGCTCTTCAAAACTTTCTGGATAAGCCGATTATATTATTTGCAAGCATGATCTAGCTGCAATATACTTACATATTTACGTCACAACCCAAATGTACGATCTGCAATGTGCTTGTAAACGATTTGTGTGATTTGTGAAAGTCAAGTGTTTGTATTTATGGATGTTTACCATCCTGTGTTAGTCGAGGAAATAAATTTAATGCATGATCGCTTACAACAATTTCAACAGAATAAGATATATAGTTTTTATAAACAGAAAAAAAAATGTAGAGAATAAAAGTGCAAAATTCATATAGTGACTCCAACATATTTTGGGTGGATAGCCAGAGCTTATCCCAAAAGAAAAGTAAGGGTATTTCATCATCGCAAGAGTGCCAAGAAGGCAAGAACAACATTCTCAAAACTCGAAGGGAAACCAAAGGTAATTATTTGATAATTTTTAATGTTGCTACGTACTTGGTTCTTATTTTCTATCGGTTTTTACTTTTTATCGATTCTGATACCATGGTAAGCGTTAATGTAGTATCTTGTGCACAATGTCAAAATTATAACCCATATATCTATTCAATCAAAGGGATAATTGTAATCAAATAATTAAGCTTCATTGTTTTCTATCTAGTACTCGGTGCTTATCTAATACAAGCTTGAGCCAAGAATTAATTCGTGCTTTAGCAACATTTCTAGAGAAACGCTGCATTCCTAGAAGCATGGCCGTTTTAGCAATGCTTTTTCACAAACAACTCTTATGGTGAATGAGAACTTTTTGTTGCATAATGGCTTATTTTTCCTCAATTCCTCTTGTGATTTATATGAAAATATTTGCCAGAACTAAGTTTCAGATTATCATTTTGGTGCGGTCTCTTAAAGCTTTAGTAGTTTGCCATCTATATCTAGTTGCTAGAGATAAATAAGTTTGAAATTTAAGAAATATCTAAAAATAAATATAAATTATTAGGAGTGACTATCCAGTTCACGTATATACCGTTTATCTGTTAGACAAGATGAACTATTTTAGTTGAAAAACCATTAATAAATTCAACTATACTTGGAACTCCTTACAGTTTTCTCTTACGATTATACCCCTGGCACTCGTCATAAAGTTTGTTAATTTGTCGTTTGTCTGTCATCATGCAAGTAATCATAAGATAGAAAACGGTTCAGTAATCAAAACTAAAAACACCCCGCCAAGGTCAAGAATATTGAGAAAATTTCCGAATCATAAAAGATGCAAACAGCCTATACAATACTGTTCCTGCTAGACAATGAGCAGATACTACTCATGCTTGTTGCTATTGTTAAACACTGAAAAGGGAAATGAAACAAACTACTGCATTGAGTTGATTCTTCTCTCAATTTTCATAGGCAATCTTCACATGAGGCGAGGCCCGTTGGAATCTTGATAACTGTTGGAAAAGCCTCCATCCTTTTTTGCCAATTAACTTGTTATCTGGTTGTATAATACAAACCTTCAGCACAGGCGATCTTACCAAAATGAGCCCAATGAAATGCAATTCACATTTCGAACCAAAAGCTTGCATGAGCTTAAATTCTTCGAGGCTTTTATAAGTAACATCGGAAAATCCCTTCAGTTGCTTGAGTTCTACATCTGATCCCGTAGTTTCGGAGTCTACCTGCTGAGAAACATGCAACCCATACTTGGGTGTGGGTGACAGGTTGGAAAGGCGTACGTCGACAAAAATGTATATTTCACATCAGTTTTACACTTTTAATTATTAATACTTAGGAAACTGTTTGATTATTTTGATCGTCCTTATTTCTTTTGAGTGTGTTTTTGAGTCTGGTGATATTTCTTATGAGGATATCGATTTTCTTCTCCCTAGCATGTTCTTCAAATATAAAATTTACAGAAAATTTTATGATGCAAGAAATAAAAATTGAGGATCCTTTAAAATAACTTACTCGGATTTCAAGTTTTGTCAAGTTCTTGGCGTTATTGACTAGGAAGAGAGAAGTAGAAACTTCACCAAGAAATCCAAAACTCATACCCAAAAAGAGAGCATCCAGAAGGCAAAGATCACTTAAAATCGATGTTTTATTTGCCATGATGTGCTGGCAAAACAGATAGAAACACAAGGGTTAATATATAACCACTGTCATATTACTATTTTACTGAGTGATGAATGTCATATCGAGATTAACAATTTATTGTGTAAATGAACAATTAAGTTCCAAAAATTAATAAGAACTCGTGATTACCTCAGCGTAAACATGGTCCAAAGCTAAATTCTCAACAACCGGTAGCCTCCCAGAAAACATGCACTGGCTAGACGGTCTTCCTATTTTGCGTGAATAACTACTGCATGCTAAACCACTATCACCAATCAAAAGATATGCCAGTTTAGGGGTATTCTTGAAATACATTGAATCACAAAGGCCCTCAAAAGGCAAAATCCGCAAGATTAGGAGCAATAATATCAAGGCAGCCACAATTAGTATAACTTATGTAATCCAAATCTTCAAGTAGAGGACAATTAGAGATTAAACTTTAGAATGCACTGCCACTAATACCAACGTCCTTAAGAAACAAATCCTTAAGCTTGCTAAATCCATTAAACCCCATTGGAGGTTTCAATACACAGTAGCAGTAGCGGAGATCCAAAATCTTAAGTTGCTGACCATATACGTATATCGATGATGGCAACCCATATGGGTTTCCTTCTCGAAGTCTAAAGGTGAGGTCATAACCCCAGATCTTAAAACCGCATGTACAATTAGGTCAATTTCAGGAGAACATTTGAGATTAGATAAGCGGAGTTTGAACAAATTTAATGGTTCATTATGAAGAGAACTTCATAAATAGCCATTATTATAGTCTTACTTATTCTCTTATTGATCAATCTTTTACTAGTATCATCAAAAACCAGTTGAGGAAGTTTTGTCCAAACATACCTCAATTTCTTCGACAAAATGCTTGTTCTAATTGCATCTTCTAACGGCAACAATCTAGTATTTTACTAACCAAATCTTCAGGAAGCCTATTGATATGTACCAACTCTTGTCCACATAACCTCTTCATGATATGAATTGCAATAGGTACACAACAAGAAAACTAGTAAAAGGTTCAAATATCCTGCATTAACTAAGAAGAAAACTAGTAAGAATAATGCTATTGTTGAAGCCCACCATACAAATTAGACCTACAGTACAAGAAAAAGGCCATTCGGGATTCATGTTGGTGTTTAGGGCATTCTGCTGCTTATTTACCATCAACAAAACAGATCGGCAGCAAAATAAAGTACGACACTATCACTTGTTGCTGTTTTGCAACAGAGTTAGCAACACCCATTTATAATACTGTTTTAAAAAACTCGCAACGTTGTGCGATATAGTGGTTTTTGAAAGAAAAACGCAACGCTGCGCAACGTTGTGCGATAGATAGAGTGGTTTTTGAAAGAAAAACGCAACGCTAAAACGCTATTTGGGCGGTAAAGCGAAAAAATCACGTTATTGGGTCTAAAAACGCAAAAAAGACGATATTTTGGACCGAAATCCTAACCAACTGAGTATTTAAAAAACAAACAAAAAACCAATATTGCACTAGGCCGTTTTGGTTTGAGATATATTTTTCTTTTATAAACACTAAAATCAATGCCCTAACAATATTAGACAAACAAACGGATATTTTCACTTCATTTCTTTCCAATCCACCGCCACCCAACCCCGACGTACACCCAATCCCGATGTTCAACGCCTCCGAATGGAGGTCAATCATGAATGAGTCAGTCATTTCCCTTATTAATTAAGATCAACTAATTGAGACATAGATTCAAGTCTGAATATTTGCTGAATATTGTTTATTTTTATCTAGAAACATACTATATTATATATTTCGATTTTGGATTATGGGCTTTTATCTTGTTTAGGGAAAAAATGAATAAATTTGTACGCACGTGTTTGCTTACGACTAAATTATACTTAAACTTAATATATATTATGAGCTTTTATCTTGTTTTATAGAGAGCAAAATAGATAAAATGAGTGATTTTTCTTGTAAGTGAGTTGTTAAGATAGCGGAAGTGGGGGATTACAAATATTTTGTTTGCAAATTTTATGATTAAAGAATGACTTGTGATCAAATTAGTTGTATTGGATTAATTATAACGGCCTACACATTTTATTATATTTAACTATTTAAATGTTAATATAATTAACATAAATTATATGATTACCTAGTATTGTATTGTCATATTAATAGAAAAAAATACACCGCAAAACGCTTCGTTGCTACGCTATTTGCGCTTTTAGCATAACTGTCAAATAAACGCTATTTAAAACAGCAGTAAATCAACATCATTGCAACACACTTGCAAACGAAAATACTAATATGTCGATTTTTTTTAATTTTGTTGTAATTACGTCTCTAATCTGTTGACATATGAAAAGAAAAGTTTATTAATGAGATAATAATATGATAAAAGGGAATTGATTTTATATTATCAAACTTCTTATCATTAATCAAGAAAGTATTACTAGTATGGAATCATCAACTGTTCCGAAGGTGCTAGTAGCTAAGTTATGTATATCTTATAGCTAGGTTTATGAACAAAAATATATTTTAATACATTGTAAAAGCAAACCTGACTTTAAAAGAACAATGTATGATAGAACATGAAAATTAGACCCGAATATTCTATTCGGGTATCAATCGACCCACACTTCATAAATGGGTATCCAATGCTTGATGGGTCATCACATGACTTTCCTAGAAAATAGAGGTAGATATTAATAAAAGCCCAAGCCCACTTAACTAGGGACCCATATCTAAAAACCCCCCTAAGATGGAGACACTTGTCAACATCCAAGGAGGCGTAGTTGCCTATAAATAGCCAATTACCCCTCCTAGAAAACCCCCGAGAAAATCTATTCAAAAATTATAGAGAGAAGTTGAGAAAAGAGAAAAATTAGTCAAAGCTTATCCAATTAAGAAACAAACCGAACAGAGAAAGAGCCGAGCATCGAAGAAGAAGGAGAACGACCAAGATAAGAGTTTAAATAGTCAAATCGAGCGCAATTGTAGTAAATTAATAATAATCCGAGCAAGTATAATAATCTGAGCAAGTGTAATAATCCGAGCAAGTGTAACAATCCGAACAAGTGTAATGACCTGATCAATAATAAAGACCAAGAAGTGTTCATTATTTACAGCTAATTTATCATTATTTTATTGTTGAAAAGTCTAACGCGACCGACCAAAGTTATGGCTCTATCAAATGGCGCCGTCTCCGGGAATCATCTAGTCCCCAACTAGCTTAGAATTCGAATACCAATACTCTACCAGACGAGCGACAATGGTGACCAATGTAGAAGAAACCCATCCCGAGATAGTAGAAACCAATAACCAAAACGCGCAAATCAGCCAACAAGACCTCGACGATCTACTCGAAATCCGTGACAGATATGACGCTATCCAGCACGGAAACCAACCAACAACCTCCTATGTCAACCAAGAACAACCCCAGCAACTTGAAGGGATTGTTGACAAACCCACCTCGTCCTCGGATGACGAACAAGTCATGCCCGTATTAAGGCGTGCACGAAGACGCCTACCCGGATCCCAAGCAGGGCCGAGCTCAAGAGTCCCTTTGCCAACAGCCTCGGTCAACTCCGGCGCTCGTTTACAAACGAACGATGATCACCGATATGGTATGCCCGGGGATCATGTACTTGAACAGTTGTTCCGACTACCGACTCATCCACCGAGGATAATTACACCACCCACGGTGGAAGTACAACACGTTGTTCAATCAGCCGATGAAAGGAACTACGCCCAGCTGCAAGCTCAACTGGCGGCATGCATGACGGCCATGACAGCAGCCGGCATCGCATTGCCAATTACCCAGCTCGCCAATACAGACAAAGATCTACGCCGTGAAGCGGAAGATTCAGCTTACAGGGCCGCCCTGGAAGCAGCAGGGCGACGAACCGATGCAAGAGTGCCCCATCAAGGGGGCAATGTCCCAGAGATGATCCCTCCGATAGTCGTCCACCCAAACACTCATAGGGAACGTGTCCTCGATACCCACACGAAGGACGGTAGATATCCCGAACACATGATCGGGGAAAGTTATGGCCCACCACCACATCAGCGGGGATACCCCCTACCAAGCCTCCGATGACGCGTTCCAACAAGCATGGAACGTATGCCAAAAAACCCCATGCGCCGAACAGATCACGAGATATCGCAATCCGGCGGGGTTCGTCATCCCTGAGTTCAGGCTTTATGATGGAAGGAGTTGTCCTATCGACCATCTAAGGCACTACAAGACGAAGATGGAATTGTGGAGTGATGACCAGGCACTCATGTGCAAATTTTTCAAAAACATCTTGGGCCAAGAGGCTTCGTCGTGGTATCACAACTTACCACGAGGCTCCATAAGAGACTGGGCAGAGCTGCTAAGAGCGTACTGCACCCGATACGCTGCCCATAGGAAAAAGAAGGTTAGCATCGAAACCCTTCTGAAAATGACGATGATGCCGAATGAGAGACTCAACGACTATTGCATACGCTTCATCGACGTAGAAAACCAGATTCCATAATACGCCAATAATATAGCCATCCAGAACTTTATCAACTCCATCCCTAATGGCTATTGGGCGAGAAGGAAGTTCATAGGCAAAGACTTTCCGACCGTGGATTCTCTGCTGGCCTACTGCACCCACCTCACCGATAAAAATGATGAAATTCGTTTCCTCAACCGAACCCTACCAAGAAGAGAAACGGTTCGGGAAGCACAGGTGGGTCGCAAAAGAGCCAGGAACAACCATGAAGAAGCATTCAAACCGACCAGGAAGGACAAAGGTCCCGAGGTCCACAGGAGCGAAGAGCGACAACGAGAACCTGAGCCCAAACCGCTCCAGATCGCATAGCCAACGACGATCAACGAACATAAACCGCTCCAGCTCACTTATCTAATGCCCCCCAAACCGCTCCAACAAGGTCGGTTCCAAGAGAGGGAACGCCGAAATATCTTCGGACCGGTCGAACTACGATACACTTTCAACATGTCCACTGAAGATATCCTAAAAGATATATGCAGGGAAAGTTGGTACTCCCGACCACAACCGATCACTTCTCCCCCCAATATGAGAGACTCCAAGCTTTTCTGCACATATCACGAGGATCACGGCCACCTCACCGAACATTGCCGTCACCTGCGATGGAAAATGAACCTGTGGGGTGATGCGGGATACCTAGCCAAGTTCATCAAAGGCGCGGGGAACAAAGGCAAACAACTGGCCATCGAGGGAGCCGACAACCGGGAGGGCAAAACGATCAACGTCGTTCACATGTCACGACCCAAGGGAACAGATGGAGAACGATCACGACAGCGATAATTGGCGTACTTCGGCCAGGTAGCCAAGGCGTCACAAGCGTCGACCTCAAAAAGGCAATGCACGCCCCGACGACATCCACCCATTTCCTTCTCGGGTCTTGACGAGGAAAGGGTGATTTATCCCCATGGGGACGCCATTAATCTCCGTGTTCAAATTGGCCTCGACACGGTCAGCAGGGTGCTTATCGACCAAGGAGCCTCTTGTGACATCATGTACAGAGAGCTTTTCGACAAAATGGAACTCAAAATACAAGATCTCCAACCTACCGATGTCACCTTGATCGGGTTCATCTCCGAGACGACTAAACCTTTGGGTAAGATCGTCCTCAATGTCACAACTGGATCCGTTTCAGTTCCCGTGGAGTTCTTAGTAGTCAACGACAACTCCGGCCACAACGCAATCTTGGGCCGACCTTGGCTGCATGCCATGCGGGCCATACCCTCGACCTACCACCAAAAAGTCAAATACCCAAATGACAGGGGAGAGATCGAGACAGCCAGAGGATGTCAAGAAGATTCAAGACGCTGTGAAGACATTACCGCAGCCCTACAAAAACAGTTGATCGTTGTCGAACAACCCACCAGCACAAAGAAGCTGATCAACCAAATATCCAAAACCGAGAGGGTTGTTGAAGAACAAGTAGGAGAAACACTTAGGAAGGTGTATATCCCTGATATGGACGAGGAGCACTACTTCCTCCTCGGGAATAACCTTCCAAAACGGGAATCCGAAGAGTTAGAAGCATTCCTCTTCAGCAACGTTGATAAGTTCGCCTGGAGTTCCAAAGACATGCCAGGCCTAGACCCCGAAACGGCATGCCACCACCTAAGTGTTAATGCCGAGTACAAGCCGATAGCTCAAAGGAGCAGAAAAGTGTCTGTACAGCACAGAGCAGCTATAATCGCTGAAGTACAAAAGCTATTGGAGGCTGGAGCCATAAGGGAGGTTTTCTATCCCAAATGGTTATCCAATCCAGTCGTCGTCCCAAAAAAGAACGGAAAGGAGAGAGTCTGTATAGACTTCACCAATCTCAACAAAGCCTGTCCGAGAGACCACTTTCCCCTTCCGAGGATAGATCAACTGGTGGACGCGACTGCGGGAGCAGAAAGAATGATCTTCTTTGACGCATATTCAGGATACCACCAAATTCCCCTAGCCCACGAAGATCAAGAAAAGACATCGTTTATATCGCCTTTGGGAAATTATTGCTACACGGTAATGCCGTTCGGCCTGCGCAATGCGGGAGCAACATACCAAAGGATGATAACGAGGGTATGTAGAGATCATATAGGGAAGACGATGGAGGTATACATAGACGACATGGTCGTCAAAAGCGAAAGGGCTACATCCCACCTCCAAGATATCAGAGATGTCTTCCGTACGTTGGGCGAGCACAAACTGAAACTCAATGCGAGAAAGTGTGCCTTCGGAATCAGCAAAGGAAAATTTCTGGGACACATGGTCAGCCGACGAGGAATAGAGGCAAATCCCGATCAGATCACAGCTCTACAGAACCTGGCCGCGCCCAAGAACAAGAAACAGGTACAAGAGCTCACGGGAATGATGGCCGCATTGAGCAGGTTCAGCAGTCGATCCGCAGACAAGGGACGACCGTTTTTCGAATCACTCAAGAAGAATAGAAAATTCGTGTGGGACCCGGAATGTGAGGCTTCATTCAACAATATCAAAGAGTACTTGAGGACGCTGCCACTGCTGGTAAGGCCGAACAAAGGAGATATTCTGGCATGCTACCTAGCAGTTTCCACTACAGCTGTGAGTGCAGTCATCCTCAGAGAAGAAGGTCGCGAACAATTTCCGATCTACTTTGTCAGCAAAACTCTGGTCGAAGCCGAAACACGTTACCTACCCTTGGAAAAGCTGTGTCTGGCATTGGTCGTCGCAACCAGGAAGTTGCCACACTATTTTATAGCTCATCAGGTCCGGGTATACACGAAGTTTCATATCAAAGAGTCACTTCGACGGACAGACATAAGCGGTCGAGTTGCCGCCTGGGGGGTCGAACTATCCCAATTTTATATCGAGTTCGTACCCCGACATGCCATAAAAGGACAAGTCTTGGCCGATTTCGTCGCGGAGTTCACCGAAGGCTACAACGAGCCATTGGCACTCTCTCCACAATCACACTGGCAGATACATGTCGACGGATCAGCCACCAAGGACGGATCAAGAGCAGGGATCGTCCTAAAGTCTAGAGAGGGAGAAATCATCGAAAAAAGCATAAAACTGGGCTTCCGAGCTACCAACAATGAGGCAGAATACGAAGCCATGATAAATGGCATGCTCGTCGCCCGGTCCCTCGGATGCTCCCACTTAGTTGCAAGTTCAGACTCCATGCTCATTGTCAATCAAGCCCTCGGCGAGTACCAAGCCAAAGATGACAGGATGATCCTCTATCAAGAGAAAGTCCAAAGCTTGATGGCCACCTTCGAACAGTGCGAGTTAGTCAGAATCAATCGTACCGAAAATGCACATGCCGAGGCCTTGGCCACCCTAGCCTCGACATTAACATTGACCGACACCCGGTCGATCACAGTGGAACTACTGATGACCCCGAGCATAATTAAAAGGATAGACCGAGTGACGTCAGTGCAGTACGAACTAGGTTGGATGGATGACATGACTCATTATCTGCGAAGTGGAAGGCTCCCGGCTGACAAGATAAAAGCGCTGAAAATTACGAGAAAAGCTCCTCGGTTCTGGCTATCCGAGGACGACAAACTGTACAAATCCAGTTACCGGGGACCCCACCTACTGTGCGTGCCTCCCGAGCTACAATTGCCGGTCCTGGAGGAAATCCACGAAGGATCCTGCGGAGCACACATCAAAGGGCGATCCCTTGCAAACAAGGCAGTTACCCAAGGGTATTGGTGGCCCTATATCAAGCGAGATGTGGATGTATATGTCCAACGTTGTGATAAGTGCCAACGATTCTCCAAAATACCACGACTCCCCTCGTCTCTAATGGCCCCCGTATCGGCTCCATGGCCGTTTGCACAATGGGCAATAGATTTGATCGGAAAACTCCCAAATGCCCCTGGGAGCGTGGAATATCTGATCGTCACGACGGATTATTTCACCAAATGGGTTGAAGCTACACCCCTCCGAGAAATCAAAGCCAGCAACGTCAAACAATTCATCTGGGAATACATCATAACCAGGTTCAGAATACCGTACGCTATTGTCGCCGACAACGGAACCCAGTTCAAAGATGCCCAATTACAACTGTGGTACGAGGAATTGGGTATCCGAAAGTTCTATTCGACGCCGACATACCCACAAGGAAATGGGCAAGCCGAGGTGTCAAACCGAACAATACTAGACGGCATCAAGACAACCCTTGAGCAAGCAAAGGGGAGATGGCCCGAACGGCTACTCAACGTCTTGTGGTCGTGCCGAACTACGCCGAAGACGGGCACCAAGGAAACCCCATTTAGCTTAGAGTACGGTGTTGAGGCCATCATACCAACAGAAATTGGGCTACCCACGCTCCGAACGACTTTAGTCGAGCAGGGAAACAATGAACAAAGAATGAGAGAAGAACTTGACATGATAGACGAGAAACGAGAGATAGCAGCTCTTACACTCGCGAAGTATCAACAAGGCGTCAAACAAGCATATGACAAGAGGGTCAAAGGGACCAAGGAGTTCATGGTCGGAGAATTGGTGCTGCGACGAGTAACGGTATATACCCGAAATGAAATACATGGTAAATTGAGCCCCACCTGAGAGGGACCATACGAGATCGTCAAAAGAACAAGCCCAGTTACCTACAAACTCAAAAGCGTTCTGTTCGAAAATAGCAGAGGGGAGAAAAATTCTTGGAACGTGGCTAACCTAAAGAAGTACTACATATAAGCCATCACATAGGTACAAATACAGGTGCCGCCTTACCTCTCTAGCTTAATGTCATTGTCTTTTGAATAAATAAAGTATCTTATCATGCTGACTAACCAGTGTAGGTGAAATTTCCAACATGGCCGAAGTGCCTAGGAATACTATGAAATTCCCAACATGGCCGAAGTGCCTAGGAATAATGTGAAATTCCCAACATGTCCGAAGTGCCTAGGAATACTGTAAAATTCCCAACATGTCCGAAGTGCCTAGGAATACTGTGAAATTCCCAACATGGCCGAAGTGCCTAGGAATACTGTGAAATTCCCAACATGGCCGAAGTGCCTAGGAATACTGTGAAATTCCCAACATGGCCGAAGTGCCCAGGAATACTGTGAAATTCCCAACATGGCCGAAGTGCCTAGGAATACTGTGAAATTCCCAACATGGCCGAAGTGCCTAGGAATACTGTGAAATTCCCAACATGGCCGAAGTGCCTAGGAATACTGTGAAATTCCCAACATGGCCGAAGTGCCTAGGAATACTATGAAATTCCCAACATGGCCGAAACGCCTAGGAATACTATGAAATTCCCAACATGGCCGAAACGCCTAGGAATACTATGAAATTCCCAACATGGCATGTCTAAAAGAATGCCTAGGAATACTTATGTATATGCAGGTACCCATTGACCCAATGAGCAAGGATGAAAAGCAATACATCAATGAGAAGAATAATTCAGGCCCACATTATGGGGACGATAAATTACCAAATGGCGAAAACAATGAAAAGGAATCAATCAAAACAATGAAATAGCAGCAACGGGAACGTCCAATACACGTATAACGAAATGAAGCAGATAATAAAGGCCCATATTATGGAGGCAACACAATGCCAAACGAAGAAATCAACAAAGGAAAATCAATCCAATCAATGAAATATCCGTACAACAATGAGAAGATCCGAACACAGGAGTAAAGAAATAAAACAAATAGTCCTCGCCCGCATTACGGAGGCAACATGGTACAACCAACAAATAAAGAAATTTATTTAAGAGCTACTACATGAGGAGCACGACGGTAACTGACCGAGTGACACTTCTTCGTCATCCGTCGACGTATCCCCATCAGTTTCCTCGCCATCAAAACGCTCCTCAGAAATGAGGGCATCAAAGTTGGTCGTATGAGCACCAACGCATGTCAGCGTCTTAAGCCGTGCAGAAAACTCGGCTTCTTTTGCGACCTCATGAGCATCCGAGGCCGCTTTCCGACGAGCATCGTCGAAAGGAAGTTTGCGAGCTTCGATCATAGCTGCAGAAGCATCGTATCTGGATCGGGACAAACGGAAATACTTCACCAGCATGTTCGCTTGGGTTACCAACGACTTTAGTTTACCAAAGTATTTTTCCTTCACCCGCCAATATTGATCTAAACGACGCTCCTGAACCTTAACAACATGCTCGGAACGACGAGCGTACTCACGAAAAGAAGACGCCTGAGTTTTCAACTTGGCCCTAAGTCGGCCATACCGATTGAGCAACTCGACATTTTTACCCAATAAAAAGGTATAAGGAACCTTGGCATGTCCGTCACTAGCCACACCAGATGGGACCTCGTCTCGGGCAGCACCAGTAGGTCCTGGCCCCGGACTAACTAGGCTTGGAGAACCAGCCTGGTGCGACGTAGTAGCATATGCCTATATAAAACAAAATGGGGAAGAAGGGAAGAGATGAATACAAAAAAAAAAAAAAAAAATCTTTATACAAGCTACAAATAAAACGACAAAACAAGCTACTCAATTATTAATCCGATAACCCATCAACGGACGCTGAGGTCTCTACTACATCCGCGAAATGAATATCTCGCAGTGAAACAATTTGCGTCCCCAAACGCACACGAACGACCGCATCGACTCGGTTCAAGGCAGCCGTGGTCTCAGTTACCCCGGCCGTCGCATCAACCATGCGTTCTGCCCGGGCAACACCACTCATCCCTTTTACATGCTCGAGCACCTCTAAAGCGCGAGCTCGGGCCCAATACGCTTTGACAAAGGATAGCAGTAGGTCCGCATCCTCGAAAACGGCCCCTAGGACCAAGTTCAAGCTCGTCACATGGCCTCGGGCTTCATCACGAGAGCGCCGAAGTGCACCAAGAAGCTCTTTCGCCTTACCCTTGTTCGCATTATAATATGCGGTCTTTTTGCTGAATTTCTCTCCCAAGTCACGTAACCGAATCGACATGTTTGAAATATGAACATTCAGATCCTCGATTTTATGACGAGCAGAATTCAATTCAGCAGTTAGGAAAGCCTTAGATCTTTCAAGGCCATCTATAACGTTACCTCCGCTACGACTAGGCGAGGTCCAGACCACCATGGCCAGATGGTTATTAGGTACCTGACAATATTTTGTTTTCACATCCTTCAAAATATGATGACCCTCGAAAAGGGGAAATTAACTCGGAAAAGCCAAACAAAAAACAAGCACATCACCTATATTATCACTTCCCCAAAAGAATATGTTTCTAGATACAAAAGAGACCCACAATTCGGGTACCAAAAGACTTTACGCTAAGATACAGAGAAAATACTACAAGAAAATGGTCAAGGTTCCACCTGAGGGGATGCGAACTTTGTCCGCTCCTCCGCGTGCGCCGCTTTCAGAGCAGTAACCTCAGCCTTTTCGGCTTCAACATCCTCGGCCATGAGCAGATTCTCAGCCTCTAGTTGGTCGTACTTATCGACCATACTCTATTTTTCATCCTCCAACTTACCGACATCCTCGGTCAGGCGCATGAAATCCGCCGACAGCTTGTCGTAATTATCGCCCAGGATTTTATTCTCGGCGACGAGTTTCTCTTTCTTGGCCACCAGCTTCTCTTTATCAGCCCCAAGCGCTGCCATCTGATCCCTCAGCACCACGGTACTCAAGACAACCTGTATTTCAAAACATAAGATTCCGGCCAAAATACGAGCATCATGACATATAATACAAAATACACGCCCAACATACCCGCAGCGCATCAGCGTTGGCCTGCTCTATAACCGACATTGTAGGCCGAGCAGCTATTGTTTCTGCATCCTTGAAAGCGAGGGGTTTAAGAGCAATATACCCCATCTTCAAGGCTCGGGGTTGCTTCAACAGCTCACCCCCACATCGGTCAATATAACGGGTCATTGCAACCCCGTTCTCCAACACCTCCTCAGGTTCCTCGGCAACCTCATCTTCACCACCCCTCACAACATCCACGGCAGTCTCTTTGTCAACTTCCACTTCCACTTCCTTCTCCGAAGGGCCAGTCTCAGGGGCCTTGTGCTCGCTCACACCCTCAATACGGGTGGGCGAGACAATAGGCAGGTCCATCACGTCCTCGGTATGGATAGGCGAGATCACAGGCAGAGTCATCATACTCTTGCCCATGTTCACAATATGTTATCGATCGACCCCTGAAACACAATAATACCCATAGACCGGGCAAGAGGGAGGGTAACCAATGGAGAAGTCAGTAGCTGAAACAAGATAACCAATGAAGCAAAGAACTAGAGAACAAAACAACAATCAAAAGACATGAGAATCAATATACATGTACACATACCTCGCCAGGCGTATGGGCATCCTCGGTGATATCCCCTTGGGAAGTAGCCTCCTCGTTGACCGATGTATCGGTCCCCCTAGCCCTCTTCGTTGTTCCAACGACGGGGTCAGATCCGTGACGCTTCGAACGAACGGTCTTTTTCCCTACTCGAGCAGCACTTCGAGCTCGAACTACTTTTAAGAATTCCTCCTCGGACTCTTTAGGGATCTCGGGCACAGGATTCCCCTTTGTCACTGGCCCCGCAGGGTACCCGAGCAGCACGGGAGCAGTACGACTAGCTGGATCCTTCGTTGGTCCAGGCCCCCACCATTTCCAAAGAGCTAAGAGAGCTTCGACATTGGGAGCGCCGAGGTCTGGAATAGTGGGAGTTTTGGTAGCAGGTCCGGGAATTTGGTGTCCAACACAACCCCAATTACCGGAAACAATCACAACATCAAGGTTATCCCCCTTGTTGGTATCCGGCAGACCAAAGACAAACCGACAGAAGGCACGCATGGTCTTCAGATACGAGCTACGACGCTCAAAACTCGAAGTATAGATCCCGAACACATCCTTTAGTTCGATCGATATTCCGGCCAACTCCGATAACCTTTGAATACCGTTTAGGGTACGGTAACCATTCAGCGCCAATTGGGCCGGAGCAATCTGGACGGCCTCAAAGAACGAAGCCACCCACTTACTGAAAGGAAGTCTCAAACCCCCAGTAAAGAATGCCGAGGACGGTACAGCTACCTTGCCGGCAGGAACAAACCCCAACACCTCCTTGTCAGATATCGGAAGCCGGACATGTATGTCGGAGGGTATTCCGGCAAGCTCCTTAAAATTCTTTTCCACAAATGGGCCCACTTGGGCCACACATTGGGTCCAAATTTCCTATCCAAACATCATCAAAACTCCATCAATATACTAACCAAACACAACCCACAACAACATCAACATAACGAACCCTCCCCCCCCCTGCTATAATTAACCAGAAACCCTACGTTTTACTACCATCCCAATCAATGTAAATCCAGTACATAACTAAATATCGTCAGACATATATAGACAACCAAGACCAGTTACCAACGCTACATCTACGACCACAACAACAAATCAAATACCAGTCCTAAAACAAAAAGAACATAATAATAACAAAGCACTTACAGTTGTCATTCTGAGCAGACACGTGCGAAAAGCAGCAAATATATCGACAATACAACGAAATCCTAGATCGACCGGCAGCACGTTTTTCCTTTTTGGCGGGAAGAATATACTTTAGAGAGAGACAGATATTTTCTTCAGCAAATTATGTGATAAAAACAAAAGGAGTGGAGTCACGAAAAGAATAAAATAATAACCACCTTTTCGTGTGACAGAGGTTTACCTTTTTTCCAACCATAGATAAGTCAACAACCGCTGCTATTTTTAACTTATCAACGCTCCAGATTTTGCCACGTCAGAGCATATCCCACTACCCAAGGCAATTCACATCATTACACCTAAATAAACGGCCAGTGGACCCTACCACGAAAAGCTTCCAGCATACGCTACCAATATTATACCCGATTAAGATCCTCGACGCCCAACCATTCCTTACCGAAGGGACACACCGAACAAGGTGGACGGAGACCGTTTCTAGCTTGACGACATTAAGCATCAAGTCTAACAACGCTCTCCGGGGGGATAACCGGGCACATTGCTCGGTGTGTACTGAAACATCATCGACTGTATTGACATAAAGGCAAAGTGAACAAGAAATAAAACAGAATAGACAGAATCAAGTATAAAGCAAAAGTTTTATTCATCCACAAGGGGGAAAAACACAAACGTACAACCAAAGAGAAAATTTTTACAAGAAAATACACCATCCTACTTCTTAGAACTACCCCCCATATCGGCATCCTTCTTCGCCAAGAGCTCCTCCAGACGCTCTTTCTCCCTAATCAAACGAGCAATCGCCGTCTCAGCCTGCTGCAAGGAGTAAGACTGAGACTTGCATTTTTGCTCGGCTTTGAAACGAGCAATGCCCTCTGTATCCCAATATTGTTTAAACCTCCTCACTTCAGTATGAGCACACTTGAGATCATGTTTCAGCCATGACATCTCAATCTCTTTTAGCTGAAGAGGAGTCAAATCCTCCACCCCAAAACCAGGGGGACGGGGTAGCAAGAAGGTAGGCTCCTCTTCCAGAAGGGCTTTCTTTTTGGAGGCAGATCTAGTAATGGGAGCCATCTCAAACAAAAGCAAGTTAGAGGAAACAAAAATTATCAACAAAAGAGAGAAAAGAAGATTGGATAATGAAGTACAAGCAATAGGGAGCATTTATAGAGAGTCAAAGGGCACAAAGCGCGACACAGAACAAAAGCACGAGATACGAACAGATACATCTGATTCAAATAAAAAAAAAAAAAGAGAAAAAGATACAAGTTCCAAAACGGGAAATACATCAGAAAACCAGCCCAATCTAACTAAGGACCAATGGGTGGAAAAACCGAACTACCAGACCGAGAGAAAGCAAAACGAGCAGAGCAGTTCAACCGAGCTTGGTAGGAATCATTCATGGCAATCAAATTTTCGTTCTCCGTGGAGAGTTCGGATTTCTCCCTAGTAAGAACCATGACGCGCTCCTCCAGCCGAACATTCCTAACCATCATGTTAGCCAGGCCTTGAGGGGAGTTATCGAACTCGTCTTGAGCATGGTCCCAAATTTCCTCGGCATCATACCAGGAGTTAGCCAGATGATTTCTCTGAAGCAGCAAGTGATCGAGCTGACGACTCAAGGCCGAAATATCGGTCCATTTCACTGTCTCTTCGGGGTGAGAGCCGAACAGACTCAAGGCCAGAATGCCGTACTCCTTCTCAAACCTTCCCATTCGACGTCGGACGTGAGATACCTCCGCATCCACACCCTTCATCTGAGCATGATATCTCCCCACAGGTTCAGACATTCTGGGAAATTGCTATAGTGCAAGAGAATGTAGGGGTGGAGGGAAGAGCAAACAGTAAAAATAAAAGGAGAGAGAGTAGCTAATAAAGAAAAGAAGAGTATTTATAGAGAAAATATAGTATGGTATTTTATGACAGTGCTTGGGAACTTGCATATTTCCTGACATACTTGGGAGCAAGCATATGTCCTGACATGCTTGGGAGGGTACACCTATGATCGACAGTACACCCACATACATCTGATATCACAGTACAGCAGAAAATAGAAAAGATATTCAAAGATCTGGAGTTCGAAAAAACGACAAACCACAAGTGCAACATAAAAAAAAGTGCTAAAATAAAGGGGCAAAAATACTTCTCATTAATAAAAGTGAGATGCATCACTGTTCATTATATCAGAGGACTACATCGAAGGAAAAACTATTACATCAGAGAACTACATCGAAGGAAAAACTATTACATCAGAGGACTACATCGAAAGGAAATCTACTACATGGAGATCTATTACATCATGGGACAACGTAGCCAAGGAAGATCAACTATATCAGCAGACCAGACGAACAGCAGGTGACGAAGAACAGAAGCATAAAAATAAAAAAAAGAGAAAAGGAAGAAAAAGATGAAGAGGAACATAAAAAAGAAGTGAAAAGCAAGAAGAGGAAAATGAAAAATGACAAAAATCCTAGAAGTAACACAAAATCCTTAGGATCACAGGATTGATTGTTACGTCGTAGTGGTGAGAAAGAAGAGGAAGAAATAGAAAAAGGAAAAAAGTAGAGAGAGCTAGAGATGATGAGAAAGAAGAGGATGAAGAAAGTAAAAGGAACACGATAAAAAAGAAAAAAAAAAGCATAAGAAGGATATAAAAAAAAAGAGAGAGAGATAAAAAAAAGAGAGATATATATAAAAAAAAAGAGATAAAAAAAGAGATGGAGAAATGAAGAAAATTGAATAAAATCAAAAGAAAAAAAAGGAAAATGGAGAGGTTAGGGGGAGGTCGATCGGTATCGATGAGAGGGCCCGGCAGAGACATCCCTGTCTCGAAGTGCCGAGTTCCCCCTTAGCACTTCATTCTCTTCGACTAGAGCCTGACGAGCACGTCGGCAATAATCCAGTTCGGATCTTAGCCACGTTAATTCCCGAACCATCTCGGTATGGTGATAACGCATCACCTTTAACTCCCCCTCAGCATCCTTCAACAGTTTTAATGCATGGCCATAGGAAGTTACAAAAGCCTCCACTTGCAAGACCAATGCAGATTTGGTGAAAGAACTGGCCATTATGAAAAAATTAGGGGATAAAGTTCTATAAATGGTAATGGGAGATGAAGAAAATATTATGAATAAATCCATATCTTGAGAGGGTATTTATAGAAAAATTAAGGATGGTTTAGTGTGGGGAATCGCAACCGTTCGTCAAAAAGACTCTTGGAAACAGGGGTAATTAAAAAGATGCGTCTGTTAAGAAAAGTTTAAGTGGGAAAGAGCAACCATTCGTTATTAAAAGTTGAGTCCCTTGAGAAGAAACGCTTGGATTCACGCTAGTATTTAAAAGAGGGCAAAATTCGAAAAGCTCTTACACGTGTCTCTCTAGGAAAATGTCACAGCAACTAAGATATAAAGGATAAGATTTGTGCACAGGGCTCAAGAAATCTCAGTGGTCCCTAGATACAGAGATTAAGAAGATCCAGTGGATAAGGTCAAACACCAGGCCCAAGAAAAAGCATTAATGAAGCCACAAGCATGCGCAGTCAAATAAATTGCATTGGGAAAGTAATATTTATTGATTGATTGATACTTTATTACAGGAGGCAGTCAACATAAAGGAAATACAATAAAAATAATAAAATCATTTCATGGGAGGGCCCGTGTCGTCATTTTGGCTTCCCCTTTGACCGAGCATACACTTCCTTAATGGCCAGTTTGTAAGCCCTCTTGGAAGCAATGTGCCTATTTCTAGAAGCCTCAAGCTCTTTGATCCGAGCATGAGCCCAAATATTGTCGATCAGAGACTTCTGATATTCACTCTCCATGGCCTCCAAGCGCTCGTCCATCTCGTCAGCTCGGCGAGCCTCCAAGGTTAGAAAGGCAACCCTCTTTTCGAGGATACGAGCCTTCCTAACCTCCTCCTCGAGATGGGCAACGTATTCACGAAGGTTGTCACCACTATCTTCACGAGGAGAAGCCATTTGTACGATAATAAAGAATGAGTTGCACCAAGAATACAGGGACGGTCCCCTTTTATAGAAAGAAACAAGGGATAGATCAAAGGTCATCTCGAAGAAAGACAACCTCTTGAACTTCCCAAGAGCATTTATGGCTAACTACAGCAATACACGTCCAATTAAGTCATCCCATAAGGTATCAAGAAGATAAACGGACAAGAGCGAAAATAAAGAAACATTCTATTAAATATTTTTGATAGTGATTACAACAGGGAAAGGATATCTAATACAACAGAAATCACAAAAGACCAATTAACCCGAGGAAGAGCCATCTTCATCATCATCCGAACTCGGTGTAGACCGAGCATGCAACTCCTTGAAGGCAAGCTTATAGGCCCTTTTTGCGGCCTTTTGCTTAGCCAGAGAAGCCTCGAGCCTCTTTATACGTTCGAAGGCCCAATCCCTATCAGCCATGGTCATATGGTGCTCCGCATCCATATCAGACAGCCTCTTGGTCACGTCCGCCAATTTCTTTTTCAGGACGCGAACCTTCTTGACCTCATTTTCCAAGTAAGCAACGTAATCTGAAGAGTTGTCTCCTGTCGAACCATTGGGAGAAGCCATCGTGTCACAGTCGAAGTAGTAATAAATGGGATAATGGGGGAAGGGGCACCTTTATAGTAGATAAATGTGGGGAAGATCAAGGGTTTTTTCCTCGAAAAAGGGTACCAAGATTGGACCTCTTAATGACCTCAAATGGGCCCCAGGGAATAGTCATGAATCTATAGCATTTCTCGATGTAACCTTAGGAACAGCAAAACCGAAGTAATATCTTCGACCGACCGATCATGACTCCCTCGACATGGAGACCACGCCGAGGAAGTCAGGGAACACTTGATAGAACATGAAAATTAGACCCGAATATTCTATTCGGGTATCAATCGACCCACACTTCATAAATGGGTATCCAATGCTTGATGGGTCATCACATGCCTTTCCTAGAAAATAGAGGTAGATATTAATAAAAGCCCAAGCCCACTTAACTAGGGACCCATATCTAAAAAAAACCCTAAGATGGAGACACTTGTCAACATCCAAGGAGGCGTAGTTGCCTATAAATAGCCAATTACCCCTCCTAGAAAACCCCCGAGAAAATCTATTCAAAAATTATAGAGAGAAGTTGAGAAAAGAGAAAAACTAGTCAAAGCTTATCCAATTAAGAAACAAACCGAACAGAGAAAGAGCCGAGCATCGAAGAAGAAGGAGAACGACCAAGATAAGAGTTTAAATAGTCAAATCGAGCGCAATTGTAGTAAATTAATAATAATCCGAGCAAGTATAATAATCTAAGCAAGTGTAATAATCCGAGCAAGTGTAACAATCCGAACAAGTGTAATGACCTGATCAATAATAAAGACCAAGAAGTGTTCATTATTTACAGCTAATTTATCATTATTTTATTGTTGAAAAGTCTAACGCGACCGACCAAAGTTATGGCTTTATCAATGTCCATCGTAAATTTGGGTAAATTACAGATGAGAATTGTCCAAGTGTAAATTAGGGTTTTATCAATATACTAGAATTAAATAAAAAACACTCATACAATTAAGTGAGAGATGCACTGATCTGATATTGCACACAAATCGATTCAGAAGACATACTATGAGGATCATTGAGCTCAGAGAAAGGCTTTAGCTGCTATATATATATAGTTTGGAATTTGGGTTGTATAAATATACAAATTTGAAGTGACAAATAAACTTTTTAGAGATTTTAATGAATCATTAACTTTGTCCAATTCCTTGTAAATCTCCATGTCAAAACTAGGGGTAGACACGAGGCGGATTGAAACGAATTTGTTTCAATCCTAACACAACCCGTAAAATAAATGGCAGGGCGGATTGAGGTGGATTGATAAAATTTAAATCTCAACCCAACCCGTTACAATTAAAACCCCAACCCAAACCAATCCAACCCGCAATTTATAAATTGCGGGTTGGGGCAGATTAGATTTAGATTGATTCTTAAATTTTTATTTTGGTCATTTATTTTTCATAGTTTGCATAATCAACCCAAAATTTAAAATAAATTGAATATTTCAAACAGAAATATAAATTAAACCCAATCAAAATACGTTTAGAACATTCACGAACAAGTAATAAAACTAAAATATAACAATAATTAAAGGTTACTATCTTAAAATACACAATATATATATATATATTTATATATATATATGAGAAATGTTATATGAACATCATGAAAAACACCCAAGTAGACACTTTTTTTCAAAAACGCTCCAAATCAAGATTTGGCTAATGCAAATCTCCACGGTTTCACGACGGGAACACAAATATGCGTCTTGTTTTTTTTTCCGAGATGTATAATGACATGTTTTGAATTTTTAAATTTTACCATAATTTCAAAAACATGTCATTATACATCTCGGAAAAAAAAAACAAGACACATATTTGTGTTCCCGTCGTGAAACCGGTGAGATTTGCATTAATCAAATCTTGATTTGGAGCGTTTTTGAAAAAAAGTGTCCACTTGGGTGTTTTTCATGATGTCCATATATCCTCCCCATATATGGGAAATATATATATATATATATATATTGCGGGTTGAAACGGATCGGGATGGATTAACCCGCGGTTTGTGAACCTCAACCCTAACCCAACCCGCAAAATATATAGGGGATTGGGGCGGGGCGGATTGATTTTTTTTGGACATTCAACCCACCCCAACCCGCCCCAATCCATGCGGGTTGGGTTACGGGACGGATGTACGAATTTTTTGCCCACCCCTAGTCAAAATTATACACTAGCTACTACTCCCTCCGTCACTTTTTAACTGTCGATTGTTTTTATTGGGCTGTCCCAAAATAAATGTCTCATTTCTTAATTTGTTAATTAAAAAATAACAAACTTACTATTTTACCCTTTAAATAATATTAAAAAAAAAAGAACATAAAAGGAAATAAACATAATAATGTGACAGACTTACAATTCATGAGATATTTCATCAACATAAATAAATTTAATTATGATTTTAATAAGGGTAATATAGGTAGTTTATATATCCAATTTTTAACTTTTAAAAAGTTTCAATTTTCAAGGGGATACTTAAAAAGGAACGGAGGAAGTATTATTTTTCATTTTTATAATAATATTTTATTCCTTCATAATAATATTCCACTTCCAAGGGTTCACCAATTAGAATTGTTTCCTTTGAAAAAAAATAGAATATTAGAGTATTGATAAAGGAAACTCTTAACTTCATTATACATAGTAGTGGTGTTAAAAAAACCGTCAACCGGTGAACCCGGACCGATCTGTTGGTTTGTTCTGTTCTGGTTTGGGTTTTTAATCTATATGATCTGGGCTTGGGTTAGGAAAATTCAAAACCGTTCTTAATTGTCTGGGTTAGAGTTAACTAATCAAAATCCGGACCGAACCGGAAAAACCGTTAAGCGCACTACAACCACTTAAGTATAAATATTAGATAACTAAGTATATAATATATTAAGTATAGTAAATATAGATTCATTTGTTTTTTTAATTGCAACTATAACATTTGTTGAGTTTTATGGATTTTGTGTTGAATTTTTCATTTTCGGATATAATTTATTATGTTGTCTTTATTGTGATACTACGACAACCCGAAATCCAATCCGAAACTGAACCGGACCGTTGAACCCGAAACCAAATCCGAAACCGAACAAGAACATTGGTCTGGTCTGGCTATAAAGTTACATTGATCCGGTTCGGGTTATATTTTCCTAGACCGTTTTAACATGGTCTGAGCTTGGATTTGACAAAAATCGTTCCAACCCCGACTGTAAACACCCCTAATATGAGTTTTGGTAAAAAGTTAATTTGAATGAATGTTAAGGGTTACTCATGCAAACCATTTTTTTCCGGGAAAATTACCAAAATATACAACTATTTTAAACTAATTACCAAAAAATTACACCCCAACACTTTATTCCCAAAACATACAACTAATCAAAATTATAAATACTAAATAATTTATATTTTTTTACTCTCTCTCTCCTCTCTCTCTCTCCCTCCCTATATATATATATATATATATATATATATATATATATGTATATATATGTATATATAATATATATATATACACACATACAAAAATGTCAATTACAATATTCGTCCTTCTCTCTCCGTCACCTGTCTCCACCATCTTTCGCCGCACCTCCCTCCATCTCCGATCCTGTCACCACCTCCTCAAATCCCAACCCTCCATCTTTCCCACACTCCTACTTTAACCTCAATTTCCACCGTCCGATCAAAACTCATTCCCCCAAGAACTTCATTTTTTTTTTTATATGAATTATGATTTTGTTTTTTTCCAATCGGAACGATGCTTATTTTTGGGGCATAATTGTTAAGTAATTAAATAATTATGAATTTATCGCTTTCATTTTCCACCCTAGCCATACACAATATATTTTGTATTCATTAACACTTCCCCTTCTTTGTATTTTTGTTATTCATACACAATATATCGTTTATACATGCTCTTTAATACAGACATACACAATACACAATTATACATGCTATTAAATACAGACATACACAATACACTTTTTATACATGTTCTTTAATACAGACATACACAATACACTTTTTGTACATTCTTTTTAATACAGACATACACAATACACAATTTATACATGTTTTTTAATACATGCATACACAATACACTATTTATACATGTTCTTTAATACAGTAATACATAATACATATTTTATACATGCTATTTAATACATGCATACACAATACACAGTTTATACATGTTTTTTTAATACGGGCATACACAATACATTATTTATGCATGCTCTTTAATACAGACATACACAATACACAGTTTATACATGTTTTTTAATACGGACATACACAATACACTATTTATACATGCTATTTAATACATGCATACACAATACATATTTTATACATGCTCTTTAATACAGGCATACACAATACACAATTATACATGCTATTAAATACAGGCATACACAATACACTTTTTATACATGCTTTTTAATACAGGCATACACAATACACTTTTTATACATGCTCTTTAATACAGACATACACAATACACAATTTATACATGTTTTTTAATACATGCATACACAATACACTATTTATACATGCTCTTTAATACAGTAATACATAATACATATTTTATACATGCTATTTAATACAAGCATACACAATACACAGTTTATACATGTTTTTTTTAATACGGGCATACACAATATATTATTTATGCATGCTCTTTAATACAGACATACACAATACACATTTTATATATGTTTTTTAATACGGACATACGCAATACACTATTTATACATGCTCTTTAATATAGGCATACACAATACATATTTTATAGATGCTTTTTAATACATACATACATAATACATTGTTTATACATATTTTTTAATACATGCATGCACAATACACTTTTTATACATGCTCTTTAATACAGGCATACACAATACACAGTTTATACATGTTTTTTTAATACGGGCATACACAATACACTATTTATACATGCTCTTTAATACAAGCAAACACAATACATATTTTATAGATGCTATTTAATACAGGCATACACAATACACAGTTTATACATATTTTTTTAATACGGGCGTACACAATATATTATTTATGCATGCTCTTTAATACAGACATACACAATACACATTTTATACATGTTTTTTAATACGGACATACACAATACACTATTTATACATGCTATTTAATACATGCATACACAATACATATTTTATATATACTATTTAATACATGCATACACAATACACAGTTTATACATATTTTTTAATACATGCATGCACAAAACATTATTTATACATGCTATTTAATACAAACATACACAATACACAGTTTATACATATTTTTTTTAACACGGGCTTACACAATACACTATTTATACATGCTCTTTAATATAGGCATACACAATACATATTTTATATATGCTTTTTAATACATACATACATAATACATTGTTTATGCTTTTTAATACAGTCATACACAATACATTCTGTATCCATTGACACTGTCAATTTTTTTGTTTTTTTTCTTATTATTCATACACAATACACTTTTTATACATACTCTTTAATACAGGCATACACAATACATAATTTATACATGTTTTTTAATACGGGCATACACAATACATTATTTTTATATATTTTTGTGATTTTGGATTTTTCTTGGTTTTTTTTTTTGCCACGTTTTTGGAGATTTTTCGGGTTTTCGACTTTTTAAATTTTTTTTCAGCACTTTTTTGGTTTTTTCGGCTTCTCGACTTTTGTGAACTTTTTTCATTCTTTTTGTGATTTTGGATATTTTTTGGGTTTTTTTACCAATTTTTTGGGATTTTTCGGTTACCGACTTTTTTAAAAGTTTTTTCAGCATATTTTGGTTTTTTTTTTTGAATTCTCAACTTTTTTGAACTTTTTTCATTTTTTTTTGTAATTTTGTAATTTTCTTGTTTTTTTTTTGTTTTTTTACCATATTTTTGGGCTTTTTTCGGGTTCTCGACTTTTCTGAACTTTATTTTGTATTTATTTTTGTGAATTTGGATTTTTCTTTTATTTGTTGCCACTTTTTTGGAGTTTTTTTCGGGTTCCCGACTTTTTAAAGGTTTTTTCGGGTTCTCGATTTTTGTGAACTTTTTTCATTCTTTTTGTGATTTTGGATTTTTCTTTGTTTTTTTACTTCTTTTAACCATTTTTTGGGCTTTTTCGGGTTCCCGACTTTTTCAAAGGTTTTTCCAGCCTTTTTTGGATTTTTTCGGATTCTCGACTTTTTTGAACTTTTTTCATTTTTTTGTGAATTTGGATTTTTATTGGTTTTTTTATTTTTTAACATTTTTTTGGATTTTTTCGGGTTTTCGACTTTTTTAAAGGTTTTTCCACATTTTTTGGGTTTTTTCGGCATCTCGACTTTTTTGAATTTTTTTTATTTTTTGTTGTAATTTTATTTTTTTCGGTTTAGAAGTCATTTTAACATTAAATAAAATAGTATTTTGTGGGAAAAAATGATGATTTAGAAAGAGAGAGGAGAGAGAGAAATTTTTTGATAGGTGATGAGAAATATATTTTTTTTTTCTATTTTGGGTCAATTGTATGTTTTGGGAATAATTTGTTTAAGTTGTGTGTTTTGGTAATATTTCATAACACATTGTATGTTTTGGAAATTGAACCTTTTTTTCCTTTAAAAAGTTAGTTTGGAATTTGGGTTGTATATATAAATATACAAATTTGAAGTGACAAATACACTTTTTAGAGGTTTTAAGGAATCATTAACTTAATCCAATTCCTTATAAATCTGCCTATCAAAACTATATACTGGAGTACTATTATTTTTTATTGTTATAATATTATCAAATTAATTTTTCACCTTCCAAGGGTCTACTTATCAGAAGTTTCCTTCGAAAAATATATATTATTAGTATTGATAAAGGAAACATTTAGCTTCATTATACATAGGGTTAGTTTTGGTAAAAACTAAAAAGTTAATAGGAGGATTGTAGGAGTATTATAATTAATAGTATTAGTTTATATTTACTTATTCTTTCGTCCATTTATTTATATGAGTTATCAAGAAGTTTCAACCAAATTATACCAAAAATAATGAAGTTCCAATTACAGGAGTATTTTATCTAATAAATCTTTGCCTTAAGGAACTGGTACGTCTAAATAAATTCCCATACATTCAAATCTCATAAAATATCTTTCTGCATACTTTAAAGAAGGAATTTAAGCAAATATACATATACATATACATATATATATATATATATATACACACACAAATTCAAATTTTTTTATAGTTCATAGTGCACTCGTATACTCTAGAGTTTCATCTAACGGATGAAATTAAAACAATTCAATGGTCTAGATTTATGCGTGAGTTTTGCAATTTTATTTTTATATAATTTTAATATATAAAATAAGATATATTAAAATCATTGATCTTTTTTACTATTTTTAAATAATACTTAAATTTAGGCTAGTTTCAAATAATGTTCTATAATTTTGTTTGAGTTTTTATTGTTTTGTAGAGTTAGTTTTTAATTTACAAAATTATAATTTGTATTTCATATATTAAAATTATATAAAAAGAAAATTACAAAATCCACGCATAAATTTATACCATTAGATTGTTCTACACTACAAAAAAAGGTCATATCACATGACGACGAATTTTTGTTTTACTGACAGATTTGACCATTTAGTTACAAATAACAGATTTGACCGTTTTTAATTGATACTTTGTTTGTAGTGTTAATTTTATCCGTTAGATGAAACTTTAAAAGATACCAGTGCATCACAGAATTTGAGACCGCGAACTCCCTTATGAAGTTCAGGCGTAAGTTCAAGGATATTAAAAGTACCATGGATTTTTCGAAGATAATCGAGGAATTTCTTATGAGGTTGCCAGTGAAGTCGCTTATGAAGTTCAAATGCGTCTCCAAGGGTTGGAATGATTTTGTATCTGACAGCGAAATAAGTCCAATGGACTAACTGGATTTATTTCTCGTGGTACTAAGGGAAACATGTACATAGGTTGCCATGATGATTACCGTGAGAAGAATAAATTTTTGTATACATCAATGAATGATGTCAAAGAAGATCTTAGTTCCCATAATCTGAACGATTTTTGTGTAATAGCCTCTTCGAAAGGGGTTCTCTTACTCCGCTACAGTAGTTTTTATTCTGTTTTTTTTTTTTTTGGGGGTACAATTTCTTGGGGTTTTTGGGTTTATGATTTAGTCTCGAAAAAATATGTCAATATCCCGAAACCTTCTAAGGTAGAAGATTACTTTGTAGCTATTGGGTTTAAATACAAAGAAGAGAGTGGCAAATTTGCATCAAATCACCATCGCCGCTTTCGCTATAAAGTGGCCGGTATAGAGTGGGGCAAGTACGAAAGGGATTCGATAAAAAACATATGGGTTTATTCATCTGAAACAAGGACTTGGCAACAATCATTTATGAAAGCAAAGTCGAAATTTTATGTGAAAAGGAGAGTCTTAGCAAAGGTGATTGGAAGAGTGTTCCACTGGCACGAACTTGAAGAGAATCGTATCATTGCCTTTGATTCCGACGATCCAAATGGACGTACGGTATTAATTCAAGTTCCTTCAACATGGAATAAATACTTTCCCTGTAAAACCTGTAGAACCTTAAATGAGTTAGAAGTAACAAAAGAAGGGTCTCTTCAGCTTCTTTTTATAAAAAAATGATTCTCGCACGGTTGATGTGTGGATTTTGAGTACAGAGGGTCGAAGCTACCTGGACAAAGATATCGTCAATGTCAGCAAGTGGAGCTTGCTACACAGTGTAAGTCTTTCAGATATGAGTTTTTTTCAAGATCTTCAACAAAAGTCGTCCCCGAGTATCATTGGTGTTGATCCTGCTAGTGCTGGTACTATATATATGAGAGTTTTAAATCCGTTATCGCTTTTAATTACCGCCAAAGAAAAGTTTTGGCAACTTCCCAGAAATTCATATCAGACACAAATGCATTTATAAAACATGAGTGGTCCATATGGCCCTGCCTTTAACAAATAAATCGAGCAATACAAATATGACTCAGGGCTGCTGATCTTTGTAGTTCCTAGGAGAGGTAAGTTTTAGAGTAGAAAAATGGTTTTCAGAAACTTTCCATTCTTCAAGTTTAATGTTAACAATGCCAGTTTTTAAGTTGGTTTCAAATCTGTTTGCGTGATTAAGGTGTTATTTCACTTTTTGAGATATTAATTTTGTCAAGAAACACATTAAACTGGCTAATTGGTTTAGCTCTTTCCATCTTAAACCGTAAAAACATTATTTTGGATGCACAAAGCTTGATTGACTCAGTAACGCTATATAGTCATACTGATTACCAGACAGTCTTTTATGTAGTTTTTAGAATTATTTTGACACCTAACCAAAACAAAAATAAAACCTCAAATATAATATTTATGCAACCCTAGTTAAAATTACCCTAAACTTAAATATTAATTAAAAATATTTAAAATTTTAATGATTTTAATATATTTTATTTGACTATTCAACAAAATAAAAGCCTAAATATAATATTTATGGAACTCCAGTTGAGACTAACATAAACTTAAATATTAATTAAAAATATTTAAAATTTTAATGATTTTAATATATTTTATTTGACGATTCAGCAAAATAAAAACTCAAATATAATATTATAGAACCCTATTTGAGATTACTCTAAACTTAAATATTAATTAAAAATATTAAATATATGGCCGAATAGTATACTCTTAAATTTCGGGGTGAAAATGAAATTCTAAATTTACATTAAGGACCGGTGTGTTGAGAGTCTGGTTGAGTCTATCTGACTCATTAGCATTATTCTGATCGACTACAATATCACCACATTCTAACATGTACAATAGTTGATTGATTACAGACAGTATCACTTATATTTTTCTGGATTGTGTTTTCAGACTATAATTCAATTACTATTACGCTCTCTGAATGCAATTTGCTCATTATCGGAAATCTATTTACATATTAGCACTGGATTAAAACGTCTGTATAACCTTGAGTATATTTATCACAAGTTTCTTATGATATTGTTTATTAACGTTTCCTCTTCCTTTTTCTTTTACTCTCTTAATTAATAGAGCTAGAACATTACTTAATCTTTTGCAGTTAAAAGGATCATAGTCCGATTAGGTTAAATCTTTCAACAGAAACAGGAGTACTACCCCGATTAAGACTAATCAGATGGCTGTTTAGCCAACCTTCTTCATTGTTGTATAAAGGCTACGTACTCAAACTAGACTTGTTAGTAGAAAAGCATTAAACTAAAAATACATTCATATTCTGCAATTCAATGATTTTTAGTTTCATGAGCCGACTGTGAGTTCTTAGTGACATTTTTAACGTGCTCAGCTTAGAGAACTTAATATGGAAGAGGGCACCGGTCCACATAGAAATTCTACGTAATTTCCTTTCAAAATATTCCAAACAACAGAACTTCATAATAGATTGGTTTAGCAGGTGTTCAAGAAATCATTGGAAGAGTACGATAAAACCACACCAGGTGTAGTGTCTTTGTGAAGTGCTAAAGAAAACAATTATGTTCCCGTCTATTTTTTCAGGAAAAATCTGGTAGACCAAACAATGTGCTTTAACGGAGATGCGCTCAATGGATAGGTATCTTATACGGTACATTGAGTTCAGATAAAGAAATTGAAGACATGGGAACTTGATGTACCAAACAATAAAATCATGTTTTTCGTATGAACTAAACGTTCGAAAAATTAACAAACATCTTCATTCAAATAGTGTACAATTATTAAACTAATTGAATATATTTTGACCTAAGATGCTCGCAATAAGATAAGTTTGGGAAAACAAAACTACTGTAGGATATGATTGTTGATAGATTGTGCTATAATGCAAGAGACATTGAGTGTCATTGTTGATTCAGTGACTGAGACTCGTTTGCGTCAACCTTTTTCATATAACAATGTAGTAAGAGTAGTTAGAATAAATGAGCACAATAGTTAGAGATTAATTTCCATTCATTTCTGATTTGCCAGTGTAATGGATCCATACCTAGTTTTCTGCTTCTGTATTATGTTACTGTACGCTTTCCATTTCTTTCTCTCTTTCTTTAGCAAGGTTTACCTAATGTAACCGTTGGCATGTGGAAACTTTGATGCCAGAATTCAGAAAAGTCATTTGTTGTTTGACGGTTGCTTCGAAGCGAATAAGCTGTTTTTTTGTTCTACAAAAGCCAGGTTCTTTAGTTAAGGCCTTAAGTAAGTGTTTTCAAAGCAGTAAAAAATGTAAATCAAAAAGCTGATTTGACCATCTATTACGCTTCTGAACTGCATTTTTTTCGGCAGGTTTCTCCGAGCCCCACCGAGACAATATGGAAGTGCTCAAGTTGTAACTCTCTACACAGAATATGGACAACCGAAGTACCCGATTTATTTTTACAATGATAACGCAGTTTTGCTACAGTACTTACCAATTTTATTTATTGATTTGATAGAAATACATTATGGCGACGATTACTATTCGTTAAGCGTGACGATGATACAATTTTGTTGTTGATTAATAGACAAGTATGTCAAATTAGATGCCAAAACTCATTAGCACTTAATTAGTAGAGAAAGAAATATTAGCTACTAGTTGATGCGTACGTATATGCTTAGGTAGTCTGTTAGGTGTGTAGTTGGTTAGTTATGCTTGTTCCGACTTAAATTAAATTAAGAAGTAAATAAAAGAGAAAGTAACTAAATTGATTAGGAAATGCATAAAAACAAAGTATTAGTCTCCAAAGTACGTATAGGATGATGTGTAGTATCAAATATTGATCATAATTAAGATTCATTGGAGCACTTTCCTCGCATTATGCTGATAAAAATTGATGTTAGTTTAAAAAACAAAACTTGTTCATGAAGTTTGACTTTGATAACATGTCTTCTACCCCATCACTATATCGTTTGAAAATTTATTTTTGTTATTCGTAGTTACTTAAGTAAAATAAAACCAATGTGACAATCATATGTGGTGAATAAGTTGTTATTTAATGTTGCAACCTCTGAGATATTTTTTTATTAACACTAACTATTCTGTTGATTCTCTTTAAAAAAGACAATTGAGAATTGTATAAAAGTAACTTTTTTGACTTTGACTACAAGAGTTTACAACTCAGAAGTAAGTTATATATGCACTTATGCATCTAGAAATCCTTGTCTTTAATCAAGTTATTGTATGACTATCGTGGGAATAACTTGTCACGAAAAAAGTACATCTTATAATCAGAGAAATATAGTCAATGGCCATATTGGAAAATTTGGAATTAGCCTGTAGTGTATAGAACTATAGATGCATTAAAAATGGTTTTCTTTCATTGAATAAATGGATTGTGTCGCAGCCCTAGATTGTCCTTCTAGAAAGTCTGCATATATAGAAATGGATAAAAATAAAAAATAAAAAATAAAAAGACAAAATTGTTTGCATGGAATGTGGAATAAAGACAATCTGTTTTGGAAGCTTAATAAAAGAAAAAGAAAAAGAAAAAGAAAAAAAACCTAAGAGTGTTGAATTTGATGATGTACAAAGTTGTTGAGAGGGCCAAAATACACCGAGTCTTACTTCATGGATGATCTTTTAATTTTATTTCAAAGTTATCAATAAATGAACACTATATTAGTTGCTTTTAAATTTTATTATTTTCACTTGAAAAAAAAGAAGCTCACACGCTAACTTTAAGATCATATGCCTATTTATAATTTATTAGTTCCATTAAAGACATGGCAAATAAATTTATTGTTTCCTTAAAAAATTTATGGCATGCCTATTGAGAGGCATACTAAGTAAGGCGGTAAATGGTTCAAATTTGAACGGATTATCGTCAATCCTAAATCAAACCATTAAGAATCGATTGTGAAATTTTAGATCCAAACCAAACAATTTATTTTTTCAATCCAAACCAAACCAAACCAAACCAAAACTAACAGATCAGATCGGTTTGAGTTGGTTTTATGGATCCAATGGTTTATGTGCAAATTCAGATCGGATTTGGATTTTAATAATGCTTATAATTCGTTATTTAATCTAAATTATGACAATTATTTACAAACAAAAATAATGTATTTCAAACAATATATAACCAACACTAATAAGTATAAACATTTTTCATATATTAATTGGGTTAGAAAATAAAAAAATATAACTCATATACGTAGTAGTGATAAAATATAAAAGTTTAGACATTTGGTCGCACAGTTATTATTGTTCATTAGATTAAAAAGTATATATATGCTCGTTTATTATTACTTATATATATAGAATGAGTTTTAGCTTTTTTTTCATAAGTAGGGTAAATAATAATGTTTGTTTTTAATGGGTATAACGGATTTGGTTGAATGTTTTAGATTGGATTCAATGGTTTGAATCGGATTGGTCTGGTTCGGATTAACAGAATTGAAACATAAATCAAACCTAAAACAAACGTAACCAAACCAACGGTTCAGATCGGATTCACATATTCACGGATTTTACTTACAGCACTAATACTAAATTTTAGCACATTAAATCAGACTGCAACAATCTTTTCCGTTTCTAGAAAAGTAAGAAATATTGGTAATATGGCATTACATAGGTTAGATTAGACTTCAAAGTGTGGGAGTACTTTGCATCATAATTATTTTTAGTCCCAGTGATTTAAATTGAATACAAATACCATCCATAGATTGGACCAATATCATGTCACAATCTAAAAAATTGGGTGCATGTAACAAGGGTGTGAGTCTAACTATACTTTTTAAAATAGTTTTATTAACAATACTTTGTTTTCACTAATAAATGTTATTAAATTTCTGAACTTTTTTTGTGAAGTCAATGATTTCATCATTTTTTTAATATTTATTTAAAAAAATAATCATGTTTTTATAACCTTTTGACAATTTAATTGTTTATTTGACATTATTTGACATTTTAAAGAGATATAATTCAAAAAAAAAATGTAAATGCTTACTTTTTTCCAAATTTTTTTTGGTTTTAGCTTATAAATAAATATAACTAGGGATTATAAAAAAAAATGAAAGAAATATACAATAATTTATTAAGAAAATAAGTTAATGTTAGCTTAACTAAAAAAAAATGGTTTGATACATCTTGTCCGCACGTAAACTATTAAATTATCACACGGACCAAATACTGTATGTATTCATATTATGGATAGCTCAGCTTTAACTATTATGTGTTTATACGATCTTTATACACTACACGAAGTCATGTATGTGTATGGAATTTTCCTTAAATTTCACCTTACGATTAAGATCTTTCCTATCACAGAACACGTTACTACCTTTTATTACAGTTGACTTATTAATACAAGCATTATATAAACATATTATTTAACATGATAAATAGGAAAACGTATCTTAGACTCTTAATAGTAGTGCTATGGACGCGGATTTACTGTGATATATTATAGAAATTCTCGTGTCTACATTTACACATAACACACATCCATTTATGTTCACCTAATTAACTATATATTTTTATATTAAAAAAAGCTCCTGACTCGTGAGTTGGTATATATATACAATACATTCATAACAAATAACAATAACAATAACAATAACTTTTACCTCTCATATTCTCTTACTACAAAAAATCTATGGCTTATCACTTGGAACCCGAGCACTTTTCTTGCCCCACCTTCACCAGCTACACCGCGGACAAGTCAGCCGAGACCGCTGCTAGAGTTGCCACATCAGCATACCTCGATGACGATGACTTGAACTTCGAGTTTGATTTAGTCCAAACGGATGTCTCTCTTGATGACTTGTTACATTCCCAAGATGGCACCATGTTTCCGGTCTTTAATCGCGACATCTCATGTAATGATGCGGGAACATGTTGCCACGTGGACGACTCTGATTCGTCCATGTCCTCTGATAGTGAGGTGGATCAGATGTACTGCGTGTGGCGACCGAAAAGAGCTGTAGAGGCCTCTCCAAGTCGGTGCAAGATTAAGAGCAAGTCATCAGGGTCGGGTTCAAAGCGGTGGAAGCTTCTTGAGTTCTTGAAACGGAGCAATAGCGAAGGAAAAGGCGATTTTGTCTTTTTGACTCCAAAAAAAAAGGAAATACGTATGGAGAAGAAGGCGTCGGCGGTGGAAGAGTTTTATGTACGGAGTCGGGCTTCGAAAGAAGGGCAAAAGAGGAAATCGTACCTCCCGTATAAGAAAGATCTCGTCGGGTTTTTCGTTAAAGGAATGGGAAGATCTTGATTTTTAATTTGGGGAAAATATAATTTCTAGGAGTTTTAACATATTTGTTTGAGTTTCATGTAAATATTTACGGCAATTTTCATTTTAGAAGAGGATGTTTTGTTAGTTGCCGGGGGGGTTGATTGATTTATTAAGTAACATTACTATGTTATTTCTATACTTTTTTTTAAAGCAAAGAACAGGCTTCTATTGATGCAGTAAATTCACTACAAGAGAATTTGTGGTTAGTAACAGAGGCTAAATTTGTTATTGATCGTGTTATTAGTAGCTTATTGCTAAATTTGTAACTTATTTTGTCGAGTAGCAACAATAATATGTTGCTGATTTGTTGTTATTTTGTTTCTAAACACCACCAATATTGTTATTTGCTTTGTTGCTAATCATAGTTTTTCTTCAAAAGCTAATTAACCATGAAAAAAATATACAATTTGACTAAAAATAAGTGTGATGTCAAAACAACAGTACTAGAACGTATATATAAGTGCATAACCACAAAATAAGAGAAAATAAGAAGAAATAAGTCACTTAATCATAAAGCATTTCACTGATCATGAGAAATTTCCACCAAAAACATCACTTTCCACCAAATAATTATGTATTTGTCACTATTAAATATGATAGAAAAACATGTATTTGTCACTATTAAATCTTTGGCCGGTTAAAACGTAGGTGTTCGCTTAAGTTAGCACCAAGAATAGTAAATTTTATTCTTTCAACAAAAGCTAGCACTAAAGTAGATTCTAGCGTACTAGATAAATAAATAAATTATGAATCAAACGCATAAAAGTAAGGCAAAAAGCCATTGAAAATTCAGATTTGATTGTATCACTAATTAAGTGACCACTGAGTTGTTATTAAACCACTTTCATAGCAAATTAATAATAATGGTGATCAAGTATCTGGATTAGCTTACTCGTCATTTCATAGGTTGCCAATTTGCTATTAGAAAAACAGATATGTGTTTGGTCAATCAGACGATATGTGTAAGTTATTTTCGATTTTCGTTTTTTCTAGTGTTTGTATGATTGTTTCCCGTTTTAATATTTTACGTATAACTGGGGACGGAACTTGTCTTATGTGCCGAGTTTGATGATTTGATTGGATGTTTGGCATTGATTTAACGATTTTACGGGTGGGTAACGATGGATTAGAGCACTCGGTATTGTTTTGGATTTTCAGGTTTTTTTGCGCTTTTAGATCATTGAGTTTCGATGACTAGAAAACTAGATTTTCCTTGAGTTCATTTCGTCTGCACCGAGCCCAATATTTTGTTATCTTTGCATTTTTCTCGAATTTTCGTTGAGGCCGACTCATTGTATAATATTTCACTGGTATTTGTAATTTATTTAGATGAGTTCTTTTTTACTTACGCTTTATTAGTGTTGATCTGGACTGGATGATTTAGCTGAATAGAGTTGTTGAGCTTTTGTGCTATGTATTTTCGGTTATATTTAACCATTTGAAGTTTATTTATTCTAAGTACAACGAAACTTGTTATTAATAATAATGAGCAAGTTTCTCATAAAAAACAAAAGAAAAAAATAAAGAAAAAATAAACCACTTTATATTACCATTCACTTGCAATGTGCTAAATCAACACCAGTAAGTAAATTAAAACACTCAGAAGATTGCTTAATATTGAATGGAGAAAATATAATTTCAGTACACGGAACTATGGTGATTTTAACGATTTGGATATCTATTTTCCAACTTTTTAAATTTGGGTATCACATTATAAGAAACTGTCCAATTTAGGTACCACTGCCTAAATTAATAACGGAATTATGTCACATGATAACACGTGCTTTATAAAATTGAACGTGAGAGAGCAAGTTTGTCATTCTATACCAAAATATATCATCATAGAATAACGTTTTTTCCCAAATTTGGACAATATGCTAATTTTTGTTATGGGTGAAATTGAAAAAAAACGTTTTTTTAGGATGATATATTTTGATACAGAATGACAAAATTACCCTATCACGTTAACGTTTTTGTCAAGCACGTGCTGTCACGTGACATGATTCCGTAATTAATTGGTATTTAAATTAGAAATTTTATTATAGTGTGATATCTAAATGGGAAAGTTTCTTATAGTTTGGTATTCAAATTGAAAAAATTAAAAATTGGATAATCAAATCGTTAAAATCACATAGTTTATGTACCAAACGTATAAAGCCCGGTCTAAATCACGAGCTTCAAATTATAAGCTGCAATTCCTTATCACTAGAATAAAGCTCACTATAAGCTTATATAATCAAAGTTTTGTTAATTCTCAAAGCATCAAAACCAGCTCCAGAGTTAATTCATCACTAGCTAAACATCAACTGAACAAATATATATACCATCAAATAATAAAAGAGAGATAAAAGCTTAGAGAAATTTCACAATTAGCTCATTTACTAGGAATCTAAAGTAGCAAGACTATACTCCCTTTTAGAGAAAGGAGCTCTTTTTGATACAAATAAAACACAACTTGAGTTTTTTTTTTTTTAAATGCCATTGCTCTTGGAATGAAAGAAGTGCCTTCATTTGATAATTGCTTTGCTAATCGATCTGTCACCTTTTTTTTTCTATATACATGTTCAAAACTCAAACTCACAACTTTCATCAGTTTACAAATGTCTTCTATAAAATTTTATTTTAAGACTGTTGAATATACTATAGTGTTCTGTTTCAGTATTTGAGTACTATTTTGTATTTACTTAATAGTTGGTGAACTATTTTGTAACTTTGTAACTGACCTGTATATTAAGGTCTTTACTGTTGATAAATGATATAACAGAATTTACCCTCTCTCTCTAGTTTCGTTTTTCTTCTCTAAATAACTGCTTTTCCCAAATTAGTTTTTCTTATAAATCTGATCAAAGTATCAGTTTTATCATGGTATCAGAGCGATAATCAACGTTTTTCAATTCCGCGAACATTAATTCTTGAAGAAATTTCCCAAAAGAATGGAGAATCAAGGGTTACAGAATCAAAATGGGGTTAATAATGGCGAAAATGGAGCTGGGTTGAATGGAAATCCGGTCAATTCTTCTCATATGGTAATTGATCCTCTAAGCCCTTATTTCCTTAATTCTGGTGATAATCCAACTAGTATATTAGTTGCACCGGTTTTAGATGGCACTAATTACCATTCTTGGGCAAGGTCTATGCTAATTGCTTTGGGATCTAAGAATAAATTAGGGTTTATTGATGGGACCATATCTTTGCCAAATATAATGGATAGTATTTACCCTTATGGACAAGATATAATTTGATGATTCAGTCTTGGATTATTCATTCTGTTTCTAAAGAAATTGCTGCAAATATTTTGTATAAATCAACTGCTAGAGAAATGTGGGTTGTGTTAAAGGAGAGATTTGCACAGTCAAATGGTCCTAGAATATTTGATTTGCAGAAAACTATATTCATGTTGAACCAGGGACATGATAGTATTCAAAAGTATTTTACTACTTTAGATACACTTTGGAATGATTTACAACAGTTTAATCCAACACCTAGTTGTACTTGTGGAGCAATGAGTTCTTGTTCTTGTAAGGCTATGGAGAAAGTAGAAGAATTGTCCCAGCAATTTATAACTATGAAGTTCTTTATGGGATTAAATGATAGTTATGCAGCCATTAGGGGACAAATTTTGATGATTAATCCTCTTCCCAAACTCAACCAAATATATAGCATTCTTGATACAGAAGAGAGACAAATGTCTTTTAGTCAAATTCCATCATCAAATCCTTTTGCACAAGGGGAAGTTATGGCTATGATGAATAATACACAGGCTATGCAAAGTACTGCTATGAGAAATTTTGGGAATACTTCTGGTTTTACTCAAAATAATCCTAGTTATAATGCTAAGAAGCCTTATTTTGGAAACAAGAAGAGAGTACAAGGGAATATGCTTTGTACACATTGTGGTTTCTCAAATCATACCAAGGAGAGTTGTTACAAACTAGTAGGGTATCCACCAGGGCATAGAGCATATAAGCCTCCTCAGAATTTGGGTATGAATAATAATTCTTATGCAAATCAAAATGGTCTGGATAATGGTATTAATTCTGGAAACTCTATATTGGGGCAACATGCTAATGTTGCTAATTCTCCTATCACACAACAGCAGTTTCAAACGCTAATGAGTACTATGCAAGCTAGGTTTCAGCAACAAAGTATTGGGCCTACTTCTTCACATCCTCTTTCTTTTGTTGGAAGTTCTTCTTCTATTCATAACAACTCAGAAACAACAGGTATGACTGCACCTATAAAGGTTTATACATGGATATTAGATTCAGGAGCTACAGATCATACTGTTACTTCAGTATCTTGTTTAACAAAGGTTCTGCCTGTATTATGTTCTTATGTGACCTTACCAAATGGAGAAAAAGTTAGGATTTCTCATAAAGGCATGGTACACTTGAGTTCTTCTCTTATTCTCAAGGATGTACTCTTTGTCCCTAATTTTCATGTGAATCTCATTTCTATACATAAGCTAATTACTGATAATAATTGCTTAGTAATCTTTCATGATAATACATGCATGATACAGGATCAATCCAAGAGAGTGATTGGTACTGCTGAACTACATAATGGTCTCTACTATCTACATTGGAATTCAGCTTCTTCTCAACCTCATTTTCAATGTTCTGCTATGCAAGGATCTGCAAATAAGTTTTCTGCAACAGAATTATGGCATTTACGTGTAGGGCATATGCCTCTTTCAAGGTTGATACAAATAAAAGGTGCTTTGTCACTGGTAGAACAACAAAGTCCTCTACAATGTGGGATCTGTCCTTTATCCAAACAGAGTAGATTACATTTTTCTCTTAGCACTATTAAGAGTACCAGAATCTTTTCAAAGATACATGTGGACATCTGGGGGCCATATAAGGTACTTTCTCTTGGTGGTTTTGCTTATTTTCTTACAATAGTAGATGACTACTCTCGTTGTACATGGGTATATCTGATGAAAGCTAAGTCAGAAGCATCTAGTATTCTTGTTTTATTTCATCATTTTGTAAACACTCAGTTCAATGAAAAGATACAGTGTATTCAGAGTGATAATGGATTGGAGTTTAATATGGTGAATTTTTTCTCTGAGAATGGAATAGTACATAATACCTCTTGTGTGGGAACACCTCAGCAAAATGGAGTGGTTGAAAGAAAACACAAACATTTGCTTGAGGTTGCTAGGTCTTTGAGATTTCAATCAAATGTACCTATACATTTCTGGGGACACTGTATACAAACAGCTGCTTTTCTTATAAATAGGACTCCTAGTATTGTTTTGAAAAATAAAACACCTTATGAAGCTTTATTTAATGTTGTTCCTATATACAGCCAATTAAAGGTTTTTGGTTGTCTGTGTTTTGCTTCTACTCTCTCAGATAATAGAGCAAAATTTGATGCTAGAGCACGCAAATGTGTGTTTATAGGCTATCCTATTGGGGTTAAAGGTTACAGGTTATATGATCTTCAAACACACCAAATTTTTTATTCCAGAGATGTCCTTTTTCATGAGAACATTTTTCCATTCCTTTCTAAACCACCTTCATCCTCATTTACTCTTCCCAATCCCTGTTTAGATATCAATTCTCAAATTTACTGCCCTATATCAACTACATCAACATCACAAATTCCATCTCAATCACCTAATAATTCTCATCATACCCATGATTCTTCTGATCATGACCCTATCCTACCCTCTTCTACAATACAAAATCCTCTTCCCCCTCTTAGGCATTCTAATAGGGTTTCTAAACTTCCTTCTCACTTAAAAGACTATCAGTGTTCTGTTTCTAAACCACCCATTTCTAATTCTTTTTCCTCAACCATTTATCCTATTTCCAGTTATGTTTCTCACCATAAACTATCACCTTCTTTCCATCATTTTATTAATGTTATTTCTGTTGTATCTGAACCAAAATCTTATAAACAAGCAATACAAAGCCCTTTGTGGCAAGCTGCTATGAAACAAGAAATTGATGCTCTAGAATTAAATAAAACCTAGACTTTAACACCTTTACCTAAAGGCAAAAATACCATTGGTTGTAAATGGGTTTACAAGATAAAACACAAATCTGATGGTACTATAGAGAGGTATAAAGCTAGATTGGTGGCTAAAGGGTATACACAATTAGAAGGCTTGGATTTTGAAGACACTTTCTCTCCTGTGGCCAAAATGACTACTGTGCGCACTTTACTTGCTATGGCTTCTGCACAGAACTGGCATTTGGCACAACTTGATGTCAACAATGCATTCTTACATGGTGATTTAAATGAAGATGTTTACATGAGTTTGCCTCCAGGTTTTGATAGACAGGGGGAGAACTTGGTATGTAAACTTTTGAAATCTCTTTATGGACTAAAGCAGGCTAGTAGGCAATGGTTTGCTAAACTTTCTAATGCTCTTCTAGTATTTGGTTTTAACCAATCTATGGCTGACCATTCTTTGTTTACTCTACACAAGAATGGCCAATTTCTGGTTCTTTTAGTATATGTTGATGATACTGTGCTAGCCAGTGCACATTCTGATATAATAGATACAGTTAAAGATTTTCTTCACTCTACTTTTAGCATCAAAGACTTGGGTCCTCTCAAATACTTTCTGGGTCTGGAAGTGGCTAAATCACCTAAGGGTATATGTCTTACACAAAGAAAATATGCACTTGAACTTCTTCAAGATGCTGGCTATTTAGGATGCAAACTTGTTTCTTTTCCAATTTCAGTATTTGAGGGGCTACTGTGATTCTGATTGGGGAGCATGTTTGGATACAAGACGTTCTGTTTCAGGTTTTTGCTTATTCCTAGGTAATTCACTTATTTCTTGGAAAAGCAAAAAGCAAAGTGTTGTGGCCAGAAGTTCAGCAGAAGCTGAATATCGTGCTTTAGCTACAACAACTTGTGAAGTAATGTGGTTATTATCCTTACTGAAAGATTTGGGTATTTCACAAACTGATAGTGTGACTTTGTTCTCCGATAGCAAGGCTGCTATTTCTCTCACTGCAAATCCAGTTCAACATGAGCGTACAAAGCATGTTGATATTGACTGCCATTTTGTAAGAGAAAAATACTAAGCTGGTTTGATACATCCAGTTTTTGTTAAAAGTTCTCTACAGTTAGCTGATGTATTTACGAAACCTTTGGGTTGTACTCAGTTTACTAGTTTAATCTCCAAGTTAGGAGTGTTTAACCTCCACTCTTCAACTTGAGGGGGAGTGTTGAATATACTATACTGTTCTGTTTCAGTATTTGAGGACTATTTTGTATTTACTTAATAGTTGGTGGACTGTTTTGTAACTTTGTAACTGACCTGTATATTAAGTTCTTTACTGTTGATAAATGATATAACAGAATTTACTCTCTCTCTAGTTTCTTTTTTCTTCTCTAAATAACTGTTTTTCCCAAATTAGTTTTTCTTATAAATCTGATCAAAGTATCAGTTTTATCAAAGACTACGGGTTTTACCTTTTTTTTTCCTAAGTAACAATAAACTCAGAATCAGTTTCTAAAATGATTTTATTTAATTCATGACGGTAGCAAATAAGAATGCCATTATATATATAGCCATAGCGTCACCATATGCATTGATATGAAGGCCAAAATAGCTAGCAAAAGCAAAAATAATTTTTCCCTTGCTGTCCCAATCTTACCATTGCCTAAAGTGGAACCATCATGATTCAATTTTAATCTTCAAGAGTAAGGGTATTTCCAAGACACCAAGATATAGGTCTCTTAGTTTTGCATGAAATAAGCCCCCAAATTAAAAAAGAGTAACATTGTGAAGAAAAAAATAAATGGTTTTGTGGGCTTAATAAAGTTTTTAAGATCTCGGAGATCTCATTATTTGTGTAGTAATACTAATATACCTCATGGGAATATTATCAAACTTCAATTTATTTCTAGAAATTCAAATTTCTCAGCAAATAATAAAGGAAATTAAAACAGTAAGCTTCCACTGGTTCAACCTATTTCATCACATCTGTTGCACCAATCAATAACATGTTCAACCTCCATAGTATTTTACTATAATAAAATGTCAGTTTATCATCAACCACTTTTGTTAAATTGAATCTCGTTAAATTTAGCAACAATTTAGCAATGAAAAGTCTTATCACTTGATGGTAGACACATGCAATCAACGTGTTATTGAGGGTTGTGGAATTTCCCATGAAGTCTATAGTTTATAATTTTCTCCTTAACAATCAGACGGGACTTCTTCATCCCCGGTCCAAGCATTTCGGTTACCTTAACCGGAATTAATTATATTTAACGGTACAATTGAAACTAGATGTCAGCAGTGATGTAATTCATAAGATAGTGGAGACCATCAACGTAATTTACAATTAGTATGGTGCTTAGTGACGGGGTGGTTGTGGTCATGATCAGCTATGCGACTCGAAAGATAACGGTGATACTTAATTATAAAGTTAATTATGGTTTGATAACCTGTGTTTTGATCAATTTTAGAAGTGTTGACCCAACTTTTAATAATTTGTTTTACTTACCTAAATTTATAGTTTACTTTTTTTAGTGACCCGTTGTTACACTTTTTGGATAGAAACCGTTTTAAAGTTTCTATTTGTTCCTTACAGTTTAAAAATTTATGATAAACGCTTAAAAATTGTACAAATTACACACTTATAGGTTTACACTTATACAAAAAGAAGTGATTTTTATAAATGAAAATTTAAAAATGATATAAAATTATCAAACAACGTGCTACAAACTAATAAATATAAGCTAAATCGTTTTTTTTTTTTTGCTATGTAACTTAAATATTAAACTTATTAAAGAGCTATGAATTTTTTTTATTGATTAGTCTTATGTTAAAAAAAATAATGTCTAATTAGATTATATCCCATACAAAATTGGGTTTATTAGATTCAAATTTATTTATATAGGATGATATTAACAACTTTTGACATTATTCTATATATTTAATTATACGTGAAGAAATAAAAAAAATGATAAATTATTAAAATTGAATTGTTACTATTTATCCTTTCAATTCATTAGATTTGTAAAGATATATGTATACCATCCCAACTAATACAATTTATATGGTGTTCGATACTTCTATCCATTTTATTTGCTAATTATGCAACTCACTTAAACACATATTTTATATAAGTTTGTAATTTAAGTGTGTTTATATAAGTGTGTAATTTCTACAATTTTTAAGCGTTTATCGTAAAATTTTAAACTATACGGACCAAATTGAAACTTCAAAACAGTTTTAATCAAAAAATGTAACGACGAGTTACTAAAACAGTTAGGTCACCAATTTTAAAATTGATCAAAACTCAGGTCATCTAACCATAATTAACCCGTACTTATATAACAACTAGTAAAAGTTATCCACGCGTTGCGTGTGATACGCGTAATGACATAAATCTCGTAATATATTTTATTTTTAACATAATATTCAGATTTGGTATAATTTATTATAGTTACGGAGGTTAAAACGAATTGTTAATTAATTTAGGGTACATCCGTAATTAGTAAAATATATTGAGGACAAATAGTTAATTAATTATATTATCTATATTGATAATTAGTAAAAAAGAGTGGGGACATTTTTGAAAAAAATGATCAAAATTTGACAGCCTCATTTTTTTCGTTGGCTTATATTAATAAGATGTTTATTTTCTCAATTGATTAATGCTATAATGACTTTTTACAATTTCTAATTTAAGATAATGGATGACCAATGTGTATACCGAATTTGCGAAACTAAATGTAGGATCGTCAAAGTAAATCTAAGAAAATATTTCTCCATTAACCCATGCCTCGTCAGATGACACCATTTAGATCGTTCATTTGGTAGATTAAAAACACGTCTGAAAATTAATAACCAGGCATTCTTATGATGAACCATTGGTTAAAATATTACAGAGAAATCTAATTGTTGCATGTGCTAGCACTCTGTTGAGTAATTTATTAATGTAAAAATATACTGTACACTCACTTACATGTATAATAATATATTTTTATCTCTTCAAATATACATGTATGAAATGTGTGCGTTATATAAATATATATTAGTAATGTTATATTTAATAATTTTTCTTATTTTTAATTAATATTTAAAGTTAGAATAAACTCAATTATGTTTCTATTATATTTTTACTTGAGTTTTTAGTAGGTTGAGTTTTTATTATAATGAATATTTATATTTTGTTTTATCAAATTATAAATTGCATTTTATGTATATTTAGAGAGATAAATATGTTTTTAATTAACTAGAAAATGTGTAAGTTGTGTGTATAACATCACCCTTAATTAATTAATTTGTTATGTTGCTATTATATCAAGTATTCAACTATTCAAGCAATAGAAAAATAGAGAAAAGGAACCTGTATATGCATAAAAAAAACACTAGTGGCGAAGTTCTTATCTAAAAATACGTAATGGATGATGCATACTATCATTTAAAATCATGAGTTTTATAAAAGTACTTTCTTACATTTGTTTATTAATAGCATTATAAACATGCAATATTGCACATGAAGTTTATTTTACAATCTTTGATGACATCTTATATAGGAGTAAATGTTTTCTTTCCACTACTAAAAAAAAACACTAGTGGCGAAGTTCTTACCTAAAAAGACGTAATGGATGATGCATACTATCATTTAAAATCATGAGTTTTATAAAAGTACTTTCTTACATTATGTTTATTAATAGCATTATAAACATACAATATTGCACATGAAGTTTATTTTACAATCTTTGATGACATCTTATATAGAAGTATATGTTTTCTTTCCACTACTAAAAAAAACTCCTATACCTACGGTAACAAGCCGTAACTAAATAAAACATATTTTATATCTCGATGGGTCGAAATGCACTATAAATTTTTGGACCATTTTCGATCGATCGGACTTTATCTCGATTAATCGAGATTTTTGCATTGATTTTTTTCTACTTTTTGAAACACTCGTAATTTTCTCGTTCGGACTCCAAATCGACTTCCGTTTGAACCGTTGACTTCATTATTGAGTGTTTTATCATTTTAAGTCCTGAAATAAAATATCAAATATTATATCATCGAATTGTAAAACCATTAAATCATAATCACACTTATAATCAAAATCAATTATTGAACCCGTGGTTCAACAATCTCCCCCATTTTGATTATGACAAAATAATAATAATTTTACAAGTATAAAATATATCGCCCCCATTTTAACAAATCGTTTTTCTCTCCATTCGGCATTATCAAAATGCAATAAAAATTGGGTAAAAATGTAATCATGTTGCATATAACCCAACTAATCACATATATGTAAAAATTATAAAGTAGAATGTATCGAATATGTGATGTCGAGTCCGCTCTCTAATGACATTTGCATTGAGTGTTTCCAAGTCTAAGTATGTGGTACCATTTGTTGGTATGCCTTCCACTTTTATCGATCATTGGTACTTCATTCTTTATAGTGGAGTCAATTTTCTTGACTTTCATGAATTTTACCTGTGTTGTCAACCAGTTGTTGATTTTATCATTTTGAACGGAGATACCTACAACACGTGTTTTGTGCTTTGGTCTCCAATTTCTTTTGGGTGCGACAATGTTAGTGGCATGGGTCTTTACTACTCATTTCAAATCGCTTCTAGTAACACAAAAACGATAAGGACATCTAGAAGAAATATGCCCATTTCTACTACAATGTATACAATGCATAGACTTTTTCGCATAACGAGAACTAAACGACTTTTTAAAGGAATTTTTAGAAGTTTGATAAACGGTTTTGTTTTGAAAACCTAAACCTCTTCTATCATTGCAAGAGTTCAGAAAAACTCATGAAATGCTCCTTTGTGTAAAAACAACCTTTTGTATAGGCGGAATAGGAGTTGTAGACTTCCTAGAAGATTTGACAAAGCGGGTTGTGCTTGAGGCAAAAGTGTTGCAATCGAAACCCAATCCGCTTTTGTCATTGATATCTTTTTGACAACTCAAAATTTCGTCCAACACGGTTTTCCCTTTGAAAAACCTTGAGATTGTTAACTCGAGTTTTTCGACTGTAATGACAAGCTCATCGTTTTTCTTTTTCAAAGAGTCATTCTCAGTTTTTAAAAACTCGTTTCGGAGAACAAAAGTATTGTTCTCATCTTTCAAGTCTTACTTTTCATCATCAATGTCATTAAACGAAAATGATAATTTGGGATTAGACTCATTTTCAATTTTATATCTTTTCAAGAATGTTATTTTTTCATTGAGAGAAGAATTCATCCTCTTAAGAGATTTAACCTTCTCTACAAGCTTATGAAGTTTTTCAAAATAAATTCCACACATGTGAATTAATTAATCATGAGATAAATCTTTTACCTCATTGTTATCACTTTCGCTTGATGATGAACGGTTTTGTTCATGGTTCTCTTCCACGGCCATATAGCAAGCAAGATGACCGACTTCATCATGCTTGGAGCTATCGTTAGAGCTTGAAGCAGGATAAAGGTACGCCAGATGCGAAATTATACAAATTAGTCATATGGATCTTAACTCTAACATCGCTAGATTCCTATATGCAAGAGTCTCGGCTCTGATATCAATTGTTGGCCCGTGCGACTAAAACTTAGAGGGGGGGGGGGTTGAATAAGGTTTTAGGCGTTTTTCACGGAAATAAAATTTTAAACGCAACTAACAATCCAACTAGCTCAATATATATTTACGACAATAAATATTGGATGATAATCTATGAATAGATTGAAACATGCGCACAATCACAAATAATATAAGTTGCGAAAAGTAAATAGTAAGGGAAGAGATTGACACCACGATTTATAGAGGTGTGGCAAACCCGCCTATATTCTCGCATCGGTATTCACGCTACCGAGTATTTCACTATAATCTTCTTGCCAAGATTACAAGTCCTATCTTCCTAATCAACCGATTTGCTCACTCTCTACCCAATGATACAATCTTGATACAAGTGTAAGAGTACACAAAAGGCCAGTCAACGACTCTCCCTCAATCTATGAGTACCCAAGTGTTTAAACTAAAACTTTTAACCAATATTTGGGCTTAAAAGCTTATAGCCAAAGACTCGCTCACAATTGAGCTTATAAGTTTGCTCTTTACAATTTTGTTACAACAATATAACCACACTCAATATTTTATTGCTTCTAAATAGACTAACTGGTGAGTTTTTTTTTATGTTGTTTGAGCTTGATCTCGTTTTCCCCCTTTTGAGGCTTTTTTTGCTCAACAATGGAGTTTTTTGTGATTAAGATGGAGAGAGCTTGAGTGATGGTAATTGGTGTGTTTTGGAGAAGGATTGCGGGTGTATTTGAGTAACCAAAATACCCATTGGTCCATAGATAACCGTTTAGAATTGTTGGATGTATTATACAATGGGTAATGGCTTATTTCCGAAAAAGTAAAAAACAACTTTTTTGAAACGGACTGAATCTCGATCGATTGGGCTGAATATCGATGGATCGAGATTTCTAAAAAACTTTGTTACTTGTAGTGTTTTTCGATCGATCGACATGTATCTCGATGAGTCGAAATGGACGGTAACTTTTTGGACCATTTTCGATCGATCGGACTTAATCTCGATCGATCGAGATTTCTGGACTAATTTTTTCTATTTTTTGAAACACTCGTAATTTGCTCGTTCGCACTCCGAATCGACTTCTGTTTGAACCGTTGACTTCGTTATTGAGCGCTCTATCATTTTAAGTCCTGAAATATACATTTTCTATTTTTGGAAAATATCAAATATTATATCATCAAATTGTAAAATTATTAAATCATAATCACACTTATAATCAAAATCAATTATTGAACACATGGTTCAACAAAAATAAAAGGAATGGAGTTAGTACAAAGTTTAAAAGTAGATAGGTGAGCAAGGATCAGCGAGTTGGAGGGCCTCTTTGGAACTGTTTATGCTATAATCAACTTAACCACTGTTAGATTACAACATGTGTGTTTAGATAATTTATTTCAATAACTAATTTATTTTTTCTATTTTCAAAAAATTAGAATTTGATTAATTAAAAACAAATTATACAACACACTAAAAACCCAAATAAAAATATAGAAATATAGGGGGATCTACCATAAACTTAAATATTAATCAAAATTTAATTTTTTTTTATCCATTTGACACATTTTTATGCAAACGGATTGTGAACTAGTCATCATATTTCCCAATGAGTTGAGGTGGGAAGAACCTCACTCATAAGCAGCTAAAGTTAGACAGAAGAAGTCGCGGCCGTTGCCTCCCCTCGATTTTTCACTCTCTTTTTTTCAACCGATATTCACCCACACCAATCCACTAACTTACATATCTCTCTCACTCTCTTTCTATATATATATATATGAGAGTTTTTTTTTACCAAAATGGGTTAATCCCGATTAATAACAGAATAGGCTACCCCTTTTTAAAATTGTCAAAATGGGCTACCACCTCTATCTTCGTTAATTGAATTGACGAAGTCTTTATAAAAAATTAAATACTAATTCGTTAAAAGAATTACTCAAATGAAAATTCATATTTTCGTTAATTGAATTGATGAATTCTTCATAAAAAATTTAAATACTACTTCGTTAAAAGAATTAACGAAGTTCTTGAATGAAAATTCTTAAATGAAAATTCATATCTTCGTTAATACAATTGACGAAGTTTTTATAAAAAAATTAAATCCAACTTCATTAAAATAATTGACGAAGTTTTTTTTTTTATATACGAAATCTGTTACCAAACCATAACAGTAAAATATATAGTACTACTAAAAATCGTGCATGACTATCAATATAGTTATCTAGGCACTTAACTATTCTCTCTGTCCCTAAACAAATATAGCCTATGAAAATACGTGCAAATTTGATCGATAATTTTTTCATATCTAGATTGTCGAAAAAAAAATATTGTTAAAAATTAAGCATGTAGTTCATGATTAGAAGTATATGATGGAATTTTCAATTTTTTCAATTCGGAAATTTTAATATGAAAAGTTTGATGGTCAAAATTAGACGTATTTTCGTAAGAAATATTTATTGTACTCTCTTCAAAAACCATAATGCTAATGGAGAGTCAAAATTGTTCGTGAATATTGGTATCCAATTAGCTGAGCCAAGTGAATTTAATTATTTTTTTGAATATAGTATTAAAAATGTTTGACTTAACAGTGAAAAAGAAAAAATATATATAGATTCACACATCACAAAATATGATGCATTGTATTTGTATATACCGTTAGAACAGAAATAAGTGGTCCAACCATGTTAACATTTAAATTTTTAAAAACTTCGTCAATTATTTTAACGAATTTGAGTTTAGTTTTTTATAAAAACTTCGTCAATTGTATTAACGAATATATAAATTTTCATTTAAGAACTTCGTTAATTCTTTTGACGAAGTACTATTTAAATTTTTTATTGAATATTTTGTTAATTCAATTAACAAATATAAATGAGGTTGAGCATTTCGACAATTTTAAAAAAACTGCTAGGCTATTCTGTTATTTATTTATTGGGGCCACTGCCCATTTTGGAAAAAAACTCTATATATGAATCTGATATGTTTACAATATTTATGTAGAGTAATTAAACCTGTGTGTGTGTGTGAGTGATTCAATATATATGTTTATATCTGTGTCGATTAATTATTCTTTAATTTCGTTACTGGTATGTAAACTATCAATCTTTATGTATGTATGTATACGGTTTCTTTTTAAACGTTACAACAACTATATAAATCTTAATCCAACAATATAATTATTTGATGTTTGAAGGAATAAACATGCTTGTCCGAATTCTGTTTTCAAATGCTGATAAATTTATGTGTTTGGAGTTTCTATGCTTATTTTTTGATACAAATAACTAGGAATCTGTTTATTCGATCTGATAATTGGTGTTTTGGTTTCTGTTATTTGGATTTTGAAATTAGAGATTTTATTTATAATTTGGATACTAAAAATTATTCTATCCGTCCCATAATATAAGTCTAATACGGAAAGTTAACTTATATTGTGGAACGGTACAAAATAATATACTTGACTTACATTTGAAAACGGAGGGAGTAAACTCATTAGACCATATTTAACGGTGTGTTAGTTTAAAATATTGATTTAATTTAAATTTAGTATGTTATTTGTGAAGAGGGACGTTTAAGTTTATTGAGATATTGGTTTTGGTTTATGTAAAAAAAATTGTATCTATTCAATTAAAGGTTTTTAACTCATTTCTCATTTTATTTAATCTTTAGAAAAAAGAAAAGAAAAGAAAAGGGGAAGGCTAGAAGAGTGAGGGGGAAAAAAGAGCCCAGATGAACGGCAACAACAACAACAACAACAACAACCACAACCACACTGCGCTAAAGTTTAGTGTCAGCAAATCTGTATCTCTACCCACCGTAACCCTACATGCGTTAAATATGCTCTTAGTGAGCAAATAATTCACTCCCTCAAATATAAAAAATGGCTTCTTATAGAATAGAAGCCATTGATGAAATCAAGATAATGATTGTTGAATTTTTATTCCAATTTTTTGAATTCATGTGTCCGTCTGATTTGTTTGCAGGCACCAGAATTGCTTGTCTTCAATTATTATAAACACCATTTTCACACATATATTTCATGTCCATTTTTACAACCAAACAGTCATTTTGTTTTACCTTTTGCACTGTCTTATAAGTTCCAGAGGATTTATGTTTGAAAAATTTATAAGCTAATCGAAGCTTCTTGTGATTTTTGTATCAGCTTATTTTGATGGGTCATCCAGCTCATTATGACAGTGCAAATTGCAATTTCCGTCTGGCCAAAAACCCACTCGCTATTAGTTCCAGTGCAGATTATAAATGTTAGTACATGGATATGAATTTTTTTCCTAGCAAGTTTATTGAGTTCATGAATTTATGCTAAGTGTTTGATGTTCTTTTGTTAACTGAGATGCCAAGTTTGCGATGTTGTGTTTTATATTCTTCCAGTGGCTCATCTGGTGGATTTGGAGAGCTAGAGAATTGTGGGAGATGGCGGATACATAGTTTTTATTACATCTGCTACAAAAAAAAACAAAAAAACACAGTGTCTTCAAAATTTTAAGCAGGTCAGTTTCTCCTCTCTTTTTTGGCAGAATGTAGCTTCATGAGTTTCTCCATATATAATATAGTTGATTTAATTTCAATAACATAATTGATTAAGAAGATTGGCTTTTTATTTGCACATTTAAGTTGAAATTGCAGACTTTAATTTGTTTGCAATTTACAATTGTTCTTGTTTGGTTGCAGCTTTGATGATTACTTAAGCTTACTTGAGCAACTCTTGTTACTTGTTTGGCTGTATAAATTGAAAATTATGTTTATTTACTTAAGAATATAAGCACAATGCTTACTTGTTTGGATGTAGCTTCTTTAGCCGTAAGCCCTATACTATGGAGTTTACCCCTTTTTTGCTTAGTATATACACCCTAAAACGTTGCAGCTTGTTAAAGAAATTAGCTGATATTAGTTCATAAGTTGTAACTTAACATTGCAAATACATATATGAAAAAGCCTTGGGCTGGTTGTATTTTTTAAGCGCACTTTTCATGATTAAGAATAAGAACCTATTCTAGCTTATTTGTTTCTATGCTTACAATTAGATAATGCTCTGCTTTTTGTACTTGAATGCATCCAACTAGCACGTATATGATTAATAAATAGCGGCAGCCACACTTGGCCTAATTCCGTTATTTGCTATAAAATAACTTAGTTATTAACTTTTTCTTAGTTAAAAATGCTAGGGCTTATTTTGATTCAGATACGAAAAACACCATTCAAGGTCGATCTGGTAATGGCAATAGTGGTGACCCCTGCAACCCGAAAGCTAGAAGCATACAAGTAAGAATATTTTATCCATAAGTTTTATTGTAAAATTATTATTTATTTTACCAGCTTACACACACACAAACATGTACTTACATAGTGAAATAGCAAACACTGTATATGTTGTTGAATAATTTTACGAAATTAGGAATAAAAGCTTTCAATTGCATAGTCATTTGAAATTAAACATGTAAACAACAATTGTTTAGTTTTTGTTGACATTCAATTACCTTTTTGTTTTTCTCATGCGCAATAGGGATTTAAGAAAAGAAAGGTTGAAGCTCACTCGCAATCTTAGCAGACCGACGGCCACTTTACACCTAAATACGATGATATATTTTTTGATGTGCTCGGGGTCTGAAGAAGGACTTAAGTAGAGTGGTGTGTGGTGCCAGACTTCTGCCATGTCGAATGCTGGTAAAGTTCAAAAGCACCGGTTTGTTGCTGAGCTCAAGGCCATGTAAAAGCTAGCGATGTTGCGAACAGTGCAGAAGTAATATCTTCATGTGCCAAACAATGCAATGACGTGAGTTACTCAGGCAGAACAACAAGTGTCAGCAAAATTGAAACCGAGGTGACATCAGAGGTTTCCGTGTCACGTCTAGATCGATGTCAAAGATCACTGTGTGCGAAATTTTGGATCGCCTCATACTCATAACAGCCTCATTGGTTTCGTTTCGGGTTTTCATGGGTTTGATACATTTTAGAAAATTTGGTTGTAAAGTATTTAGAAATTCTTTTTGTTTTGTTTTATTATTGAATATCTTGTTTGTTTGATGTAGATGGTTTGTTTTGGAATTTGTCATTTAAATGAAATTTATGAAATTAAAAGAAAGAATTCCACAGTTTTTTTTTTTCTAATATTGATTTAAAAAAATATATACTGTAATATAGATTGATTAACTACGGTCTTGGGATACTCTTCCTCGTAGCTAATTTTATCTTATTTTACAACGGTTTACCTACGACAAATCTCGTTAAGGTATTATCTTACAAAGCGTTGACCAATAGAGGAATCGTAGTTAATTTTTACCTATGGGAGTTGCCGTAGGTAATGTTGCCTAGCTACGTAATAATTAACTACAATGTTTTGTAGGCAAAATGTGCCGTAGACAAACAAAGAAACCGACGACATTACCACAAGTTAGTTACGGCAACCTTTGTAGGTAAGATGCTGTTTTTTAGTAGTGTTCACGTAATTCCAATGCATAGAGTTATGGCTTACACATGAATATATGTACTCCTATAAGTATATATATATAACCACTTTTAATACTTCAAAAAAAAAGTATAACCACTTTTAATAACGCTAGCTAGCTGAATGAACTAGTATGTTATTAAGGATTAGAGTATCCATATTAGTTTTGTTAATTTTTTATTGTTAACTAGTCACACATCATCATTTAAAAAGCTATTAAGTGACACATATGCATATTAAGTTAAACACCCACATTAGTTCTGACTTTAACAATGTTATCTATTTTAATTAAAAATTAATTATTCAAAATACAGTAGTTATCTATTTTTTTTTGTCCAGCACCATAAATTACCGTCAAATTTCAGCTCCAAATTCCAGAAAATTCCAGAAAAGATAGAATTTTAGAAATAGGAAAATAGAAAAGTCATAGTTGAATTGTGGGTTGAGAAAATGAGGACGATTTTCCATATTTATGAAGAATAAGAGAAAATAAAGAAGAAGAAAATATGCAGGGGAAAATAAATAGAAGAGTAGGTTAGAGATAGAAAAGATAAGCGTGAGAAATATCAGTTAATTAGAGGGTGGGTCAGTTTTTTTTTGTCATGTCATCACATATAACATTTAAAAAGATTGTTATCTTTAACAATCTTTTTAAGTGTTATAAAGTTAACACACACTTTAACACATCTAATGGAGAGACAAAATTGTATTGTTAGCTAACATTTTTAGTTAACACACACTTTAACACAGCTATTGTAAATGCTCGTAGAGCCGCCTTTAGTAATAATAGAAAATTGATTTTTCCCATATGTATATTAATTAAAAGCGCCTTGCATTATTTAATTACAAAGAAAAACACATGAAATTCATTTCCCTGCTAACACTTTTAAATTAGCTAGTTTTAATCTAAAACACAAACCAATTGGTGGGGTGAAAATCTTAGAACTTGTTGAGGTGTTCTATCAAGATTTTAATATTTTATAAACGCAGTTTCACTTTGTTGGTTAATGCTAAAAAGATAATTAGTGTTGTAATACACTATTAGCTACGTATATAGGGAGACAGAAGTAGAGAGAGGGGAGAACAACATGATCTTTATTAATGAAGGAATATGTGAATGAATGTAAAATACAACACTCCTAGCCCTCTTTATATAGATAGAGGGGTAGGGTTACAAGCCCAACTTGGGCCCATAAAGTATAAGCCCAAGAGTCCAATAATCTCACAACACTCCCCCTTTGGACGTCTTGAATTCTTCGTCTTCATGCAGTCGATCTGAGTCGAGTTCATTCGCAGTGCTAAACACATAAAAACCTTAGGGCCGGAAAACCCAGTGTGGGACAAAACCGGTACCTAGGAGAAACTGTGTAGCCGAATGATATAGGCCGAAATATCATGTAAGTAACTAACCACAAAACAGTGTGCCTCATCAAAACCTTGCCAGAGCAAACCCAATGGGAAAATCTCTAGTCGAAGGAAAAAGAGTGCAACAATGGTAGTCGTAGGGATCAACCACAAAACAGGTGCCTCATCAAAAACCTTGCTAGAGTAAACCCAGTGGGAAAAACCTCTAGTCGAAGGACAAAAGAGTACACAGTGGTAAGAAGTATACAACAGGATACTCCCCCTAATTTCGGCAATCTTAAGTGAGATAAGATGGGAACGTGTCTCGCTAAAAATCTTGCCAAGGAAAACCCAGTGGGAAAAAAACCTTGGTCTAAGGACAAAAAGAGTACACGAGCATACGACTGGATGCTCCCCCTCACTTGCACACGACAGGGTGCGAGAATTTCGACTAAGTAGTAATTAGTACAATAAGCATTCTCTTGGATGCTCCCCCTCACTTGCACACGACTGGGTGCAAAGATTTCATATTTCAAGAAAGAAAACGAGCATTCGACTGGATGCCTCATTTACTTACATACGACTAGATGCAAGAAAATCTAACGTGGAATAGAACGAGCATTCAACTGGATGCTCTTAAACTTCATTTGTGAAGATTAATTTCGGCGAGAAATGCTAAATAGCATAATGTAGTCATGTCTCTCTTGATCAATAACAACAAGTTGTCTTCTATGACAAGTGTTTTATCTGGATCGTGAGATAGAACATATGTAATTCAAATATGACTAATACTAGCTCGAAGTCATATACACTCTCTAGTCGTCTCATAGAGCACGAATAGATCAGAGTGATTCACTTGGAGTCATTCCAAGACCTCCAAGATGTCGCCTTATTCCTAATGGTAAAGACATACCATGTTAGGAATATCCCTTATGCGGGTCTGATAAGTAACCAGCATCGGTATAACCGAAAAAAGGTTGCGTTAATTCGAGTACCGAAGGGGTTAGCTACACTCGATGACGCAAATGGGATAAGACAAGCCCTCATCCACAGTTACCTTAAGGTAATGGGAAAATGTCTTTTATGCCATTTCGATGGCAGCGTGTTAGCGCGATGCTGTGTCGAGCTATACCATTCATAGCAGACGAGATGTTCGTCCTAGCACATTAGACCAAGTACAATAATGCGCTTATTGTACTTAGATATGAACATCATGGTTCAATATCTCTTCATCGTCACATCAGGGACGGAATGGGTCTATATCAATGTCTAGTGATCGAACGATCATGGGAGAATCTGACGACTTAGCGTCATGATGAATACAACGTCATAACACCTTCTGGGTGTAGTCTGAATCATGGACTTAGATTCAATCTTTACGGGAGTCGATCATCAGGCCGAGTCACTACCGTTTCTTCCCAAGATCCTTCATCTCGAAGGCAAATCCAAAAATGGATCGCGTAATAAAACACGCAAGGGCATAATACTTGTTCAAGTATCCCAAGCTAATCAAGTACTCACTTAGGCGGTATACCACATCCGCTCGGATTATATTAATCCATATAGTGAACGTCTCAGTTAATTGAGATCGTGTTCCGTGGTCAGGAACTACTTGATTTAAGCATTATGAAGTCACACAGGGACCTTCATCTATATCTCTTTGTCTAAATCCCCATAGAGATAAAACTGTGACCATATTCATGGCTGCATACTCAGTTTTTCGGAAACTACTAAACTAGTAAAGTAGGGGACTATTATAATGTCCATTACGAGGAAATCAACCATCTCGTAATCAATTCCAAAGTATGAGAGAAGCCTTGCGCTACTATAGGCGAGTATTCTACAATCTCATTATTCTCATCATTTTTCCTTACGAATAACCAAATAAACGAACTCGTTTAACATTGGTGGTGTTGGAGCTACAGGTCCGAACACACTTTCGCTAAGGAGTCTACTTGGATTGCAAGTTTCCATTAGGTCAGTCTATTCTACGTTGACTTCAGGCAACGGTACATGGTTTCCTATCATAATTTGCTCATATTATCAGTCGTCACCGAATATATGAACAAGTAATCAATGACAGTCTCGTTTCGCTTCAATATCGTCTAAGATATCATGATCGACAGATATTTCGAGATTCTTAGGATGAGGAGGAAATCACACATCTCCTTGATCCTTTATAATCTCGTGGGACAAACGAGTTTCAGTTCACCACCTCTGGGGCTGAACGAATTTGGAACCGGTCAACTTCCTCGTATCTTGGGAAGGACGACAGACTGACGGCCGACGGCAGCGTCCTTTGCTTGGCGGGTTCGGCCAAAACAACGTGTTACGACAGGAACACGGCGTCCGACAGGGACGTCTATCCTTGCAAGCATTTTGCAGCAGATATAAATGATCTCGTGACATCTCATAAAGTCATTAAATGCGTCTGGCATTTAGTTAGACTTGAGGGAGTCTATGCACTTACTTATCACTAAGTGCAGTTTTGGGGATCAAGCTAAGACTGAGTGGGTTATGCCACGTTACTTCACGTCGTTCCTTATCAACGGTAACGTGCAAATCTCCCCCTAACGATGGGGAGAACAGTCTTAGCGATGTCACTTTCGCATATCATGCGGTAAAGAGATCGCTTGCCAAGGTTAATCTATCAAATGATAGGCAGGAGATTCATAATCGACTTATGTCCCCTTCAGAGGTCCATATTTTGAACGCTATAGCGGCTCAATCAAAATATTAATTAAGCACTCCAAACACGCGTTAATATGAGACTTCTGGCTCATAACCAGTAACCAGCTGGTACGCATATGGTGTTTGAGTGTCTATGGGCCTCATTACGGACCAATGCAGCAAAATAGCATAACCCCATATGGAAATATAAATCTTGGTGCGCAAGACCAAGAAATGCGTGCAATCATTTGCAGTCGCATCATCAAACTTTCCGTGAGTCCATTTGGGTCTGAACATAATCGACAGGATGTTCAATTTCAATTTCCAAACTCAAGTAATTCAAATCGAAATTTTGATTATTACTCTTCGGAATTATCAAGTCGGCTAGACTTTTCAGGATAATCCGGATCATGAGCCATCAACTTAATGATAGGGCTAAAAGTTTGGAAAATGCTGCATTTATGTGGACAACATTAAAATGTGACCATATTGTCGATGCATCAACCATAACCATTTATATTTATGGTCCGTCTTATGGTTGAATAAGTCCACAATAACTCCTTCAATTCTTTACAAAAATTCTACGAGTTCATTTTGTGATCTTTACACATACTAGTCTTTCAAAGTGAGCATTAGTGGCATGAATTTCGGATTAATCACGAAATATATCCTCAAAGAGAATCCAAATGCGATGCGATTATAAATCAAGCATCGTCTTTTGACCCGGGAATATCTAATCCGGTCAATGCCACAATATCAAAATGCTCTTATCAATCGACGACAGACGAATGATAGTAAAGACAATCATGTCTTAGCATTTAAATTCTTTATCATTCGACGACAGGCGAAATGATAAGGAAACTTTAAACGCTTTAAAGAATGTGATAGCAACCACTTGAAAGACATTTCAACTCCTCTAAAATACGCTTTTGTTCGTATTGAATGGAGGCTATGTAAAGAAATTTTAATTCTTTCATGAGCTATTACCAGATAACACTGGTTTTCTCGAATATTTTATAACTCAACAAGGTACGACAGGACCTACACGAGTATAAGGCCTCATATTTGACAAATCAATTTGGTTTTACCAAAGATTTCGATTTGGAACGACAGGTCCATAATCATTGTCACAAAGGACTCTTTTAGGCAAGTAGTTGGTGAAATTATGTGGTACACTGTTACCCACAAGTATTGCCTAAAATTTCATAATTTAAAGTTTGGTCACATTTGTCAAAGGAATTTGCTCAAAGCACTTTAAATTATTTCGAGAAATTTCATAAATAGGCAAACCATAATACAAAAGTATGTCCAAATGGAAAAATCATAATCCAAATGGAAAAACATAATCCAGATGAGCGAAAAAATGGCTCAATGATTTATCAAAATCAATAAAGAAGGGTCCCAAACTCATTTGAGCCACAAAACCGGGGGTCTCAAGAGTTTCCTTTTAGTTAGCTTTAACCACATTAGAATCGGTTTTTTTCACCTTTGTAATAGTTTTGAACTATTTAAGAAGTAACCGTGCATGACCTTTGTCTTTATAGCATAGAGTTACCTCATTGAGCATTATCTCTTGCTTTGTGACAACGGGCCATATTGTTCATTTCAATTACTGTCTTGCAGCCACAAGTTTTCGATTTTGACGATTGTCTAAAATCTCGATTGGCTAGGCGATTCATCGGGATCACGACAGTTCGAGACAAATAACACTTGTCTCGGTTCTCGATTCGTGGAAAAAAAATGTACACGAAGAGCGTTAATATCAGGCAAACAATTCGCCATTGACCCAATAGGATTAAAACTACTCATCGGGGTAATTTTCTTATCCAATAACAGATGGGTGATAAAGGAACATGGTGAATATAAATTCACGATACTGCTTATGGAATACAATTTCCAAGCTAGTATTTTGGTGAAGGATTGCTCCAATATGTCAATTTCAGACATTTGTTCACCATAGACGTCATCACGTCTCAAATGTGGCGGCAGAATAAAATCAACGCCTTAGTATTCATCCTGATGATAACAACAAACTCGTGTTTTACTCATCAAAGATGGCATCCAAAAAAAAATTTTGGGCATCAAATTTTCACACATCAGGGTGACTAACATGTGGTGACGGAATAACATCACGTCTAAACAGTAATTTCGCAAGTATGTTTTGCGAATTTTCTCATCATAGATGGCATCCAACATGTGTTGGGAGTTCTGGATTATTTATCATATAAAACGACTGGTTTATATGTTTATGGTTTGCACAAGCACAAACTTTTTTTTCGAAAACGACAGGTTCGAAAACATTAGTTTTGCTTCTCATGTGAATCGGTTTTCATTGATCGAACGACGGGTCGATACTGAAACACCAATTCGGCGAAACATACATCACTATATAAACACACTCGGAGAAATTATTATTTAGTCAACCCCTTTCGGTAGCTCTACTTGAAAAACGACCAGGAAAGACGGTGAGGGTGGAGGGCACGAATGCCACTTAAAACCCGACCTCATTAGGATATCGACTTCCGCCTATATCTTTCCTAGACATCGTATCCAAATAGGTGAGCCTATTTAGGGAAGGTTCATAATTTTTCCAACTTAAATGTGAAAATATATGATTTCGCAAATTATATATGGCAAAATTGTATTGTTAACATTTTTAGTTAACACTTTAACACATCTAATGGAGAGACAAAATTGTATTGTTAGCTAACATTTTTAGTTAACACACACTTTAACACAGCTATTGTAAATGCTCGTAGAGCCGCCTTTAGTAATAATAGAAAATTGATTTTTCCCATATGTATATTAATTAAAAGCGCCTTGCATTATTTAATTACAAAGAAAAACACATGAAATTCATTTCCCTGCTAACACTTTTAAATTAGCTAGTTTTAATCTAAAACACAAACCAATTGGTGGGGTGAAAATCTTAGAACTTGTTGAGGTGTTCTATCAAGATTTTAATATTTTATAAACGCAGTTTCACTTTGTTGGTTAATGCTAAAAAGATAATTAGGAAGAAATTGCAACAAGTTATGCAGTGAATAAAAATACAAATCTAGATCTTAAGAATTGTTTAGATATATATTTTTTTAGCACTAGAAGTTTTTACTGTTTCAAGTTTTATTTGTTTTAAGTTGTAATAAGGTTGTTACGATAATGCTGAATGGATTAGTGGGTTTACCTAGGGCTGAGAAAAAAAATCCCGAAATCCCGACCCGATCTGTATCCGACCCGAAATTTTTCGACCCGAAAATGTAGGGTTTTGTCCCGACCCGACAAACTTCGGGATCAGAATCGGGTGACAATTTTGATTTCGTCGGGTGTTCCGACCCGACCCGATTTTTTAATTAATTTATATTTTATATAAAAATCTAAATTAATTTATATCAAATGCAAGTGATGAGAATCGAAGTACCTCTAGCATACAATGTAAACACTGTACCATATGAGTTACAATCATTTTTGTTTTATATATTAGTTATAATTATATAAGTATAATATAAATTTATAGTTTTAAATATATGAAGCTATTAAAATAAACAATATACTTAAATTAAAAAATTATATTGTTATTTTCGAGAAAAATAAACAATTATTATTTTCCGATTATAAAAATTATAATGATAATGTATCTCATTTAGTATGATAATTGTTGCTTGTGTGAATAAAACTAAATATTAAAAGAATCTGATAAAAAACGTATCAATGTTTTTATCTACTACATTATTTATAGTTTCACACTATTTTTTCTACTGCATGTTAATTTCTTTTTTCATTTATTAGGAATATTATTTTTAAACTAAGATTATGTTTCGTGTTAATAATATGTTTAGACTTCTCAAATGAAAATTGTGAATAAAAAAATGACGTCGTCATAAAATAAAAAAATATATCGGGAGATTCGGGATAAACATATCCTGACCCTACAGGATCCTGAAAATTCGGGTCCCGAAAAAGTCGGGTCCCGACTTTTGTCGGGTCGGGATCGCGATTTTTTTTCAAAAATAATCGGGTCGGGATACGGATTGAGCCTTTACGGATCGGGATCATGTTTACCCACAAGTTTATAAATGTAAAAAATACTTATTATTTCGCATTGACTAAGATTATCCACAATGAATTATGCATCTAGAAAGACTTGGTGAGTTGTGAGTAATTGTGACTGTCGTGGGAAAGAATTAACTTGACCAAGAAGATTTCCATAGTACTAGAATTTATTGAGTTTGGCCATCTTGGGTGGACTATAAGCTAACTAGCTAAGGATGCATATTAAGTTATTATTTTCTTTAATTTATGGATTATGTCCCCAGATCGTTCTAGAAAGTCCACTAGCTACTTTCATGTTCTTGAAAATCTTTGATATATTGCAAGTTGTACACATGCTACCAAACAATAAAAAAAGCCAAAATTCATTGTGATCAGAGGATCAAAGTTTTCCGAATCTCTTACGTCATGGGCGATGTCTTAATGATTCAATTTTATTTCAAAGTTATCTACAGTATTATTTATGAATTTATAATTTTCCCATGAAAAAGTTTTGAGCCTATTTATATGACAACCGGCTTCCTTTCTTTATTTGCATAATGTAAAAATACTCTTATTAGAGACTGAACGAGCTCAAGCTCTTAATTAGCAAATCCAAAAGTTCAAAACAAAACAACAATTCAAAGGAAACCATTAAAGGCAAAAATTAAAACTACACCATATTAAAGTTCAACTTTAAACTTGGCTAGCATCTCAGCTCTCACTTCTCATCATTGGCTCAATAGAAAAATCATGTGTTTTTAATCAAAGTTTTTGAGATTTTCGACTTACAAATGCAAAGTGTTCTCAAGATATTAAGAAAAAAAAACATCAAGATTGGTTTGGACGTTTACTACTTCAAATTTTATATGCCTATACATAATCAACTATAGTTCCAGGCAAAACATGACAACTAGTTTCTAGTGCTCCCTACTTCCCGTAAAAAAATTATGATACAAAATCTTGAACGGCATAATCTCTTCCAGTTGCTATAAGGGGAGTATAAGCAGAGGGGATAAGAGGAGGATAAGAAGTTTTATTGAGTACATTTTCGCTTAAAAATAGGGGCTATGATGAGAGAGTGACGACTTTGATATTTTTGTTGCCCGTTATCAAAAAATTTGGGGTCTTTTTTTCTATTGTCGTTTCAACTGTGAAATTTTATAATTAAATATCTTAATAGTAGATTAATCCGAAATTAACTCTCAAACAAAAAAATATCTTATCCAATAACATTATAGTCAAATTATACCAAATTTTATGTCAACAAAATATTTTATCACTTCTATTTATATTTTTAGGGTCTATATTCGCTATTGTTTTACTAATTGAGGCGTTTATTTTACACTACCTCGAAAAAGATGATAGATTATGCCATTATAAGTTTTGTAAACTTTTTTTTACTAACATATATTTTCATGTATAATTTTTTTATACATATATATTTTTTTACTGTCAACGTCGTGTGATCCTAAAAATTCATCGAAATCGTGAGAATCGTGCAGTCGCACCTTCTACAGCCGTTCAGTACCACCCCCTGTGATGATAGTTTGGTCTAGTTTCTTTTCCCTTGAGTTGCAGTTCTGGCACGTGTTGATCTCTGATTATTGGAAGTTTATCGGATTTCCAATGCGACTATGGGAGCATGTCACTAGACAGATTTCTTCTAATGTTTATTTGTTTGTCCAAAATAAAATAAAATAAAAAAAATCTCTTCCATTTCTTATTCTAGTAAGGTACTTATAAATATTCATGATATTGTGCCAAACTAGATTCATATATCATACTATTAATATAAGGAAAATCAATAAAAATCGATACTGTCAAATTTTATCAAATTTTTTCAAAAATACCTTCATTCTCTTTTAATAATTATCAATGTACCTAATATAATCAATTAACAATTTATCCTCACAATATTTTACTAATTACGGATGTTGTCTAAATTAATTAACAATTCATTTTAACCTGCATAACTACAATAAATGATACAAAATCTGAATATTATGTTCAAAATAAAATATATTATGTTCAAAATAAAATAGAATTTTTACTAGTGTATATATATATATATATATATATATATATATATATATATAAATAATTATAATGTTATATGAACATCAAATTAGAAATTAAATTGGATATTTTTTTTTTTACAAAAATGCTCCAAATTAAGATTTGATTAATGCAAATCTCAACGGTTTCACGAATGAAATACAAATATGCGTCTTTTTTTTCCCGAGATGTATAATGAAATGTTTTGGAAATTACCGGAAAATTTAAAAATTCAAAACATGTCATTATACATCTCGAAAAAAAACATGCATAGTTATGTTTACGTCGTGAAACCGTGAAAATTTGTATTAATCAAATATTGATTTATAACGTTTTTACAAAAAAATATACAAGTTAACGTCTAACTTGATGTCCATAACATCCCAACTAAATAAAACATGTAAATATTTTGGAGGCTGGACTTAGCACTATACTGACTATTAGTTCACATAGTTTCAGCTGAGACACATTTAGCCCCTAGTTTTCAGTGAGCGGCAGACTTGGTCTCCTATTTTGATGAAGCTCCAGTATCAATTACCCAACTTTCATCCATATATTTAGGGTGAAATGCCATTTTTTAAGTTTTCATAATATAGTTACGGATCGCACAATAATTCAATTTCCCTATCACTTTCCGTATTTCAAAAATATATTATTTGTTTATTAATATTATATAATTTTTTATCGCCACCCAACAACTTTAACATAATTTTTAAGTGAGGAGAAAGAAACTCAATAAAAGGGACAGAGAAAATATTACAAGGCAATTGAAATAAGCATTATAAGCCAATTGATGCCCATGCTATTTCTGCTAAACTATATTTCTTAGCCATATTAGGAGAGAGTAAAATAACCAAAAAATAGAATAAATTGTTTTGACCCACTATACTACACTAGATAAGGTCTTGAGGCCATTTTCATAATCACAAAGAGTTCTCATCTGTAGAATGGACCAAAGAAATCAATTTTTCAAAAGTGGAACGCATTATTATTGCATCTGTGCTTTTTATGGACCAGATAAGACTTTATACCTGAAGGCTAAAATAAGTCTGTGTTATAGAACTTTCCACAAATTCAACATTATAAGATTACTCTAAGGCTATGACCAAACACGTTATTACCTTTTCATTATGGTTGACTCATTATTACAAGTAATATATAAAAAGTTATAAACCTTCTTAATTAAATACTCCACTTACTTTAGTATTTTCTTTATAACCACTTGCTTAATTTAGTGAAGACACAGTAATATTAAATCTTCTAATCTCCTTGAATTAATTAAACCTCCATCAACCTTCCCCCTCGTTTCCTCTCCCTCAATCAAATAGATGTATATAAACAGACACTCATACGTTACATTTATACATAAATACGTTCATACCTTGTTTTTTTTGGTAATCAAATACGTTCATAACTATATAATCCACCTCTCAATTTGTCATTTGTCACACTATATTTATATTTATGGCTGATCACATGGACCCTGAACAGTTTTTTTGCCCCACCTTCACCAGCTACACCGCCGACAAGTCGGCCCAGACCGCCGCCAGAGTTGCCATGTCATCATACCTCGATGACGACGACTTAAACTTCGAGTTTGATATCTCCCATACTAAATTGTTACAATCCGGAAACATGTTCCCTTTCTTTAACCACGATAATTCACTTAATGGTGAAGGCTCTGATTCGTCCACGTCATCTGACGGTGAAGAAGAAATGTACTGCGCGTGGCGACCAAAAAAGGTGGAGGCTTCAAAGCAATGGAAGCTTCTAGAATTTTTAAAACGGAGCAATAGCGAAGGAAAAAGCAATTCCGTCATTTTAGCTCCTACGAAGAAGAAAAACCTGAACGCGTTGAATGTTTCCGCAGTGGAAGAGTTTTATGTAAGGAGCCGGGCTATGAAGGAGGGGCAAAAGAGGAAATTGTACCTTCCATACAAGAAAGATCTTGTAGGGTTTTGGTAACGTTAACTTGTTGGGTAGATCTTGAGTTATCGGTTTTCCGAACTGATTTTGATTAATATATTTTTTTTTCGTATTTTATTGTAATATCTTTTTAGGAACCTTTGTTAATTGTTAGTTGATGAGGAGATTATCTATTAACAATGTTCCCTTTTCTTTGATAAATTGATAAAGATATGGAAGAAATGCAAGTAAAATGTACATAAATGGAAATATATCAAACAGAAATAGAAGCAAAAACTTTAAATCTGATATGTTTTCACTTCCAATGTGTCGAAACTCGAAAGTAGGAATGAGACATTGTAGTTGGACCACAGTTTCCACATGTCACACTACGACTATTAATGAGTCGAGAATTTGTTTAGATAAATTATTCCGGTCTATATTTTGCGATATTGAGGAGATGTAAATTTCATTTCAGGGCGGGCCTAATCAAAATTTGGAATAACTTTGGAGTTCGGAAACACATTTGACAAAACACAATTTTAAATTCCTAAGTTCGGGCCAAATAGGCCTAACAAACAAAAGGGCTTAACGTTTATATATTTCTTGTTGCCCAATTGAGTCTAATATTATTATAACCCACCAACATCCGATTGCTGTAAGTCTACACTACCTATCGATTGATGAGATCGGGAAGGACGGAAGGTTCTTATTTCTTTCTTCGATTGTAATTCGATTGAAATGTGTAATGTGTAACATTTTATCTTTAGTAGATGCTAAGTAAAACTGAGCGCTATAATATTTTTTGTTGTTTTGGAAAAATAATACTCAGTAATCTACTAGGCGTAACTCTCATCAAGTATGCGTTGCATTATTGTACATAAGTTCCAACATGGCGTTATGTTTTTTTTAATTCAGCACCAGAAACGTTTTATTGACAAAAAATTAAAATATTCAGTTCTTGGGCCAAGCTCTCAAGATAGCTATTCCGATTAAAGAAACCAGTAACTTGAGGGACGAAAAACCGACACATATGATAACATAACATCATGTTCTTGGATTTTGCTACTTGAGGGACAAAAAAGCAAATACTTAATACTATAAATCTCATGTGTTTTAACACAAAAGTTGCTGCAATTACTTACTCTTTACTGCTTATCACTCTGAACCTTATAACTCCCAACAACATGCATGATGTTATGTTATCATATGTTTATTCAATGATGTAAAGCTCACAATAAGTTTTTTGTCTAGATGGGAAATTTAACTTTAATGAGGTGTTTATTGATTTTGTAGTTTCTTTACGAGTTAGCTCACAATATTTGACATAAGCTGTGTTGTGTAACTTGACAACTCATTTACCATTTAGAATGTCGACATTATGGTGAAACAGTGGACTCACTTGCCAAAATTTCTAAAACACTTTCAGTTCACAACTATATATATATACTATTGCATTACTAGAAGTGTAAAACCAAGTTCTCCAGCATTTCTATATGAATACTATACATATCTCACTAGAGACCTCCGTGTTTGGGAACGGTAATGTGCTTCGCCAAGTACAAGCGCCTGTTTCGGTTCCAGTGAAGACATATGACGTTAAATAATCATCTATATATTCATATGATCAGTGTCGGCCCTAGTGCTAAGCAAAAAGAGGCATTTTCAAGGAATTCAACCAATCTTGGATTTTTTTGGTATTATTTTTTGTTTTTGTTTTTTGTAATAAATTAAATTTATTGTTTGGGCACCCCAATAGGTTGGACTGGCCCTGTGTATGCTGCAATGTCGATCCCTCGTATTCTCACCAATGCCGGATTTGTAATTAGGTCTTTTTATTTTTATTTTTTGTGCTCCATGAAAATTTAGGTACCTTAAGCAAAAATGAATCACAGTTTTTCTTGTTCTTGTAAAACTTGATTAATAAGCCAATTTAGTTCCGTTATATGTCAGCCAAACAAGCCATTGACCAGCTTCTCAATCTCACCACATTATCTTGTTTGGAAATTGTGTGAACTCTATATATTCTTATCCTATACTATCTGACTAACTATAGACCGGGACCTTCCATCGGTTTCGATTATTCTGCATATAAACAAATGGAAAAATGACATATATCTAAAACGTTTTCTAGCGCCACATAAAGAAGAATAAGTAAATATATGCAAAATAAAGTTGAATAAAAAATTTAATGGTGTTATTGAAGATAGACTACTATTCACTCTCATCCACATTCCATAGTTAAAAATAAGAAGCACCCTAGTTTAAGGATAAAGTCTTATCACATATTATCTCATCAATAGTCACTCATTTCCTAGCTACATCATCTCCATTTTCATTCTGGGCCATTGGATCCAATCATATTCAGACCACAAAGTTCCATTTTTTTAAATCTTAGATTGGGTACCATAAATATTTTGTTAGTTATTATTGCTTTGCCAAAAAGAAATTAAGAATATCAGTGGTAACTGTTTACAATGGAGGGCCATGAGTACAGAGATATACTTATAAGAGTGGAAACATAAATGCGTGGAAAATAAAATAATCTGGTTGTAAGATATGAGTATTAAAATTGCTTAATTACCAAAGGTGAAAATCTTCAAAGGTTATACAACTACTCCGTATATAAGAATTGGATTCGTACCAAAAGTTAGCTTTCAGATATAGTTTCTATCATTATGAGGCCAATGTTATACAAACTTTGAATAAGTGAATTAGAAATTGTGAATATTGGAGCACTAAGCAAATGAAGAGTTTTAATTTACTAACATGTATGCATTTATGTTAGGTAGCGTCTTTATACATGTTAAATTTAACATGTATGCATTTACGTTATGTTGGGTTTAAAGCTACTGCAACTTCTAGCATACTTCTGAAACCTAAATTTCTTCCCAAAACGCCAAAAGAATCTAGTCATGCATATATATATATATTTTTGTATTTGTCAATACTCAATATTTATTTCCAAATTTCAAACTATTTTTCTTCATATTACTCGTTTTCAAACGTTGGATTTAGAACTCAAAAAGTCCATGTTAGCTTTCAGAATTTAAAACTTGATTTCATGAAAAACTTAAAAAAGTTTACGCTTCTTTATGCCTTTTACACGCTTATATATGCTTATAATTTATAGTTGATCTCTTGCAAAAACGTTTTAACTATATTTTCATTTTTATACTCAATTTCTAGAATTCCTTTATAATCCTCATAAGTAGTGACTGGTAATAGTAGACTGCACTAAATCTTGATAGTTCAATACTTGACGTATTAATAAATTATCAATTAATTTTTATTTCGATCAACACTAATTGACAAATTAATGGAATACTTTTTTTGTGCCAATATTATTACTTTCTAGAATTTTGGAAATTTTACCAACATATTTACCTATAAAACACGGATTGAAGCACCGAAAATGGTATTAACATCAAAAAGATTTTACTTAAGGCAAAAAGAAAAATTATGGTGCATGAATATATAGAGTTATCACATAATAAGCCCCTTAGTTTAAGTATCCACTGAAACCTATAAAGAACATGAAAATAGTAGATTTCACCAAAAAAATGCTTAATTAACGTACACGTGGCAACAGTTGTTCCATGTAACTTGTTACATAACCGAAATGCATGGATAATAATAACGACTATAGTGAGACATGGTACAAGAGAGCTCATATTTTCCACAGCAATCGCTTTCATTATCTAAATCAAAGGATGATAGAAAATATTCACACTGTTATAAAGCCACTGCATTCTATTATTCGTTGCCTCAATGTCGACTTTCACCGGCGTTTCCCTCTCTCTTCCCACTCCTCGTTTTTCTCTCATCAAAAAACCGTCCACGTTACGCCCTGTTGTCTTTGCTAAGCTTACCGATAATAGTAACAAAAACTCTTCGATCCCAACTCTCATCAGAAACGAGCCTGTTTTCGCTGCGCCTGCGCCATTCATCACTCCTTCTTTGGTACAATTACGTTTTCCTTTATTTTCCTATTCTAGTTACAAAAATGTGGTACGCGTATTTCGTTTGAATTTTTGAAAAGTGATAATTATGTGGGCTGTTTTCAGCAAAACAAAGTATATCATGAACTGATTTGAAATTATTTTAGTGTATTTAATAATCTCAAAATCAACTTATTGAGGGCTAAAATGTAATTTAATAATTACTAGTGATACTAAAGGATAAATTGCATAACTTCAAATTAGTCCCTTCATTTTGTTTAATTATACAAACACTTGTGTTGTACCAGATTACCTATAGGAATTGAACAATCAATTTTCTTCATTAAATTGCAATTAAATAAGTGAGGCGAGCAAGTGTGACTTGCTGATTTGTATTCACACCAATGATCTTGGTGTATCTTCAAAAGTTTTTTATATTTTTATGATATATTCCAAGTCCTAATATTTTGGAGCGATAACAAAAGTACTTTCTTATAAGATGGGCGCGGTAAGGCATCCAAATCGATTAAAAATCATATGATCGACCAATGTATATATGTCATTTTAAATGTAACCATTCTTTCTAGTGTCAATCTTTTGTTATTTTATCCGAAACAAAACAATGAATTTAAGGGAGTATCCAGTGAGAAAGACGCAATGTACATTGTCTCACTGTAAATTACAGGACCAGTTTCATAACTCTTTTCAAACTTGGGAACTATCTTGTAATAGGAAAAAAAATTACGAGAACCAAACAAGTATTTGAAGCAAACTATGAGTACACTCAGTGGATCATGTTTTTTTATTCAGTAGTCTCTTTGTTTGTTTTTAGGGAAATTTAGGATTTTGCTCGATTTGGTATGTCCTAAACTTGGTTCCAGGAAAGTAGTTTTCTCTGTTTTATAAATATAGGTACAGTATATGAATATCCAAGTTGAATTTTTTTGGTATTTTCAAATGACCAACATAATCTATGGAAATTTTCAATTAAGCCTCATAAACCATTTATGTTATTCGATTAACACTCGACCAACTTTTGTAGACTATAACTTTGTTTGTATTGGTCATTTTGAAGAATTGTTTCTACATACATTTATTTGTTAATAAAATGCGCTTAAGATAGTAGTTGAGCCAAATAATCATACGTAAGCAATTTAAAGTTTAACCCCAACAACTCTCATTTAAGCAAACCAACAGACTTTCTTGGGGTTTTTTGTACTTCACCCTTTTCTTAATTAGGCATCTGTCGATTTATCCTTATGTAAGATCCAAGTATCCAACATGCATGGTTGGTATAATATTAAAATTAGGCACCTGTTGAAGTATTTTTTATGATAAAAAGTGGAAAAAAATATGTTTCAACTCACAACTTGGACTTACCAAAGTTTTTGGTTCCCAAGAAAAATACGGGTAAGATCTCAAATTAATAAAGGGAATGAGATTATTTTGTATTATTGGAAATCAATATCTCTATAGTGGTAAAAGTTAAAGTGAGGATGTAATGACCACAGCAGAATTCAAATACTAATTTACTATGTCCTGTTACACAGTTAGTATGCCATATTTTTGTTCACGTATGTCTCAAATTACAGTTCAATTTCTCATCTTGAATTTACAATTCGTGATACGTTTGACATTGAACTCTTATTTAACTTTCTTTGCCAACAAACTAGTACCTAACATGATAGTTTTTCAAATGTAACAGAAGAAGAAAACTAAATATTAATTCAAATTTTCTAAAATATTTGCATTTTTCTTAATCCCTTCGGAAAACCAAACTTGCATTTCTTCTAGGGACGGAGGGAATACATAATTGCTATATCAGGATTGCTTGGCAAATCATACCATAAGGTTTCTAGCAATTATAAATACAGCATAATTTTGAGTACCAAATTAGTTGTACACCATATGGAAGCTAAATATGTATGTATAGTTAAGAAAATGTCACGGATTAATGAATGAAAATGATATATTTGACAGAGAGAAGATATGGGGTCGTACGACGAGGCTATTGCTGGACTCAAGAAGCTTCTCAGGTATGCTCCACTCCGATCTAACATAGCATATTAAAAGTGAGCTTATATATAAAGTTATTTGCTTATTTAGATTTTAAATTGGGTATCTATTGATTTCTCAGCGTCCAAGCTTTTCTGTCTTAAAAAGATAGAATTTTATGATTGTTTTTAAGTCATTTCCAAATTTAAGTATGGGTTTAAATTTCTCATTTTCAGTACTCAAAGTCAGAGGTAGGAGTTATTCAATGTTTGTTCAACTCCTTTTGAAAAGTTTAGGGTTAAGATATTTGAAGTTGAATAGCTTAATGAGCACAAGTGACAAAATGCATGATCAAAGCAAATAGACACAAATTTTCTTCTATTCCAGAGTCTCTTTTATGTTTTCAATAAATAAAAAAATGATTCAATCCTTCATATATGTATATATAATTTGCAGTGACAAGGGTGAGCTAGGACCGGTTGCAGCATCGAAGATAGAAGCGATAACCGCGGAATTACAAACTACTGACAGCAAACCAGTTGTTGATAGCCTCGTTGAAACGATGAAAAATGGTTTTATTAAATTTAAGACTGAGAAATACGAGTAAGCAAGACGATAATCAAAATCAATGTGCATCTACTATATTTTGCTAGAAAATATAATCCTTGTTGAATGTGGTAACTAATTAGTTGCCTTTGTTTTGCAGTACAAACCCGGCTTTGTATGGTGAACTAGCCAAAGGCCAAGCCCCCAAGGTACTAAGAAGCTATTCACTAAAATCCGTATATACAGTTTACTTGGGTGTAACTTTCTGGCAAATAAGTTGTTTTATCTGAAACTTAAAACAAAACTAACTTCACCCAGTTTAAAACTTCTATGTTCTTCAATCAAGAAAAAAGAAACCAGTGTTTCTGCTGATCATACAAATGTAATGGAAGTTATGTAGAAACTAATGATCATATGATATAGCTATATAAACCCAAGTAAAAAACACGCATAGATTATAGATGGAAACAATAATGTACAGATATAGATAGAAACAATAAAAAGATAGCACTTAAATACTCATATGTGTTTCTGTTTTGCAGTTTATGGTGTTTGCATGCTCGGATTCAAGGGTGTGCCCGTCACATGTACTTGATTTCCAACCTGGGGATGCATTTGTGGTCCGCAATGTTGCTAATATGGTCCCAGCTTATGATCGGGTAACCTATTGAATAGAAATGACATTTTAATTATTTCGATGTAGAAATTAGAATGCAGAAGCTCCTAAACCGAAGGAAATCACGTATCATTTGTTTTTATCTTATTATATATTTAGTGTAAGAAATAAATCCCCAAGGTTAAATTCTTGAGATTTTTTTTCTACACTGCAAACAGATCAAATATGCTGGAGTTGGATCAGCCATTGAGTACGCCGTTCTCCATCTCAAGGTTATTTTTCTTCCGCATTATATATTCTAGTCAATTAATCAACTTCCATAATGTTGTCTTTTTTATGGAAATTTAAAGTTGCACATTAAGTTGCCCCAGACTTGCACCACAATAAGGAGCCAGAATGTAAATTCTGTACTTTTTTCGTGCATATATCTCCGTCTACTTCTATATTTTGGGATAACTAGAAACAGTCTGAATAAAACATTATTGCTAATTGGCAAATGCTAACCTATGGCCCGTGGGCATGAGTTAAAAAGGGTTGTATTTCTTATGTAATTCCTTCATATAGAACATTTATTGCAATTGTTATTGAAAGTTACATATATTAATTATACAGTTTTTGAAAATATAAATTGCATTGAATGACCATAATTAATCATGGAATGGATTAATATTATGATTTACGACTTAATTTTAGAATATAAATAAACATAACCAATATAATATATATATATATATTAGTAATATTAGATATAATAATTTTATTGTTTTTAATTAATATTTAAATTTAGGGAAGGCTCAACTAGATTTTATATTTTTATATGGATTTTTATTATGTTGGGTTTTTATTGGATTGAATATTTATATTTTGGTTAATCAAATTATAGATTGTATTTTAAGTAATTAAAAAAGAAAAACAATTATAAGATAATATAACATATTTAGGTGATCTATTATTTTAAAAAGAAGTATTGATTGACCGAATTAATTAGTGCCCAAGTTTGTGACATTATTAATTAAATTTTTGGATGAAATATTGTTTTTATTATCATTGTAAATTTTGTGTTCCGTATTTCTCTACAATAATAAAATGATAGAATATATATAACTATATAACATTGGTTAACCACTTTCATTAAATACTTAACAACTGTCCTGTGGCGTGTGTTAGCAAAATCCTTACTAATATATACCAGCAAATTGTGCTACTAATTTACTCATGATAATACATGATTACTGAACTTGGAAACATTTCTAAATATTTTTTGCAGGTAGAGACAATCGTGGTAATTGGACATAGCGCATGTGGTGGTATTAAGGGGCTCATGTCGTTCCCAGATGAGGGACCCACCTCCACGTAAGATTTCTTATGTTTACCACTACATTTTAAGTACAATTTCGATATAATTTATCACCTTTTTTTAATTTTGACCGTTTTGGTAACATGAGCAGATTAAATTGATTGAAATATGATCAGTTTTCACAATCTACCTTCTTAAGGAATTAAACATACAGAACTAAACATATATGTAAATTTGTAATTGTCCAAAAATACCATTCCACTTGGGCACTTATCAATATAGAAATCACTCAGGAATTGGCAGAATTATATAATCGTCACGTAATATTAACATATTTGTTACTTAGCAATTAGCATTGTAGAATTGTTACTTAGAATAATAGAAGTGTCAATGATATGCAGTGATTTTATTGAGGATTGGGTGAAAATCGGTTTACCTGCAAAAGCCAAGGTCAAATCACAATGTGGTGATGCTTCATTCCCAGAGCTATGCACAGCCTGTGAAAAGGTATAGTATAGTTATGTTTACATACGTACATACTGCTTAGACAGTTAGATGGGAATTGCTCCCACAGAGAATTTTTAAAATTCAAACCAATCAATCTAAACAGAAGTTAAAATTCTTGAGTTAAGCTTAATGTGACCAATAACAATACTGATCTGTGTAAATAACATTGAATCGAAGCTTCATTTTTGTTGTCGTCCAGTTAAGCAAAGTTCATTTAAGCAACAAAAGTACTAACCATGGCAAACTAGATTCTTTTTTGTGCTATTCTGTATAAAAAAAATCAGTTTGTAGACACGTTCTAAACTTGAAGTTTATTGAGAACAAAACTATAAAGGATGCTTGAGTAAACAAAATTGATTTCGGAACAAACATTGTGGGTGGATGAATCTTAGATTATACACTTTTTAAACTTTTCCCACTATTTAACGCTGCGTTTGATATTGCAGGAGGCTGTTAATGTATCCCTTGGGAATTTGTTGAGCTATCCGTTTGTGAGAGACGGTTTGGTGAAGAAAACATTGTCCTTAAAGGGAGGATACTATGATTTCGTGAAAGGATCTTTCGAGCTTTGGGGGCTCGATTTTGGCCTTTCTCCTCCTCTCTCTGTATGAACATCATATATATGATTTGAATAATACTTGTTTTTGTACCTAAAATTGTATCTTGTATTTCGCCGAATGAACTACAATAAATAAAAGGGGATCCTTCAAGGGTCTCTTTTTTCGAGTTCTAGATAATGTGTGTATGCCAATTTTAAGAATGCCGATTCTATTTTCTTGTGTTTGGTAGGTAAAAGATGTTGCAACAATTCTGCATTGGAAGCTGATGTAGGGGTATGATTAGAGGCCCCAAATTGCAAAGATGAAGAACTCAAAGATGTAGATTATTGCTATTATAAAATATGGACCCTCTTATATATTTGGGTGTTGTACAAACTCGAGTATTTACATGAGGAAATTTGAATAACTTAAGCTTGAAATCCTTAAACCAACATCTAATACCATAATTTGATACGATCCAACAAGGAGTAGTATCTTCATGTGATAGTAAAAACATAAAACGTTCGTTTACATACGGACTTACGGTATTCTAGAGGGGATTAGCAAAAGTATAGTACTATAAAGTAATCCGAACTCAACCTAAAAAATGGAACTTTCTTGTGGAGACTCGGTAGAGAATGTAAGTTGTTGCTTAAGCAAAGTGAAACCCCCGAATCCAAGTAGCACAGATTTTGGAAATGGTAACGCTATTTTCCGAGTAATGAGTATGCAGATTTTTGAGAATTTGGCTTCACTATTACAATATGAAAAGAAATGGTTGTAGACAGTCACCGTTTCAGATTAACTGAAAGTGTAAAATTAGTAAGTAGTATAGAAAATAGACAGAAAGTGCATACGTTTACAAGAAACAACTTGTACATGCATACCTTAATAAGATTTTTATAAATAAAAAAAGCTTGTACATGCATACATAGTAGATCAAAAAGAAAATAAGCTAGCTTGGACTTATTGGATCCTTATCATTTATGGGTTTGGGCCCTTCAGAAAGTTTAGTTTATAAATTCTTGAGACAAAATCTAATGAGATTATACGTCTCTTAGATAGAGACGAGTTTAATAAGGCGATGCCGGAGATTCGCGTAGTTCGTTGGTATATTACCGTAACTCAAACTTAAAATATAGATAGTGAAATTTGATATAGTTCGTTGGTATATTACCGTAACTCAAACTTAAAATATAGATAGTGAAATTTGATATAATTCTGAGTCAAGTTGTAGTAAAAGTAGTTGATGCCCTTGATTGGTTGTCGATTTAGGATCTTTCAAATTCCAAGATACGCTTTTCATCATTAAATTATATAGTGGAGTATCTGAAAATATCTCAATTTATCATACAATATGTTGATTTTAGCATATTTTTCTTTGCATGTAGCCTTTTGCTTTTGGAAAACCTTTAGCTTTTACATTTTATGTGGATCAAATATTGTAGTATTTTCTTCCTTCCACACACTCAAGTATTGTAAGAAACTGATCATGGCATGAGGCTACAGGTCGTTTCTTATTGACTAAATTATAATTACTTAAGAAATAAGACTATACCACTTGTTGTTTTCCACTCAAAACTTTAAAAAAGTTATGAGCGGTCATTTTCTAGAACAAGAGGTCTCTATTGGTCTAACCACGATCTTGCTGCGTAATTCCTCTTAAGAAAAAAATATAAATAACGACTTGAGAATCAATAACAAGAGACAAAAAAAAAAAAAAGTTGTTATGCACGCATAAAGCTCATAATACAAAATTCGGACTTGTGGGTCCATTTCTGATACGAAATTCATTTATTTACATAGAGCTCAATGCTCATACTAAAATTAAGTTTCATGACTAGGAAACTTGAAAAATAATAAAACCAAGCTTAAACATCATTGCTATACCTATCATAATTTTGGCTCTACACATACTTTTTTGTCAATATCACTAATTATTAAAACATACCATAGTAATACTTCGTATATATATTGTGTTTGCGAGTAAATCATTTTTGTAGTTTTATATATATCTCACTAATATAGTCATATTATTTTGTTTATCATTTTCTTATTGTCACTTTTGGTAGCTTTAGAGGGCACGATTGTATTGATTTATATACAAATTGACCACTTATGCCATCGTATTGGAATTTCGAATGAAATTAGTTTTGTGTGTCTCAAGATCTTCTTTTATTTTTTTGATATGAAGTCTTTATATATAAAAAGCCAAACTGACTATCAGTCGACGACCAGCTTGCTTTCAAATGCAAACAACATAAATGTCTATAAATACCGTTCTCAACGATGAATAATAGGTTAAAAACATGACATATTGGATAAGTTTTTCAAAAAAAAAATAAGGATCAAATCGAAAAAACTAAATTCAATCAAAGATTTGCACATAAATTTGACAAGTTTAGCAAAATAAATGTTGACATAAGTCATATTTAAAAAATAAAAGATAGTATGACTTAGATGAGAAATAAAAAGTATATTAAAATCTTATATGTTATATACTTATATATCAATGTTAATGTATGCAAACAACATAAATGTCTATAAACACCGTTCTCAAAGATGAATAATAGGTTAAAAACATGACGCATTGGATAAGTTTTTGAAAAATTAAGGACCAAATTGAAATCTGTAAAATACCCGGCTAAATTAATCAAGTACCGCACGAAAACTTAACAAACATAGAATTGTATTTCCAAACTTTGTAATATCTTATTTCGGAAAAATAAAAACGAGCACAATTATTATCGCGTTCATTGGACGGGTCACCATGCTGGTACTTTATTATCGGTGAGTTATTTTTCAAGTAGGTTGCCGTTCATGTTGAAGTTAAACAGACCTCCAAAAGATATTTAACAAATAAAGAAGATCAGTTTTCACTTTTCAGAATAATTAAAATTTATTGTGTGGCAACTTGGCATTAATTGTTGCACATGATATTTGTTTATTAGTAGAGTTTTTGAAGAATATATAATATAGTATTGGTTGGCTTTTTCGTTGCATTCAAATAATATTATTCAATTTATTATGCACGAGGGTGGCGGTAAATCCGGTCTTCAAGGAATGCAAATAGTCTGAGTAGACCAAACATCCCACCGTAAATGCAAATAATTTTTGAAAAAAAAAAATTTATACTTTTTTTTTTGTTTTTGTTAAAATAGACAAAACAAAAAAAAAAGCAACGAGACAACTAATTTTTTTTTTTTTGGGCCGGCTCGTTACTGCCTTAATTATTGACTCTCCATTAACTAAGATGTGGCATAACTTCCTCCAGTGGAAAAATGAGCCTATTAATTAATTTGTGGTTCCTGTAAAAAATAAGATTCTTCCAACTGCAATTGTTGTCCTCTTACTAAAATTTTGTTTCAGTTCAAATTCTCTAAATTCGGCTTGAATAATCAAAATTGACGGTCATATGATTCATATATAGCCAACCATATTAAAGCATGTAAATGAAATTGCACTTGTAATAGTATTTCACTTTTTCAGAGTACTTACTCTTTTATGTGACATGGCAACTTACGTTACGTTTGACTTATTTTTAAATTATAGTAAAACGCTTGTGACTTGGAAAAGAACATTCCTTTCCATGCAACTGTTTGATTGTACAAATCTTTATTAATGTACTTCTTTACATTTATAAGCCATGTATTATCACGACTAAGATGTTTCACTAATAATGAATCGTATATACTTTTAAAGTTTATTTTTTAAAGGATACTTTTAAAGTTTTAATATTGTAACCAAACTCCAATCCCTTGTTACATATTGTTTTTTTTTTATACCCCTTGTGACATATTGAAATAATCCTATAGTGCCAGACTCTTTCAGCCAGACTAAATGCACGACAGACCGACGTTGTAATTTCAAGGTTTCTTTTTACATCAGAAAATTTATACTATTATTATTATATCCATCCATATCTCATTCCATTCGATTGGTCTCTTTCTCTCTCACAACATATCTCTTTCTCCAAATCTATTCACATTTCTTCAAAATTTGCATAATCCTAAATCATTTTGAATAAATTTCTACACAAAGCAGATGGAAATTTCTGCACGACACTTTTTTTTTGTATCATAATTCCTCATGTTTGACTCTCATAGTAATTGATAAATAGTAAATATTACACTACTAATGGAATAGCTGATCTTTGTTAAAGTAAAATGTTTCAAATTGATTAACATTAAAGTTGTCATATAGGGATGATAATTTTACGGGTTTCAATCCGATCCAACCCGTCACGGGTCGGGTAAAACTGTAATTCTATTCGGCTCGGATTGAGTTTAAATGATTAAAAGTGCAACTTAAAAAGTGTAAGTTAACCATCTCTCAGTTATATCTCTCTCATATCCATTAAACTCTATTTTCTATAATAATAGAGAAAATATGGGTAAAATTATAATTTAAAATGTGCAACTTAACACTCTCTCCTTCATATATATTAAACTCTTATTTCTATAGTTTTAAGAAGTAAAAATGATAATTAAAAAGTGCAAATTAATACACTATCTCTCATCTCTCTTACATATACATTAAACTCTCTCATATAATAATACATAACATACATTTCGGTGAGTTTCTTAAAAAAATCTTATATAAAATTAATTTATTAATTAATGAAACGATATTTGTAAACCGTAGATTTAATCTATGATTTACAGTTAACCACTGTAGACCGTAGATTAAATCTACGGTCTGTGCGTTTTATCAGATTTTTTGCATTAAAAATTAAAATTAAAAATCTAATAATTAAAATTAAAATACTGAATGCCTTATTAAAATATTTTTTTCAAATTAAATATGATTTTTTTAATAAAAAAGCTAAATGCCTTATTTTTAAAATTTTACATAAATAAATTACCAATATTCTAACAAACTCTCAAAATTTACACAAAAAAAGTTGATTTGATAAATTTTATAATTTTGGTTCATGTTATATTTTTGTCAATTGTATAAGTTGATATTTATTGAATAATTAACTAAATTGTCAATTTTTGAGAAGTTTTTTTATTTGTTTTTAACACTTGTATAACGCAATATGAAACATTAACTAAGTCGTCAATTTGGTGTCAATAATCAGTTTTTTATTTTTAATTTTATGTAAATTACTCTTTTTACATAAATTAAAATTCTAATAATTAAAATTAAAATACTGAATATTTTTTTCAAATTAAACATGATTTTTTTTAATAAAAAAACTAAATGCCTTCTTTTTAAAATTATACATAAAATAAATTACCAATATTCTAACAATCTCTCAATTTTTGTGAAGTACCTTTGGTTTGTTTTTAACACTTGTATAACGCAATATGAAACATTAATTAAGTCATCAATTTGGTGTCAATCGTCAATTTTCTTGAATGAAAAAATCATAAATTATATAAATTTCATAAAAGAAATTAACTCAATATGCAAACATGAAATAAATTTCAAAAAACAAATTTATTAAACATTTGTTTACATCATATAAATTTACAACAAATTGGAAAAAATAGTAATTTACATAAAATTAAAAATAAAAAACTTATTATGGACTTAGGTCTATAGGTTCTTCTTCATTTGCTTTTTGCTTTCCCGATTGCTTTTCCAGCGCCATATATAACTTGAAATTTGGTCGAAAAAGTTCCTTCCATGGCGCAGCTGACTCAGTGCGTGTTTGTTCCCACCGTGCTATAATTCCTGGCATTGGGAAGATCCCTTATTTTTTAGGAATAACCTGAGCATAGTGACAACTGTTGACGAACACCATTACAGTCGGGATGTAATATGCCATTTTCTGAGGCGGACCAGTATAAAGAGGTAAAAAAGTGGCGTTCCACACGTTTACCCCTCCATTTTGATTTTCCCATAAGGACAACAATACAATTGGCATATTGTAATGAGAAGCAATTAAAAAACCATAAGCAGGAAATCTCATCCATTTCTCAGAAGGTGCGGGATTTGTAGCATGATAAAAATTTAAACTTGATAAAATGTAATCATACCGGTAAGCTTCAAAGTCAAGATTCTCAAACAGCTCATAATAAACACCTTTCATTTGCTGCAGCTCTTGAAACAATTCACATCTTACCGCGTACCAATCATCTTCCCCATGCTGTTTACCCGTCGCATTTGCAAGTACCCGGAACCCACAGTTACCATCCCCAAGCACATCATAAACCGTTTCGATGTAACTATGTAACATGACCCATATTTGGTCACTGTATAGGAAGGTTGGCCTATTGGGGGTGGGTTTAGGGTTCTGGTTTCGCGGCCTCCTAGTTGGGTTTACCCTTACCTCCGGTGTTTCATCCACCTTACCTTTTCCCTTGTCCCTACTAGCACCAGCACTCTGTTCGTCCACATACTCCTATCCCGACTTATCTCTCTTACTAGATTTGTCTCCCTTTCTAGGTCTCCCCCTATTTTGTCTCACTTCGGGGTCACTGATGGATGTTCTATCTGGTACGGTTATCTCTCAGAGTTGTGTTTTCATACGCCGTTTTTCAACATTAGTTTTGCTAGCATAAACACTTTTAAACTCTTCTAGATCACCCTCTACCCCATAATCATCGGTGTTCCCATTATCATCAATTACGTCTAATTTTTTCCAGAATGGATGAATATATTCTAGAGGAAGAGGCTTCCCGAATAAAATATGTTCACTCATAATATGATGACAATGTAAACCGTGAGACAATTTAAAACCGCAAGAACAATTCTGATCAGCCTGGCCACTACATTTTTTGTGTTCTTGAAATAATAAATCAAAGGCATGGTGTGTGATATACGACCTAAGATTTATAAATAGAGGTGTTCGTTCAGAATGTGGAAAATAAGACTTGCATTTATCCAACTTCATCTTAATATCCTCAAACTGTTTTTCTAGAATTTTATTCACCTCTATCCAAACATTTTCAAGTGTGCCAGTATTTGTGGAAAGGGATCTTTTCAGCTTAGCATGTTGTTGTTCGGCTCGATTGCTAGTTCTGTTACCTAGATGTGTTGTGTGGTTTGTATAGCATGCAACAAACTTTTCAGCATAATCATTTAAAAGCTTGTCTACATACTTAATCACAGCAGGGTACGATTTGTAAGAGAAATTGAAATAAGCTCGGTTATGATTGTACTCCTCTATCGACTCAGAATTAACCAATAAACCCCAATCATCTAGAAACGTTTGCCACTCCTCGTCAGGGATCTTTTTACGGCAGTTTTTCAAAACATTTTTTGCAATATGAAAAGTGCACAAAATATGATGAGAATCGGGAAAAACAACGGATAAAGCATTTGATAAGGCCATTTCCCTGTCGGTTACAAACACCCTAGGTAGTATACAACCCTCCAATGTAACTTTAAAATTTTCCAATGCCCATATATAACTTTCCTTCGTCTCGTCACTCATGAAAACAAAACCTAAACAATATGTTTGGTTTGTTGATGCCATTCCTACGACTTCTAGAAATGACATATTAAAACGGTTTGTCCTATATGTACAATCCATTAACAAGACATCAGGAAAAGCTTTGAACATCCTTATAGAATCGGGGTGTGCAAAAAACAAGTTCTCAAGGCAGTGGGTTGATGGGTTCATATTATAGTAGAATGTGTAGCGATGTCTATCCAACAAATTAAACAGTTCCTGTATCGGGTTTCTACCATCTCGTTCTTTAAATTTCAGTCCAGCCAAAAAATTATGTATCGTTTTTGTGTTTGATACATTGTCAGGATTTCGATTTTTTATGGCCTCTAATATTGCACCAACTTTAAAACTACTTTGCCTTAAAGTTTTAACAATTTCTTTTTCATCTTGGGTTAAACGAGCACGTCGTGCTTGCCCTTGGAGGTAAGTTGGAGGTGGGTGGTTATGTTGTCCATTTTCTATGTGACACATCCATTCACCATTAACTACGTAACCTTTAATGAAAAATGGACAATCTTTTTTCTTTGTACCTGAATTTACGGAAGATGGTTTTTTTTTTTCGTAAACCCCCGATTTATCACACACAATATCAACATACGGTGTTCTGCTCCCATCACCCCCTCCAGACCTACGAATCGTAAGAATGAAACCCCAATTTCCAGCAACATCAGCAAGATCAGCAAGCATTTCATCCCTTTTTTCCCAAGTCAATTCATCAACTTCAAAGTGCTCTGAATAATCAGTTAGCTCATCGTTTGAGCCAGTGGACGAATTCGCATTGTTGTTATTCCATTGGTTGTTGTCATAACCATAGTTGTAATTTATTTTCGGAAAGTGTTTGTTTATATATTTTTTTGGGGAGAAATGAGTATTTTTTTAGAGATTTCTGAAATGTGTTTGTGTTTGATTTTAGGGTTTGTTAGAATAGGCAAAATTGAGCCATATTTATAGTGTTAATTTACACTACAAATCGTAGATTACTTTTACGGTTTGTAGTGTTTTTTTTGGTGTAGTCATTTCCAAACTTTAATAATGCATTGAGTAGTCATTTTCGGATAGGGTTGTCAAATCATAATAATTCAAAAGTGATAAGGCGTTGTCGAATTTATTTTGATAGATATGGTATCCAATGTCATTTACACTACAAACCGTAGATTACTTTTACGGTTTGTAGTGTTTTTTTTGGTATAGTCATTTCCAAACTTTAATAATGCATTGAATAGTCATTTTCGGATAGGGTTGCCAAATCATAATAATTCAAAAGTGATAAGGTGTTGTCGGATTTATTTTGATAGATATGGTATCCAATGTCATTTACACTACAAACCGTAGATTACTTTTACGGTTTGTAGTGTTTTTTTTTTTTACGTTATCAACGGTGTTTCAGTGCAAAAAGTAGATTCGTAAAATGACGCTGCTTAAATCAGGGGTACAAATCGTACATTTAATGTACGGTTTGTATGAAAATTTCAGAATATTTAGGGTTTAGGGGTTTAGGGTTTGTAATTTAGGGTTTAGGGTTTAGGGTTTGGTGTTTAGGGTTTGGTATTTAGGGTTTAGGGTTTAGGGTTTAGGGTTTGTAATTTAAGGTTTAGGGTTTGTAATTTAGGGTTTGTAATTTAGGGTTTAGGGTTTAGGATTTGTAATTTAGGGTTTGTAATTTAGGGTTTAGGGTTTGTAATTTAGGGTTTAGGGTTTAGGATTTGTAATTTAGGGTTTTTAATTTAGGGTTTAGGGTTTAGGGATTAGGGTTTGTAATTTAGGGTTGCTAATTTAGGGTTTATGGTTTAGGGTTTAGGGTTTATGGTTTAGGGTTTGTAATTTAGGGTTCGTAATTTAGGGTTTAGGGTTTAGGATTTAGGGGTTTAGGGTTTGTAAAAACTCAATATTGGTCCTATCAATTAAAATACAGAATATTTTTTACAAACATACAAATCAAACATACGAATCAAATTAAACTTACGAAATTATCACGTACAAATCAAACATAGAAATCAAATTAAACTTACGAATTTATAATATTCCAACGCAGCTAAGAATAAAACTGACAAATCAAACATAGAAATCAAATACAAAAACAGTGCATTTTATTTTTTTTTGTAACGACTAAATGATTTAAAGTTGGACATAGGGAGCATCTTTCCCGCCGATGTTAATCTATCCGATGACGGCTCAGCAGACTCTTCGATTTCGTTTAGCTCCGTACGCCGTCTTTGTCGCTGCTGCGATTCTGGATGCGGCGCACGCTCGTGGAATGTAAGTGTCAACCCTCGACTCCAACTGTCGGTTGACTGATGACTAGGATAATGCTCGTACGACCCAAATGATTGTCTATGATGATCGAACGGAACATCCGCCTGAACGTAGTCCGACCCAGCAAAAGAAGAACGACGACGATGACCGCTTGAACTCGGACCCGGACCCTGATCTGTAGTCGGGGGTCCACCTCCAGTCGATCTTCTACCCCCGCTACGCCCGCCGCTACTAGATTCGCCTTCCCCTCTGCCTCTTTCGTCGGGACGCCGACAACTTGAAGTCCTAGTGTAAGTTCTTGGATCGTAACGTAGGTCGTCATCACCATTGTCGTCGTCGTCATCGTCTTCCTCCTCATCCGACTGTTCATCAGCTGACCCATACAAATTCATTCCCATTTCAGCGAAGTCCTTTCGTAGTAAGTCCACTTCCGTTTTCATTTTCGCCCGTTTGAACGATTTGAAATTGCGGCGCAATACCGCTTTCTGAAAAAATAAACCAATAAAAAACAATTTATAAGTATTGAAATATACAAACAGAAAAATAACAATCAAATATTAATGAACTTTAATTAGTTGTTACCATTTTATTGAACAACCCCGTATGCTCCCGAAAACCGTGAGATGACGGGGCAAGTTCAGATGGGTTTATGAAGATGCGGGTCCTCTCTCTATACCATTTCATGTAATCCGGTGACGTCCCCGTACCAAATTCGCCATTAAGAAGGCGGTTGTGTGGTCATTCCACACGGTTATAAACTCTGCAAAAAGTGCAGGCCAATCATGTTTTTGTCCAATCCCAAATCTTTTATCCTTGCCGTGACCCTTTCAAGGTTTCCAAATATATGTAGGGACCACCTGAACAAAACCGAACTGTCTCATGGACCTGTCCGCGGGGTGGAACTCAATCTTCTCATTACAAATGAGAGGCACAGAACAATGCCACATATAACGGCCCCGCGTGCAGTATTCCGGATACTGATTGAGATTCCCGTAAGGTTGCCACACTATCTGTAATAAGCAAAATTAGAATATATAAACAATGGTTTAAAAATACTAGTAATAAATTCTGCGAACATAAGACCAATGCAAACATATACAACATATAATACGTAAGTTACATATAATACGAAAGTTAAAATTTACCTGTTCAGGCGACATATTGTCAAGCTGGTCACGTATGTGGACCACATTATGTCCGTAGACATATGGCGTAAGGTTAGTTTGCCTCCAAATCTTCCATCTGTAATATACAAACAAAACCCGATAAACAATAAATATAACCGGCAGCTAAGTAAATGATAGATGATACAATAAAAAAAAACACAAATCCAATACAAAAACTAAATAATATCATACCTGTAACCGAGGGGGAACCTAGGCCAGCCCTCAGGTGGCTCGATATCTTTCGGCAGCTCTTCACATGGTCTAACCGGCAGTAGTCTGGTAATCGCCCACATATCCAGAAACATCACCGCCCCGCTTACTCCATTTGCCTTACAACGTACCAACCTGCATAGATTAGCCTCTAACCAGGCCAGAAGAGCTGATCCCCAACTATACTCAGCACACGTGTCAAAATACTCCAGAAATGGCAGAGGCTAGAGTGGAATGTGATCACTGCTCTTATCTGAAAATACATGTGCCCCCAGTAATAACAACATGGCAGCCCTAGACTGATTGTGGGGGGTAATTCACCAAACGTGTGTAACATCCAATCAAGTCTAACTGTCCAACAATTTGTATCCACTTGATTGCCAGCCGGTCTAACACCCAACAAACTCTCTACCATATCTAACCTGCTCACCCTGTTATCATTCCGCTCTGACCGGGTAACAGCAAGACCATCCACCCTGAGACCAAGCATAATCTCTACATCCTGTAAAGATATCCCTAACTCTCCACCGACAAAATGGAACGTGTGCGACTCATCACGCCACCTATCAACTAAGGCTGTAAGCAAGACTCGGTCTACGGTATAATTACCTATACTGTGAATACCGTAAAAACCAGCCCTAATCATATTTTGAAATACCCTTTCAGGCGTCGGTATCTGCCAACTATAATTATAAACCCTAATCTTATTGGCATCTCCTCTACCCGCTTCTCTTCCAACATCCCAAGTCTGATTAGAAATGTGACCGGTCTGTCGTAAAATACCCAACCTGCCTTTAATATGTGGACCTGAGTCTGCCATTCTAACTGTGATAACCAAATATAACTCGGTTAATGATAACCAAACAATGATAAAATAACCAATTAATAACCAATTAATGATAACCAAACAATGATAAAATAACCAATTAATGATAACCAAACAATGATAAAAATAACCAATTAATAACCAATTAATGATAACCAAACAATGATAACTCAATGATAACCAATTAATGATAACCAAACAATGATAACTCAATTATAACCAATTAATCATAAACCAAACAATAATAACTCAATTTTTTAATCATAACCAAAAACACATTTAATCATAAACCAAACAATAATAACTCAATTTTTTAATCATAACCAAAAACATTTAATCATAAACCAAACAATATTAACTCAATTTTTTAATCATAACCAAACACACATTTAATCATAAACCAAACAATAATAACTCAATTTTTAATCATAACCAAAAACATTTAATCATAAACCAAATAATAATAACTCAATTTTTTTAATCATAACCAAACACACATTTAATTATAAACCAAACAATAATAACTCAATTTTTTATTCATAACCAAACACATTTAATCATAAACCAAACAATCATAACTCAATTTTTTAATCATAACCAAACACACATTTAATCATAAACCAAACAATAATAACTCAATTTTTTAATCATAACCAAAAACATTTAATCATAAACGAAACAATAATAACTCCATTTTTTAATCATAACCAAACACACATTTAATCATAAACCAAACAATAATAACTCAATTTTTTAATCATAACCAAAAACATTTAATCATAAACCAAACAATAATAACTGAATTTTTTAATCATAACCAAACACACATTTAATCATAAACCAAACAATAATAACTCAATTTTTTAATCATAACCAAAAATATTTAATCATAAACCAAACAATAATAACTCAATTTTTTAATCATAACCAAACACACATTTAATCATAAACCAAACAATAATAACTCAATTTTTTATTCATAACCAAACACACATTTAATCATAAACCAAACAATAATAACTCAATTTTTTATTCATAACCAAACACATTTAATCATAAACCAAACAATCATAACTCAATTTTTTAATCATAACCAAACACATTATCAACAATTGAAATTAACCAAATTACAAAAAAAAAAAAAGTAATGCAAAAATGGGACAAATATCAATAATTATTATAATTAATATAAACAAAATAAATAAATTATATATAGTTAAGTGAATTATCCATTTGCATATTTTATATATTTTTTCCTATTTTACAAATTGAAATTACAAAAAAAATGCAAAAATGGGACAAATATCAGCAATTATTATAATTAATATAAACAAACAACAAACAATTATATATAGCTAAATGAATAATCAATTTGCATATTTTATATATTTTTTCCTATTTTACAAATTGAAATTACACAAAATAAATAATAAATTAGAGAATAAAAGATATACCCTTGAATTATGGATAAATTTGATTGATGATTTGGGGTTTTTTGTTAATAAATTTGATAGGTAATGTGTTTGATTGATTTGGGTGGTTTTTTGGGTTGAAAATTGGGGGTTTTTGAGAGAAAGAGAGAGAATGTAGTATAAAAATTGTTTTTGTTTTTAAAAAAACGTAAGTTTCTGTTTTTCAGGGATTTGCTGTGTAATTTTTGCGCAGGGACTGACTGTGTAATTTCTGAAAAGCAGGGACTGACTGTGTAATTTCTACAGAAATTACACAGACCGTAGATTAAATCTACGGTTTACAGTAAACCGTAGATTTAATCTACGGTTACAGCGTTTTTAAAGAATTTTTGCAGTTTATTCAGTCAACCTCAACTAACAATTTTTCTTCGAAATCTTTGACATTTATAAGTTTTATTTAAAAAAAATAAAATAAACTAATTTTAAAAAACAGGTCAAATGGATCGGATCGACCGGATCAGGTTAAATTGATAAATGTAGGTTTGTACTGGGTTGTATCAGATCGGATTGACTTTCTGCTTGCATTCAATGAATTTGTAACTTACTAATTGATGAATATTTATGACAAGTAATGTTTGTTATCTCGAACATCGTTAATTTCTGACATACCCATACTATGCACATGGATGCTTAAAAACATAATAAAACGGATGAATTAATTGGTCGTTCTCATAGCTTGGACCGAAGTTCTCTTTCATCCTCATATCTTTCATTGTTTTACTGATAGACCGTAATATTTAGAAATTCAACAAAATTGTTCTCAAACTTATAGAAAAGGAATGAGATTTTAGTCATTTACTTGATGGTCCTATTAACATGATACATTAGTAACCATAAATACTATCTAATTTACAATAAAAGAAACATGTGAAGTTAAAATTATTTTATCCTTTAGGATAAAGAATAGGGCATAAGAATAATGAACTAAATCAAATCAGTCGATAATTACACCTGGTCGATTGGAGCCAAACAAAAAATAAGAATTACACAATATGAAATGACATCGAATTTAACCAAATAGGGTGCATCTACATTCATTTTAAGTTCAAATATAAATTCACAAAAATCTAAATAAACTTAATGAATAACAACTAAATTGTAAAACTCTTCATAAACTCATATGTATAATATGAAATAGGCAAAAGCTAGACAAAAAAGTGAAATGAAACGGAACACTCGCTTCAATTATGCTCCGAAGCTAATTTTTCTTTAGATAATAGCGGCCATACATGTCATCTTTCGAAACTTTGGAATCATGTATGATAAGAATAAGGCAACGATTTACTTCCATTACAGAAAAAACAATGATTGACGCTTTCTTGATTCATGTGAGTGAAGAATAGTTCAAATCACCCATAAAATATGGCAAATATGTGTTACCCAATTTGCATTACTTTGCTATTCCTATTATACATACTTTCCTTGCCAGACTCATTTTGTTTTCTAACATCGGATTGACGGATTTATTAATTTATAATGAAAACAGAACATACTTATGATACAATTGAAATCATAGAGACTAAATAATATTTCTTCCAAAACTATAAGACTTATATTTTAATAAACTTAATTAAAACCGATAAATACGCCCATACTATATATACTACTTCCTATGTCATAGTATTATATACTCCTCCTATGTTATGTAATATTTCAGTTAAAAGGAAACCCAACAACGCTAAATCAGACCAAGCACATATACATACATACATATAAATATATATTAATATATATATATATATATAGAGAGAGAGAGAGAGAGGGGGTAATATTGGCGCGAACTTCAACGACCCTTCTTTAGCACAAGTCAGCTTCATCTCTCTCTCTCTCTCTAAACCATTGGTAATTTTTTTTTCTTTTTCTATTTTCATGTTTCTATAGAGAGGTATATAGAAAAAAATAATACCCATTTAAATTTAAGGTATATAGAGAGGAATATATAGATAGATCTGAATTGTGTTTGATTATTTGTCTTTGAGAAATTTTAGCTAATGGGTTGGTAAGAAAGTAAGTAATGGGAATCTCTTTAAGATTCTTTTTAAATCTTTAAGCGTTTTTTATTTACGTTAGTTTTATTATTTTTTATATCATGAGTAGTCTTAATGAGATTGCAAAACTTCAATCTTTTTGAAAAAATGGAATTTTAACCATGCATCTTTACTGGTGTTTTATAAAGTGGAATCTTAGCTAAAGCGTTTTTCTAAGAGCTATGCTTAAAAAGTAAAAAACGTAAGCTTTTAGCGACCTAAAAAGCGAAAAAACAATCCTTTTAAGCTTTGAATAAAGCTTTTATCGAGATTTGAATCGAGCTTTTTTACTATGATGTGCGCTTTTTAAAACAGTGATCTTAACAAAAACTGTCAGTTTTAGCATCTTAGCACCATGATGATAAAGAAAAAAGTTGCATACGAAAGATGTCTTTTTATGAATGTATTATTTCAATATCTTTGTCAACCAGCTTGTTTGCATGGATAATTTGATGATTTGGTTCTTTGCAGCTGGTGAGATGGGTGTTATTGGTTTGATTTATTTTAAGTCGCAGTGTGTTTGATTGAGAAATTTGTAAAGAAAAAGAGGTTTATTTGTGGTTTTTTGACCTCCATTTTGAATTAGGTGAACCTAAATATTACCGCCTCAAATACATGCTTATTTGCTCTGCAACCAAACAGCTCCTTAATCTGGATTACTGAGACTGAGAAAAAACTAATTTTATATTGTCAGTATTAAGAAAAAACTAAGCTTTTAAGGACAATTGCCAAATTCTTCATATTGACAAGGAGAAAAAAAAGAGCAAAAAACTGAGCGTTATGTAAGTGCAGATCCTGAAAACCAAACAAGCCTGCTTGTTTGTTTGGTTCCTTTCCTTTTTTTTTGTTGCAACAAATCCTTGATTTTGTATTTCTCTTATTTCCTTTATTTTATGGAGATGCACTTGCATAGGCTTCTTTGGTGACAGAGCAGTTTCCAGAAATTCCCTTGGTGTATCTTTTAATCTAAATTCTTCTATAATGTTATAGATAAATCCAAATGGCTGTTAGTATAGCTGCCCGAAGTGGGAAGCTGCATTTTTATGACGGTATAATAACCAAGGGACAAAGCTGCAGGCAAAGCTCTTGGGTCTCTTCTGCTGCTTTCTTGCAGAGACATGCACATAAGGAACTTTCATGGTAAGCATAAATCTATAATGCTCTTGTTTGGTTGCATCTTATCTGTTTTTGCCTTATGGCTTATGCATACAGTGTTTTTGATTTATACATGGATTAATTCACCACAACAAATCTACTAAGCTTTAAGTAGTATACGCAATTTCATTTTGTTAGAACAAACTGAATTTATTTGGCAGAAAGCATCCTTAGTTTAAGGCTACTCACATCCATAATAAGCTATTGGTAATACTATGCATGTTAATTGGCTTCATTGCTTCCTGGATTCAATGTCTCATTATTTCCAATCCACACTTGCTATAGTGTTTTAAAAAACGTTATTTTATATCCATTCCAAATAATGCAAAATTGTACCTTCCCTTTGCACTGGTCTCTGAGTAGATAAAGGATGCAAACTATAAATTTAAATCAAAAAATGCAGATGTAGAAAATTTGTTGTTAATAGTAGCATGCAATATGGGTTTCTATTGTTGTTTTCTCATTTTCATGTTATGCTGCCCCTATTCGTTTAGGTCTCGTGGAGCGGCCAAGTTATTGCAAGTCCAAAAATACCATCTCTCCTCTTCTCCAACAACTTCCAATTCAAAACCCCTCAAACCAATCACTAAATCTTGCCTAAAGAAAGATACAACAAAGTATTTTGATTTTGCAATTATCGGTAGTGGAGTTGCTGGCCTTCGATATGCTCTCGAGGTCGCAAAACATGGAACAGTTGCCGTTATTACCAAAGCGGAGCCTCATGAGAGCAATACGAATTACGCTCAGGGGGGTGTTAGTGCTGTTTTGTGTCCAACGGATTCGGTTGAGTCTCATATGCAAGATACAATAATTGCAGGGGCGTATTTATGCGATGAGGAAACAGTCAGAGTAAGTATTCAATCTTCTTTTAATTTGCTTTCTTATTCGATGCCTGGATTCTAGTTTTTAGTAGATTTTGTTGTACATTCTTTACTTTCTTAGAGACAGTTTGCTATTCTTCAGATTTAACTCAGAATATTAGCTAAGAATGTGGATATTAAGGCTCAGTTGGAAAGAAAGTACCTTTTTTGACTCCCATTTGTAAAGTTGTGAAGGATCACAGATATTATGAAAATATATGATGAGTGTTCAGACATCTGTGAAGTTTTAAATGTTTGACGTGCCTTTACATGGTATTGCATTTGGAGATTTACCTCTAATAAGGTGGATATGTGGGAATTGGATTCTTCTATACTGGTAGTGGCAGATCAGTCACAAAGTAAAAGTTTGAGAAACTAATCTCAGAGGCCTGCAGGTCTGGTGTTTTGGTGCATGTTTTTTTTTCCTGTAACACAAGAAGAATGTTTCTGAAAATTTAGAGTCGGTTTTTGTATGCATGACGTTCACATTTGGGTCACAGTAAAAACTGAAAAAATGTTTCTTGTTTCTGAGAACTGTAGCCTATAAGTTTAGTTTTGTGCTCCATAACTTTGTTATCTATAGTTATAAGACGGGCACTCTTTATAACCCATTAAGAATAATTTATTTGAAGTTCCATTGTTTCTTGTTGCGCAACATCTAAGATAAAGTTACAACTTTCAGGTTGTTTGTACGGAGGGACCTGAGAGAATAAGAGAACTGATAGCTATGGGTGCATCATTTGATCATGGGGAAGACGGAAACTTGCATCTAGCAAGAGAAGGTGGCCACTCGCATCATAGGATTGTTCATGCCGCAGATATGACAGGGAGAGAGATTGAGAGAGCTCTTTTGCTAGCAGTCGTTAATGATCCCAATATTTCGATGTTCAAACACCACTATGCTATAGATTTGCTCACATCTCAGGTTTGCAAAATTTTAACCTAAATTTGTAGTTGGCACAACTGGAAGGAAAATGTAAGCCTATAATCACTCTTTGGCACAGTATGAAAAAAACTATATTTTTTAGTATTGGGTGTAGTGAAAAGTAGTAAATGTATGATTTTCTAGGAGCAGTACCAAATTATTTTTTATTTTTTAATATTATACGTTCTCTAGTCTTCTTTTGAGGAAAAAAAACTTAAAATTTAGGTAAAATAACAAGGAATTTTACTCAAGTAAAATGAGGTAAATGCATACTTATATTGACTCGTAAGCCAATAAAATATAATGTGTGAACCTATTGATAGCAATAACCGTCATGTACTCTGCAATTTTGAAGCATTTTGAATGTTTTATTTCTGGATGAGTTAATGAAGTTTGCCCTCTAATTACTGACTACATTTCTAACTTCTATGTCTTGCACAACTCTGAGTTCAATTTCACATTGTTGATTAAATCAATTGTTTTTCTTCTCAATAGGGAAACTTATTTTGTGAAGGTGATTTAGTATTTTTCATAATGATTGATTGGTAGGTACAACAAGCTTGATTACAATTACTTACTAAGAACTTTCACTGTTGTTTCCCAGGATGGTTTTGAAACAGTATGCCATGGTGTGGACACTATAAATACTGAAACCAACGAGGTGAGGCAAATTATTTCTTTATAGAAATGGTTTACTTTTTTTGTTTTTGTTGTTGTGTTATTTATGATCTTTAGTTTAAATTGATTTCACCTTGCCACCTTTTAACCTTGTAGGTTGTGAGATTTATTTCCAAGGTAACTTTGCTTGCTTCAGGAGGGGCTGGACATATCTATCCGTCAACGACAAATCCTCCGGTATTTATTCTCTTTAAAAGTTAAACAGAATTTTTTTACCAAAAAAATAAGATAGGAAAATAGTGCTTAGTAACAATGTCAAGCTTATTCATGATAAATTGAAGCTTGTTATTGATTAATGAAGCTTTGCTAGCTCTGAACTCTCTGTTTCCTTGTTTCCCAGGAGTGTGAACATATAAGAAGTACTAGTCGGAATAATCTTCTCTCTATGGTAGACTAGATTCACCCCGTAGTTGACTAAGGGCTCGTTTGGATAGAGCTTTTAGCCAATATTTTATAATGAGAGAAAAACATGGATCATTGAATTTAAAACTTCTATTCCAACTTGAAAAACCAAATTCATTACGATTTTAAGGACACACCTGACCTCAAACCCTGCAACTAAAACAAGCACTAAATAGTGGGTCAAGCCCTCCCTCTTATAATTGTTGATATGGCTTGTATAGGTGGCAACAGGTGATGGAATGGCAATGGCCCATCGAGCTCAAGCTGTAATCTCTAACATGGAGTACGTAATATACAAAATATGTGTAAATTTATTTACTGTGATACTTAAATGATTATATCACTAATAATTCCTCAACCTTGTCACTTTCCAGATTTGTTCAGTTCCACCCAACTGCCTTAGCCGATGAAGGCCTTCCCGTAACACCAACAATTCCTCGCGAAAATGCCTTCTTAATCACGGAAGCTGTTAGAGGAGACGGTGGAGTTTTATACAACCTAAGCATGGAGAGATTTATGCCAATGTATGACGAAAGAGCCGAGCTAGCTCCTAGAGATGTGGTCGCAAGAAGCATTGACGACCAAATAAAAAAAAGAAACGAAAAATATGTTTTACTCGATATCAGCCACAAACCTAGAGAGAAGATCCTCTCTCACTTCCCTAATATAGCTGCCGAGTGCCTCAAATATGGGTTAGATATTACACGTCAGCCAATACCAGTTGTTCCCGCCGCACATTACATGTGTGGTGGGGTCCGTGCAGGTTTATCGGGTGATACAAATGTAAGCGGCTTGTATGTAGCAGGCGAAGTGGCGTGCACAGGTTTACATGGGGCAAATAGATTAGCGAGCAATTCTTTACTTGAAGCTCTTGTTTTCGCTCGAAGAGCAGTTCAACCCTCGATAGATCACATGCAGAGTCAGCCCTCAAGGTAATAATTCTAGATTAGATTTTCACTGTGTAAGTTTTTTTCTCATACGTCCGTTTTTAACTAAAAAAAGTGTTGATTTCGCACCGCAAAAAACAAGAAAGAAATAGACATTTTACAATTCTAGTTTCCCACTTTACTGTTTTTATTATGTGTAGATATGACAATCTAACGGTTTCAAGTTGGATTTACAGATACGATATCCACATATTTTAAGAAATATGGGCCTTGTTTGGATTCATCTTTTAAGCTCCGCTTTTATGTTATTCTCCCTTAAAAGCTTGGCTGCATTTTGTTGATCCAGTTAAAAGCTGCGCTCTTTTGTTGATTTTGTGCGAAAAAACTAGAAGCTTTATGCTAGATAACCCAGCACTTTTGCCATTTTTTAAAAGAAAATCCAGCTTACTTTCTTAAAACATCAACGAAGCAATCCCTTAGCATTTATTTACAAAATGCTTTCATTTATCGTTCCTGACCAAGCCTAAAATTGCATTTAATTCTAAAAATGCTTTGTTTTTTTAGGGTTGTCTTGAAAGGCACTGATAAGGAATCGTGGGCCCGACCCATAGTACCGATTTCTCTAGGGCCTGTCGTATTGGAAAAAATCGCAAATAAAACAAGGGAAGTCAGAAAAGAGCTACAATCGATTATGTGGGAATACGTAGGTATTGTGAGATCCACCACAAGGCTCGAGACTGCAGAGCATAGGATTGCTGAGCTAGAGCTGAGCTGGGAGGCCTATCTATATTCGCAAGGCTGGGAAAGTACTATGGTGGGTCTCGAGGCTTGCGAAATGAGAAATTTATTTTGTTGTGCCAAGCTTGTGGTTAGTAGTGCGCTCGCTAGGCATGAGAGCCGAGGTTTACATTATACTACCGATTTTCCTAATGTTGTGGAAAGTAAAAGGTTGCCTACGATTATATTCCCTTGTGGGGAAATGAACGCTACTTGGAGTTCAAGACAGTTACACAAGCAACCCATATGAAAAAATCGAAGATCTTATATGTATAGAATTGTTTTTGTCGAAATATCGGTATATCATTATATAAAAATATAGTAAATATATATTCATGTGGTGCTCCGTTGACACGAAGCAAACAGAGTGAAAAGTAGTTACTTGTTTGCATTCGTGTGGTGTTATGCACTCCACAACTACATATGTAGGTGTTTTTTGCTTTTTATCTATTGTTGTTGATTAGATTGGCAGCAAAAGGTGGGGATTTGGGACACTTTTTTCCTTTTTCTTTGTACCCTTGATTCTTTTGCAAGAAATTAATAAATAGTGATGTGTTTATATGAAAATATTATATTTGTTCTAATTATTTCTATACTGTAGATTCATGCCCTTCCCCATTACGACGTGCAAGCAAATCTTGCTGAAGTTGCAATCAGAGTGTATACGTGTTTATGAGATGGTGCAAAATAATTTTCGTAGCTGTTTGAGTAGGTGTTTTTTCTTTTTTCAATTTTTTTTTTTAAATAACAGGCCAATTTATTAATAACGGAAACAAATATCTTTATGGGCCAAGCCCCATAATGGTTGCTTCAAATATAAGAATAATAGAGACCAATCTATAAGGAAAAGGCTTAAGATTGAGAATTGTCATGCAGTAATTTGATTACTTCCAAATTTTTCTATTCATATAAATGGTGGGAACACCCACAATTTTATTTTATTAATAGAGAAATAAAAACATGGATGAAAAACCCCAGAAAAAACAAAAGCATAAACGTATTCCCATTGAGAACAAAGTGCAGAAGGAGAACAATTGTAGCAAAAATGAAATATAGGTTCAAAATGTGAAAAACGAAAAACTTGTTCCTTAAAAACTTCTTGTATCAGGTGACTTCCACATAGCGTAAGACCGCTACGTACAGAATCTCTCTCTCTCTCCTTTCTTCTTCCTGCCACGGCGACGAGCAACCCTTCCCATCCAAAAATTGATCTCCTTTTGTTCTTCATTTAAATCTTTAAATTGAGACATTACTTCCAATATACTAGTAAATAGATAGAGATGTTTTAAGTACATCATTGACTATGCGACCTTCTTTAACGATTTTCTTGAATGTGTAAAAGTACATGATAATGTGCATTGAGATAAAAAAAAAAATTAGTGTGTTTTGCACAAGTTTTTTTCTCTACTTTTTTCAGCTTGGCCCATATCGTTTCATTTCTTATTTCTGTTTCAATTATCCAGATCCTAACATAATCCATAAACCTAACATAACTTATCCCTTTTCTTTATTGATGTTCAAGAATCAAGAATCAAAATGGTGATTTTTGTGTACCGGGGAAACTTATTTATATTTACTTCGAACGCCTGCTGTTTTTCAAGAAAATAAAGAAATTGGAGTATGTTTAACAATTCACATACGTCATATTGAAAATGAACTCTGTAAAAGGGCATGATAATATGCATTATAAGCTATTATTAGACTTATTTTCATTTGTAATCTTAAATAGTTCTGCTAGCTGCCCAGCTTGAGTTGACAACCCATATTTGGCATACAAATTACTATGTTTGGGAAAAAAGAAAATAATTCACTTCCTGTTTCAGTATATGCCAGTTAACGATAGAACATTTTCTGCCTAATGTTTACCTATAAATAGTTTCAAAACAAAGCGTTCATATTCAAGGAAAAAAATATCTTTCATTTGGAGAAAGAAAGATTGATAGGTATTTGAAACCTTCTGTTATAACAATGGAGTTTGGGATGAAAACTAGTGTCTTATTTTTCTTGTTATTTGCATTTTCCGCTAATGCACGTACTGGTTCGAAGGAATGTAATTTCCCTGCTATTTTCAATTTTGGAGACTCAAATTCCGATACAGGAGGAGCAAATGTTCTCTTCTTCCCTATTCAGTGGCCAAATGGTTTAAGTATGGGCAAGGTTTCCAAGAGGATTTCGAATGGTCGTCTCATCATAGATTTCATGGGTAAATAATGCTTTCAAATACTTGAAGAGTTAATAACCATTTAAATTTAGTAGTTTACGGAGAAAATGGAGATTAATGAATTATCTATGTAATTGCGGTTATCCCCAGAACCTAGCAATACACACAGATAGATTTATGACAATGAGACACAATTGATACAATTTATCGGCCTGTTGATACAATTCATACACACAGATAGATTTATGACAATGAGACACAATTGATACAATTCATCACACTAGCAAGATTTGTTGAGAATGTAGTACATCCGCAAAGAAGTGGAACCGATAAAATCAGTTCCGAATCAAACAATAAGTTAATTGACATAAGGAGCTTATATCATTTAACGCCATTCACCTGAGAAAAATAGCTAGCTCGGTTCACAGTTTGCTTGCTTGCTCAAGGTTTTACTATAATCAAGATTATAATGAACATACAACTAATTTAAACTAGATAGTCGCTTTCTGTCTTTCTCATTTCTGCATCAATGTAGCAAGGAGGCCTTATTTTGTTTACGAATACTAATACTCCTAACCCTGACGAATTACAACTATTTACTCGAAAATCTCATAACGAGGATGTTCGAATGTCACCGAAGAGATGTACTACTATATTCGGGGCTGATCCTAGGCACGAGTCAGACTATAGTCAGTCTTTTCCGGTTTTCAAAAAGGAAAAGAATAGTTGAGTGTTTATCTTATCTTCATTATCATTATTCATTTTTTGGTTGTGTTTTCCAGCCGAGAGTCTTCAACTTCCCCACTTGAATTCAAGTGTCGATGCAATTGGGACGAGTTTTAGACACGGAGCTAACTTTGCGGTGGCAGCTCAACGAGCAAATTCTGATCCACATCCCAAGTCACCGATTTGGAATTACCCCCTTAGCGAACAAGTCTCTCGATTCATCAATTTTAAATCAGGTGCCATTGCCAGTGAAAAAATGGGAAATATTGTGTCTGGTATTAATTTATTTAAAGGTATTAATAGTTGAACTCTGTTGCTATTTAGTCATAATTATACTTCAAAATACAATATTAACTTACACGCGTATCTTTCCTTCTATTGATTTCTATCTTCGATCCATTTTTTATCTTATATATTTTTATCATTTTCACCAATGAAAAGCTCGAATCAATTTATGGAAATAAATCAATAGCGTACCACAAACATAATTTTAATATACATAATTATCAAAGCATAATAAAAAATTATTGTAGATGCTAAACAATTGATAGTATACTATATAAAGGGTTCACAGATTTAAAACATTAGGTAGTATAACTAATATATAATTTCATAATACGAAATATATTAAGTGACCAACAACCCAATAATTTCAAATTTCCAATATGTACCATATTTCTTTTCACAGTATAAAAATTAAACAATTTTATAGGATACCATATTTTTTTATAGTATGTACCAGACAATATAAAAATTAAACATTTTTATAGTTTACCAATTTTAAGAAAGAACATTTAATACATGTATGCTGCAAAAAATAAAACAAAGAAAACCTTATTATACCCTTACATAAAAAAAAACCGCGATTATAGGGTCCAAATAACTCAATAAAATTTCATAGTATACAAATGTATACTCCATCACCTCAAAAAAATTCAAACCGAAGGCTACCATATTTTTTTTTTGACAGTATATAAATTAAACATTTTTATACTGTACCTATTCTAAGAAAGAACATTAATTTAATACACCTATGATTAATTTGAGATATGATATAATGGGTGATTAAGTATGATAGAGAATAAAGGACGGTAAATGAAAGATGAAGAGTATTTTTAGGAAACTAATTAAATCTAGGTTGTTTTGGAAACAAGGGTGACATGTATTTTTAAAACTAATTTTGAAAAATGTGACTAAAATGAAATAGAGTTTATGTGGTTGAGTTTTTGCTAATTAAATATAAGTAGTACTTAAAGCTAATTTCTCCTAAAAAAATTCTCACTTTGTAGTATTTACTACTCCTATTTAGGCACTACACAACTTTGTCAAGTGAGACGAATTTTGACACAATGTTACATTTTTGGGAATTTCAAAAACACAACCAGTCATTTGGTGTCAAAACTCATGTCATTTCTTTGTTACACAAACGGTTCTTTTATATAATACAGATAACAACATTGCAGGCAAAGGATCAGAATCTATTTTCCCTGAGGAAAAATCGTTTTCAGAGGCTTTATATACCATTGACATTGGCCAAAACGATGTCGCAAGTGTATTCAAGTCGAAAAGTGTCTCGGCCACCCTAGATGACTATTCCCAATCTGTGAAGGTAAATTTGCTCTAATCAACAAAAAGGAAAATTTTAGGCCTAAGATGTAGAAAATATTGATTAAATCAAGTTACATATAATCATTAAGCTCGATAAACAAGCAATATACTCATACTCTATCGATGTGGCTAATTTAGGATTAAGATCATATTAGACATGTAAAATCTTATAGGACTTCACTTTTGCTGCTATGAATATGGTTTATGCGTTGCACCACGACACTTGTATCCCCAAGGATTTTGCTAATTCTCCCTTAAAGCTCAAATGACAAATAATATGCAGAAACTAAAAAAAGATTAGCTACATCATTATATGTCACTAATGGTTTTTATTTTTTATTTTTTTCAACTTCCAGAGGTTATTTGATAATGGAGCAAAATATATGTGGATACACAATACATGCCCATGGGGTTGCTTGCCGCACGCGATCGAGTTAGGCTGCCCGGATTTTAAAACGTGTACTCATGATCAATATGGGTGCATAATAGAATATAATAATTTGTCTCAGCAATATAATTCGGAACTCAAGAACAGGGTAGAACAGTGGAGAAAAGAGTACCCCAATGCAGTGATCACACTTGTGGATATGTATTCAGCTAAACATAGTCTCTTAACCAATGTTAAAGGTAACTTGATCTATTTTCTAAGTAACTTCCAATAGTATTATCAAGATTTTAGTGAACACAGATATCTGTGCAGCAGTGAAACAATACAAGATTTACATTTTTGTTTTAAAAAAAAACATGATGACGTAGTTTTGGAGAATAAATGCTCGAGTCGTCTTTTTTAAAGAAACGAGTCCAGCTCGAGTTGAAATTTTGTCACATTGAACCGAAAAGTATGCAAAATTATCAGCCCTACTTGGGGCCTATTTGGCTACCACTTCTAATCTCACCTAGTTTGGTCTAAACAGTTCAAAAGTGTTGGGACTTGGGATGAATGGTCTCAAATTACTCGATTTAATGATTTGAGAAATCGCATCAAAACAAACCTCCAAGACACTACTTTAGTATTTCGTTTCAAATAAATTGAAAATCGATTTTCGTAAATATTTTGCCTTATGGAGATATGGTGGTGTGGCAGGCTTTAATGATGAATTGAAGTTCAAGCAATGTTGTGGTAAGAAAAATGTGACTTGCGGTCCATTTTCAAATGTATGTGATGATCCATCAAAATACCTTAGCTGGGATGGTACACATTACACCGAAACTGCTAACAGAATTGTAGCCGATCTCGTCCTCGATGGATCATTCTCTGAACCACGTGTACCACTCTTAAAAGCTTGTAAAAAAGCATAAAGAGTTTTATTATATATAAAGGTCCAAACTCAAAATAGAAATTCCCTTGTCTCTCTGGATTTACCTTTTGTTACTCTAGATTATTGTAACACGCTCGCTAAAATGTATAATGTTAGATTTATTCTTTTGCTTAATCACGGTCACAATTTACATCTCTATTAGCACTTCATTGTTGGAAAAACATTTATATTGTAATGGTTTGAATGCAAATAAACTTGTATGTACATATTTTTAATAGCCTTCCTAAATCACTATTGACATTCTCAAAAGCGCTAAGTTGATCAAAACGTTTTTACGAGAGCTGTGATAAAAGCGTTAACATCGTCGAGCGTAAACTTTTTATTGTACAAAAATATACATCTTGGAAATATCTAAAAAATATACATGTTTAATATATCTTGAAAACACCGTTTTACGATTTTCTATATAATTAAAATTAAAATATACTCCAATGCATTACAATTTACACATAAAATGTTACTTACTTGTATGGTCATATATAACATTTCAAACACTACTCCGAACGGAGCAATCCTTGTTGTAATATTCAAAAGACGACTTCTCTTTACTTGGAAATTTAAATGATCTCAAATCATATATGAAACATAAGAAAGACGAAGAATGATCAACCGGGATAACCCAATAAACTGTTCTGGGCAATCAAGAGGAACGAAACGATAACACAGTACGTGAAGGCAAATTACAAAAGTAATGCTAATAAAAATGAAATACTCCACATTATCACATAATCCTAAAAGATATAATACACCACTATTTTTAATTTTATAGTAGATGAAACGGGATCAAATTTTATACACCAATTTGTTTTATGATATAAATATACCATGTATATGGAGATAATACCACAATATATTATTATTAACCAAACTAATTTTCAATTTATAGTTATTCTAAAACTATTTCTCAACTTATTTTGTTCATCTCATTGATAAGTTGGAGATAGAATTAATATATACTAAATTACTTTTAACTAAACCAATTAAAATTAGAATCTTAATTTAAAAAATAACAAAATCTACTTGTACTTTTTTTTTGACGTTTTAGATACATGTAAATGTAAATAAAAAAGGTTTATATTCATATCCATCTTCACACCTAAAGTTAATGGATAGCCGTCGAACAAAAACTTTCAAACTCGAATTCTAAAGCCTTAAACTCAATTTTCTGTGGAGTTAAAATGAATCGGTTCAAACTGATAACTGTATCATTGCCAAATAAGCATGAAATACTCTATTAGTCACATTTGAAGGCACACCGAAAAAAAAGGCATCCAAACTTCAGCAAATCACAACCAAATTCGAAAATTTGAGAATGGAAAAAGATGAGAGGATTGAGGACTTCAAGTCAAGGATCAGTGATTTCGCAAGTGAAGATTCAGCACTAAGTGAACACTATTCCGAATCTAAATTGGTAAATAATACTATCAAATCTTTATCCTAAAGATTCGAGATGAAGGTAATAGTTATCGAAGAATCTAGTGACTTAAAATCAATGAAGATGGAAGAGTTGATCGGGAATCTAACAACCTACGAGCTAAATTTTCAAAATAAGGCAGGAAAAGGAATTGTGTTCCAAGTTAAGAAGAAAATTTCAGTTATAACTGAAACTGAAGATATATATTATGCAGAAAACTTTGCTTTATTTGCAAAGAAATTGTACAAACGATTTCAAAAGAAGAAAATCTTTGAAGATGATGGAAAAAGGGTTTTTCAAAAACGAAAATATCAGAATGGGTCTTATAAAAACAATGAGTCTGAAGATGAAGATAATGGGGATTATCAGTTAAAACCGAGAAATTTTAGATGTCGTGAATGTGGAGGCTATGGTCATATACGTTCTGAATGTGCAAATATTTTAAAGAAAAACAAAGCGGCTATTGCAACCACCATCAGTGATTTAAGTGATTCTAAAAGTGATGTGAATGATGACAATTCCAAAAATTTATGTAATTTTACAGGTAAAGTAGAACATAGTATTGAATCATATTACAGAGAAAAAGTGTCAGTTAAAACTTCAGTTATAACTGATGATGAAACCGATTATGAAAGTGAGGGTGAAGAGCTTTCTATGGAGGAATTGGAAGAGCAATACGCATTATTGTACACTGGGTAGACGGGTATGTCCAAAAATATGTAGGATTTGGAAGTATTGGTTAATAGTTTGAAAAATGAAAATTCTAAAATAAGTGAAACATTGAAGACAAAGCAGATAGAGCTTGATGAAACGCACGGAAAAATCAAACTTCTCAACAGCGCAGCAAGTGAACGAATTGATAAAATTCTCTCGGTTCAAAGATTTTATATTCAGATCCATCTTCACACCTATTAGTTACAATTCTTAACTACTCGGTTCGATTTTTATTTTTTTTTATTTTTTTTTCCCAAAAATAATATGTTTGTTGTGTGACATATTAGCTCGTTATAGATATATATAGAGATACGTATAGATATAGAGAGAGGTATGAGAGACAACAATAAGGGAGACTTTATTAATCAGAAATGTGTCTATACAAGTGGACCTTAACCTTCTTTATATATTAGAGGTTAGGGTTATACAAGCTAGAAAGCCCAACTTAGGCTCACTATGAGTAAGGCCCAATAGTCCAATAATATCCTACAACACTCCCCCTTTGGACGTCTTGAATTTTTCGTCTTCATACAGTCAATCTGAGTCGAGTTCATTCGCAGTGCTAAACACATAAAAACCTTAGGGCCGGAAAACCCAGTGTGGGACAAAACCGGTACCTAGGAGAAACTCTGTAGCCGAATGATATAGGCTGAAATATCATGTAAGTAACTAAACACAAAACAGTGTGCCTCATCAAAACCTTGGCAGAGCAAACCCAATGGGAAAATCTCTGATCGAAGGAAAAAGAGTGCAACAGTGGTAGTAGTAGGGGATCAACCACAAAACAGGTGCGTCATCAAAACTTTGCTAGAGTAAACCCAGTGGGAAAAACCTCTAGTCGAAGGACAAAAGAGTACACAGTGGTAAGAAGTATACAACAGGATACTCCCCATAATTTCGGTAATTAAGTGAGATATAATGGGAACGTGTCTCGCTAAAAACCTTGCCAAGGAAAACATAGTGGGAAAAAACCTTAGTCTAAGGACAAAAAGAGTACATGAGCATGCAACTGGATGCTCCCCCTCACTTGCACACGATAGGGTGCGAGGATTTCGACTAAGTAGTAATTAGTGTAATAAGCATTCACCTGGATGCTCGCCCTCACTTGCACATGACTGGGTGCAATGATTTCATATTCGAATAAAGAATACGAGCATTCGACTGGATGCCTCATTTACTTGCACACGACTGTATGCAAGAAAATATAACGTGGAATAAACCGAGCATTCAACAGGATGCTCTTAAACTTCATATGTGAAGATTTATTTCGGCAAGAAATGCTAAATAACATAATCTAGTCATGTCTTTCTTGATCGATAACAACAAGTTGTCCTCAAATAAGATAAGTGTTTTATCTGAATCGTGAGACAGAACATATGTAATTCAAATATGGCTAATACGAGCTCGAAGCCATATACACTCTCTAGTCGTCTCATAGAGCACGAGTAGATCAGAGTGATTCATTTGGAGTCATTCCAAGACCTCCAAGATATTGCCTTATTCCTAATGGTAAAGACAGACCATGTTAGGAATATCCCTTATGCAGGTCTGATAAGTAACCGGCATCGGTATAACTGAAAAAGGGGTTGCGTTAATTTGAGTACCGAAGGGGGTAGGTGCACTCGATGATGCAAATGAGATAAGACAAGCCCTCATCCACAGTTACCTTAAGTTAATGGAAAAATGTCTTTTATGCCATTTCGATGGCAGCGTGTTAGCGCGATGCTGAGTCGAGCTATACCATTCACAGCAGACGAGATGTTCGTCCTAGCACATTAGACCAAGTACAATGATGTGCTTATTGTACTTAGATATGAACATCATGGTTCAATATCTTTTCATCGTCTCATCAGGTACGGACTGGGTCTATATCAATGTCTAGTGATCGAACGATCATGGAAGAATCCGACGACTTAGCGTCATGGTGACTAAAACGTCATAACACCTTCTGGGTGTAGTCTGAATCATGGACTTAGATTCAATCTTTACGGGACTTGATCATCAGGTCGAGTTACTACCGTGTCTTCCCAAAATCTTTCATCTCGAAGGCAAATCCAAAAATGGATCGCGTAATAAAACACGCAAGGGCATAATACTTGTTAAAGTATCCCAAGCTAATAAAGTACTCACTTGGGCGGGTATACCACATCCGCTCGGATTATATTAATCCATATAGTGAACGTCTCATTTAATTGAGATCGTGTTCCGTTGTCAGGAACTACTTGATTCAAGCATTATGAAGTCACACAGGTACCTTCATCTATATTTCTTTGTCTAAATCCCCATAGAGATAAAACCGTGACCACATTCATGGCTGCATACTCAGTTTTTTGGAAACTACTAAACTGGTAAAGTAGGGGACTATTATAATGTCTATTACGAGGAAATCAACCATCTCGTAATCAATTCCAAGGTGTGAGAGAAGCCTTGCGTTACTAGGCGACCATTCTACAATCTCATTATTCTCATCAATTTTCCTTACGAATAACCAAATAAACGAACTCGTTTAACATTGGTGGTGTTGGAGCTACAGGTCCGAACACCCTTTCTCTAAAGAGTCTACTTGGATTGCAAGTTTCCATTAGTCCAATCTATTCTACATTGACTTCAGGCAACGGTACATGGTTCTCTGTCATAATTTGTTCATATTATCAGTCGTCACCGATTATATGAACAAGTAATCACTGACATTCTCATTTCGCTTTAATATCGTCTAAGATATCATGATCGACATATATTTCAAGATTCTCAGGATGAAGAGGAATCATACATCTCCTAGATCCTGTATAATCTCGTGCGACGAACGAGTTTCAGTTTACCACCTCTGGGGCTGAACGAATTAAGAACCAGTCAACTTCCTCGTATCTTGGGAAGGACGATAGACTGACGGCCGACGGCAGCGTCCTTTGCTTGGCGGGTTCGGCCAAAGCAACGTGTTACGACATGAACACGACGTTCAACAGGGACGTCTATCCTTGCAAGTATTTTGCAGCAGGTATAAATGATCTCGTGACATCTCATAAAGTCATTAAATGTATTTGGCATTTAGTTAGACTTGAGGGAGTCTATGCACTTACTTATCACTAAGTGTAGTTTTGGGGATCAAGCTAAGATTGAGTGGGTTATGCCACGTTACTTCACGTCGTTCCTCATCTACGGTAACGTGCAAATATCCTCCTAATGATGGGGAGAACAGTCTTAGCGATGTCACTTTCGCATATCATGCGGTAAAAAGATCGCTTGCCAAGGTTACTCTATCAAATGATAGGCAAGGGATTCATAATCGACTTATGTCCCCTTCAGAGGTCCATATTTTGAACGCTATAGCGGTTTGATCAAAATATTAAGCACTCAAACACGCGTTCATATGAGGCGTCTGGCTCATAACCAGTAACCAACTGGTACACATTTAGTGTTTTGAGTGACTATGGGCCTCAGACGGACCAATGCAGCAAAATAGCATGACCCCATACGGAAATATAAGTCTTGGTGCAAGACCAAGAAGTGCATGCAACCATTTGCAGTCGCATCATCAAACTTTCCGTGAGTCCATTTGGGTCTGAACATAATCGACATGATGTTCAATTTCAATTTCCAAACTCAAGTAATTCAAATCAAAATTTCGATTCTTACTCTTCGGAATTATCAAGTCGACTAGACTTTTCAGGATAATCCGGATCATGAGCCATCAACTTAATGATAGGGCTAAAAGTTTTGGAAATGCTGCATTTCTGTGGACAACAATAATCATGTGACCTATTGTCGATGCATCAAACATAGCCATTTATATTTATGGTCCGTCTTATGGTTGGATAAGTCCACAATAACTCCTTCAATTCTTTACAAGAATTCTACGAGTTCATTTTGTGATCTTTACACATACTAGTCTTTCAAAGTGAGCATTAGTGGCATGAATTTCGGATTAATCACGAAATATATCCTCAAAGAGAATCCAAATGCGATGCGATTATAAATCAAGCATCGCCTTTTGACCCGGGAATATCTCATCCGGTCAATGCCACAATATCAAAATGCTTTGATCAATCGACGACAGGCGAATGATAGTATAGACAATCATGTCTTAGCATCTAAATCATTTATCATTTCGACGACAGGTGAAATGATAAGGTAACTTTAAATGCTTTAAAGAATGTGGTAGCAACCACTTGAAAGACATTTCAACTCCTCTAAAATACGCTTTTGGTCGTATTGAATGGAGGCTATGTAAAGAAATTTTAATTCTTTCATGAGTTATTACCAGATAACACTGGTTTTCTCGAATATTTTATAACTCAACAACGTACGACAGGACCTACATGAGTATAAGACCTCATATTTCACAAATCAATTTGGTTTTTATCAAAGATTTTGATTTGGAACGACAAGTCCAGAATCATTGTCACAAAGGACACTTTTAGGCAAGTGGTTGGTGAAATTATGTGGTACACGGTTACCCACTATTTCCAAAAAAAATCAACTACCCCACAAGTATTGCCTAAAATTTCATAATTTAAAGTTTGGTCACATTTGTCAAAGGAATTTGCTCAAAACACTTTAAATTATTTCGAGAAATTTCGTAAACAGGCAAACCATAATCCAAAAGTATGTCCAAATGGAAAAATCATAATCCAAATGGAAAAACATAATCCAGATGAGCGAAAAAATGGCTCAATGATTTATCAAAATCAATAAAGAAGGGTCCCAAACTCATTTGAGCCACAAAACCGGGGGTCTCAAGAGTTTCCTTTTAGTTAGCTTTAACCACATTAGAATCGGTTTTTTTCACCTTTGTAATAGTTTTGAACTATTTAAGAAGTAACCGTGCATGACCTTTGTCTTTATAGCATAGAGTTACCTCATTGAGCATTATCTCTTGCTTTGTGACAACGGGCCATATTGTTCATTTCAATTACTGTCTTGGATTCACAAGTTTTCGATTTTGACGATTGTCTAAAATCTCGTTTGGCTAGGCGATTCATCGGGATCGCGACAGTTCGAGACAAATAACACTTGTCTCGGTTCTCGATTTGTGGAAAAAAATATACACGAAGAGCATTAATATCAGGCAAAAAAATTCGCCATTGACCCAATAGGATTAAAACTACTCACCGGGGTAATTTTCTTATCCAATAACATATGGGTGATAAAGGAACATGGTGAATATAAATTCACGATACTGCTTATGGAATACAATTTCCAAGCTAGTATTTTGGTGAAGGATAGCTCCAATATGTCAATTTCAGACATTTGTTCACCATAGACGTCATCACGTCTCAAATGTGGCGACGGAATAAAATCAACGCCTTGGCATTCATCTCGAGGGTAACAACAAACTCGTGTTTTACTCATCAAAGATGTCATCCAAAAAAAAATTGGGCATCACATTTTCACACATCAGGGTGAGTAACATGTGGTGACGGATTAAAATCAACGTTTAAACAGTCATTTCGCAAGTATGTTTTACGATTTTTCTCATCATAGATGGCATCCAACATGTGTTGGGAGTTCTGGATTATTTATCATATACAACGGCTGGTTTATATGTTTTATGGTTTACACAAGCATAAACTTTATTTCGAAACGACAGGTTCGAAAAACAGTTTTGCTTTTAATGTGAATAGGTTCTCATTGATCGAACGAGAGGTCGATACAAAGACACCAATTCGGCGAAACATACATCACTATATAAACACACTCGGGAAAATTATTATTTAGGCAACCCCTTTCGGTAGCTCTACTTGAAAAACGACCAGGAAAGACGGTGAGGGTGGAGGGCACGAATGCCACTTAAAACCCGACCTCATTAGGATATCGACTTCCGCCTATATCTTTCCTAAACATCGTATCCAAATAGGTGAGCCTATTTGGGGAAGGTTCATAATTTTTCCAACTTAAATGTGAAAATATATGATTTCGCAAATTACCATATTATACATATGTGTACATGGCAATAAATAAATACATAGATCGTACCTGCTTGCATGATTAAATAATATAGCAGTAGCATGATAGTACATATTAGCACAATCTAAATTTATCAATTTACACTAAGCAAGATATGACTCAATATTTAATTATTCTATGGCTATATGTGTAAGTTTATTCATGGTAATTTACAAGATTCACTCTAAGTACTATTCATGGTAATTTACATATTACACCATTTGTGTTCCTTTTTATATACATGGTGGTGTCTGACCTAAAAATAGATCAACCTAAGGTACATTCCGGCTTTGGCCGTCGAATATTAACCTCTCATAAAGTTGTTCTTATTACGTATAATTATGAACAATACCTTACCTGTTTTATACTACAAATTATTTTTACAAAATAATGTTTCTAGGCTTGTACTGGGCTGTATGTAGACAGAGAGATGGCATGTGGGTAGAAGTTAATTAACATGTGTTCTTCAAAGTAGCATATCATCCATAAATGTTAATGATTAACGTTGGTTTCGCTACATGGTTGCATACATAGTAATTGTTTTCTATATACCATACAAGTATCAATAACCATGACATAAACAAACAAACAAACAAACACATTAATTACAGACATAATTCATCCATATGACTGAGTTCAATGACTACTTGCAATATTAGTTTCTATTTTATTTGTAAGGGGTAGAAAAAATATTTGTATACCGTACTCCTCGTATTTTGATGAAGGTCGATATAGCAATAAGCCAATTAAACCTCAAGGTTTATAAATACACAATATCTGTGCGTTTACCCAAAATCTCCAATCTCCGCGAGCGTATATCTTATTTCTACGAACATCGTGCTGATAACGTGTTGTGTGACATATTAGCTCGTTATAGATATATATAGAGATAGGTATACATATAGAGAGAGGTATGAGAGACAACAATAAATGAGACTTTATTAATCAGAAATGTGTCTATACAAGTGGACCATAACCTTCTTTATATACTAGAGGTTAGGGTTATACAAGCTAGAAAGCCCAACTTAGGCCTACTATGAGTAAGACCCAATAGGCCAATAATAACCTACAACAATGTTAAATTAAAAACCTTGTTTTTAAATAAATATAATAGGATTTTTGAATGTTAAAAATATATATTAAAAAACTACATAAAAATTGTATTATCGTAAAACTTGTTTATAAAACTTAAAAAATGTTTTCTGAAAATTTAAACTCATTTTTTATTGAATTTTATAATATTTTTCAATAAGTGTGTTAAATAAGGTATAGAAAAATCCCACAAAATGCCACAAAAAAACAAAACTAAATTTTTAAAATTTTAAAGTCTACTTTGTAATTTTTACAAACTTAGTTTTAACCTTTTTTTTTTTACATTTCCATTTATCTAAAACATTTATCTTATTTTTTAAATTAAGAATCCAACTTTTAATTGGTTTTTAAGTTAAGAATAATTTAGCATATATTAATTTTCTCTCCTACTTGACAATGATATGGACAAAATAACTATAAATTGAGAAATAGTTTTATAATAGTTACAGATTGAGAAATAGTTTGGTCAATAACAATATTGAGCTATTTAACTCATGTATATGTGTATAGAGATATGTATCTACAATTCTAGATGTTTTGAGTGGGTAAGAAAAAGCTCACTAACATCATCCTTAACAAAAAGGATTATACAATTTTTGTTAAGAAATAGAAAAATGTTTACAATTATCATTTTTGTACGGTTTTGGACTTTGTCATAAAAAAAACTCACCGCTGATCCATTTTTTTTGTTATTTACTCTCACTATATAATCTTTTTCCTATTGCATAAAAAATGATTTAAATTGATTTAATAAATCAAATAAGATTTGAGCCTTTCCATCGTTGTTGAATTATTAATTATGAGAATTATCTACTTAGAGACATATTGAAGAGTAGAGTGAGCTTATTCAAGGGGCTGTTTGGAAACAAATTGCTTCTGTAAATGTGTATTTTGTAGAAGTGATGTTTTAAAAATGAACTATACAAAAACACTTGATAGGAAAAATTATGCTTGGTAAAAATGTACTTTTGATTTTAATAAGTTTTTTTTAGTGTTTGCTATAGAAGTTAAAAGTGACTTATTAAAAACCTTTAAAAAATATATATTGTTAATAACATAACACGGAGTATCATCTTACAATAAAAAAATAAAAAGATACAATGTCGGATTTGTACTTATTAATCAGTGCTATAATGAACATAATTAACAGAGTTTAGTCAAATATATACAACCATAGTATTGCTATGTCATTTACGGTAATAAGATGATTTTTCTGTTCACACCAACAAAATTACATTTCACTGATTAACAATAATTTTTTTACAATCGTTATAAATCTAACTTAAAAAAGACACATGCATGTGAGTTTTAAAAAAACTAGTTTGATCGATTAAATGTATTTTTTTTCTTTTCAAAAATCTGAACCAATAATACCTTTTTTTAAAACATCACTATTTAAGATAAATAATCTCTCAAAAAAGACTAACATCCTTTGGAAAATACCATAATTTTTTAAAAAAACGTATTTGAAAATAGTTATTTTATGAAAAGAATCGTTTGAAAAAACTATTTATTTTCTCCAAAAAAAATCCATTTTTTTTCTTAAAAATAATCACTTTTCTAAAAAAACAATCAATATTTAGAAAAACCCTATTGTGAAAATGATTGCTTTTGAATATGTTATTTTTTAAAAGAAATAAGTTTCGTAAAAACTTTATGTAGAAGAAGAATAAAAAGTTGATAACTCGCCTTTGTAAAAAGTCATTTTTTTAGAATTTATTTTTTTCATAGCGGTTTTTTTTAAAACAAAAGATGTGTTTTTTAAAAAACAAAATTGATTTGGCATTATCTTTATTTTTACTTTTCGGTAAGTAGTTAGAAGCACTTCCTGATAAGCACCATATCCCGAATTCTCAAAATGGACTTCTGAATCACTTATACTTCTTGAGAAATCAGGAAAAACTTATTCAGAAAACGCAAAAAACTTCTTTAGAAATACTTTTAGTATCAGAAAGCACTTTTGACAATTCCACCAAACACCGCTGATAAGTTAATTCATATTTATGTTTTGGTTCACATGTGCGTTTATTTCGAACAATTATTAATTTTATTATGCTTTTATAGTGTTTGATTGTAAGTTACATATTTGAAAATCATATTACTTTCTATCATATGATGTCATGTGTGTTCTAGATATATGTTGTGTTTTTTTAATGAAAAAGATAACAAATTTGAAGAAACATATTCCCAATAAAGCAAGGACGCGCATGTGTTAAAAGGCAGAAGATAATAGAAGTAAAATGGTGAGTTACTAATCTAGTCGATGAAAGAGATAATGGATAAAGTGTATTGAAATATACAAGCGCACACACTGCACATAAATATCAAAAAAGTTAGTTAATCAAATCTAACAAGGAAATATTACTCGAATTAAGAATTTTGGTTTATCTTTTATTTTGCTATAAATTGTTTTCTTGAGTACGTAGGACTAGGCACAATTTAGATTAACAAAAAGTTCAGATCCAGCCCTGACCTATGCCAAACAAATTGTATCTGTTTTGAGATGTGAACTTAAAAAAACAAGAAAAAACATTGCAAATTAAATTAGATAGTAACTACTGGCATAAGTAGAATGAGAGATTTTATAGATCGAAAATGTCGTTAGATGGAGGTAATAACTATCGAAGAATCTAGTGACTTAGAATCAATGAAGTTGGAAGAGTTGATCGGTAATCTAACAACTTGCGAGCTAAATTTTCAAAATAAGGCTTGAAAAGGAATTGCGTTCCAAGTTAAGAAGAAAAATTCAGTTATAGCTGAAACTGAAGATATATATCCAAGACTCTTGTTTGGAGTTTAAGTTGAGTAATATAGAATGAGTTGGCTATTATGTTCTTGATTCTGGTTGATTGATTATTGGAGAAAGTCTGTATTTGAATTGTTTGTTTTTTGTTTTAGAAAGTCTGTGTCTTGTTGATGCTCAATCCGGTAATGATGCATAGTTTGTCTTTTATTTTGCAAAAAGGGGAGAAATAGAGAGTATGTTATAATTAAACTCCAGGATGATATTTGTGTGGTTTAAGATATTCTCAAGTATTTTGTTCTATGTTGCTATACTATGTTTGAATACTTGATTTATGATTTGTGGTTTATGAAAAATTGACACACGAGTTATAACTGGAAAGTGACTCAAAAATTCAGGGGGAGTTGAACAGATGAAATATCCATTTATAACTGAATAAGTAACTCGGGGGGAGTTTTGTGACAATCTAATCTGTGCTTAAACTCTGTTTATATTCGATTAAATGGCTCTTGTTTGAAGAGGAGTTTATATATGTTGATTACCAACTCTAGTTTTTGCCAAATTAAACGACAAAGGGGGAGATTGTTAGGTTCAGGAATTGGCTAACTTATTTATCGTTAATATGAGTTTAATTGTTTGAGTTTATATGAGTTTATAGGTTAGTAAGGTATTTCACTTACAACTAGACTTTCAACTCAGCTGGTGAAAACATATTACACTTTCAGTTATAATTCACATATAACTGAGTTAATGGCGAATTTAATTGTGAAAATTCTGTCAACATAGATTTTTGAATTCTTATGATTAAATATTTGTTCGTGATATTAGTAGAAGTAATTAAATTAAATCAGAAGATATTTTTCAAATTACGAAAGTCAAATCAATTTAGAATAAAAGAGGAAGGAGGAAAAAGGAAAGATCTATGAAAATAAATAAGCAAATATGTTTGAACACAAAGGAAAGATCTTGAAGACGTGTAATGAATTTCGAAATAAAGAAGATAAGTACTTGATTGATATCAAGATCAACAAACAAAAGATCAAATCAATTAGAAGATTGGAGATTGAAGAAAGAAGATTTGATTGATATTTTATTTAGTCTTTTAACCGTATTATATAAACAGAGTACAGTTATAGTTTTTACTTACCCCTCATAAAAAAAGATTAGACATATTATTATAGAGAGAAAAAAAAAACACGGGTGATATTCAGAAAAGCAATCATACACTTAGTAGTAAAGAGATTGATAGTGTTTAAATTGTGAGATGTTATATTAGGTAAATACTTGAGTGTCTCAGAGTGTTGTAAATTTCAAAACCTATTACTGTACTTGATATATCAATAAATCACTGGGTGATTGCATCGGAGACGTAAATCTAGCAATAGATCGAACTTCGTAATTAAAGTCGTGTGTTCAATTTTGTTTATTCAGTTTTTGGTATCGAGTTCTGTTCAGTTACAATTTGAGTTAAAACTGAGTTATAACTGAAAGTTTAAGTGTAGCTTGAAACTTAGGTAATAGTTTCTTTCAGAGGGAAAATATATATGTGTGTTTTGTGGGAAAGGAGGAGTGGAGGGGAGATATTAATACATTTTAATCTGGTCGCGTGATGGCGTGCGACACGGTTATGAGATCGATTTGGTCAAAAGTATTGATTGTTGAGTGAACATATATAAACCGGAGACAAAGTTATAATTGAGTGAACTCCGTTATCAAATTGCTGAAATAACAATATAGACTAAATTGTTTCTCTTCCTAACCGGGTATTATTCTCATTGTTGATATTTGTTCTCATATTCGGTGAAAAGTAGACGAATGCTCCACCTTGTAGTTGGCATTATTCTTGTTGTTGATGCTTACGAATTCTTACCACGCTCTGGGTACCTCTGTGATAATATAACAAACGGAGAAATGATGCAATGATTGAGACTTCTTGTTTAATTAGTATAGGTGTTGCTCTTTAATATTCTTTGTACCCTTAATTCTTTGCAACGAAAACTAAATTGTACTTAAGTACATTTATAATCACGTAACATTATTTGAATAGATAAAAATCAGAAAGAATCGAATTTGTAGAAGTGCAAGATAATGTGCATAATTAATCATAAAGTTGTCTAAATTTAATTCATGTCCCAAAATAGTCATGCTAGCTTTTCTTTCACGGTTTCACCACCTATAGTTGGCATACGAAGATTTTTCATTTCTTATTTTGGTGTATGCCAACTCAAGATAGAACACATCTCCTGAGTCGATATAGTGATTCTCAAGATATATGTTTTCTAATTAGTGCAAAGATGTTTTGTGCTTAGTTGGCATACATCAAAAAAAGAAATGAAACAACTTTTAATTAATATGGGAGCATTTTTTCTATTATTGTACAAATGCTACCTATAAATGGTTTGATATTGCAACTTCCATAAACACATGCAAACTCTTTTTGGTTCAGTGAGCGAGAGATAAATCGATAAGTTGGGGTTTGTGAGCTTTTGTTACCGTCATGGAGTTAGGGATGAAACTTGCTGTCCTTGCTTTGTTATTTTTTGCGTTTTCCGTTAATGCTCAAAGTAGTTCGGAGAAATGTAATTTTCCTGCAATATTCAATTTTGGAGACTCGAATTCCGATACAGGAGGATCATTTGATCTTAATCTCTTCCCCGGTTTCGGCTGGCCATATGGTTTTAGTATGGGCAAGTTTTTCAAGAGGGCTTCAGATGGTCGTCTCATAATTGATTTCATAGGTAAAGGGTCTTTTTTTTTTTTTTTTTTATATAAGTTGTGGGTAGAAGCCCACATTTTATTGATTAATGAAAAAATAACAAAATCGCACCACAAATATGGCACTAAATTACAAATAATGAAACTTAACTCTAAAACAGAGAACTTTTACAAATAAATGGACTGTATTGACAATAAAAGAAAACTTTGGACCAAAAAAATTACTGGACTATGCAATAAGACTATCCACAGCCACGTGTTGACATTTCCCCAAAAACCCTTCCATTCTCGCCACTTTAGAGAGAGGTGCTCTCATGCTTCCCCAACAGAGAGAAATTTTTCATCTTCCTCAAGCTTTATGTTACCATTTTCGCCCATTAAAACCTCAAATTTGGAAGTCCTTTGATTTCCCACTCGATTATGTTCCTCAGCTGTTTAGGTAAATCTTCTTTCTTAAAAAATTCCTTGAAGCCTTCATAACTGCCACAATTAGCTAGATGGCCTGCTGCGCTATTTGTCTCCCTCACAACATGCCTTATCTGGTAATCTCTGAACTTTAATTTGTCTTGAATCTCATCTATTATAGATCTTATTTGCCATGAAGATGCTGTCTTTAAAGAAATTATATTAACCAGTTGTAACGAATCAGTTTCCAAAATGAAAGACCTTATATTTGATAATTGTAGGAATAATAGAATAGCTTGTGCTTCTGAATCAATAGCTGATTTGCTTGTTACCTTAGCTTGAAAACCATATATAAATTTACCTGTATAGTCTCTTACTAAACCACCCACTCCACTAGAATTTGAAGCAGATTTATAACACCCATCAGTGTTTATTTTCATATACCCAGATGGAGGATTTAGCCATTTCACAATAGAAACCTTCTTGTAACCAGCCTTTTCTTTAATACAAGGACCATTCAATTTCCACTGTTTTGGGAATTTTTTATTATTAGTGGAAACTAAATACAGAAAATTGGTCACTTGGGAGAAAATATCAGAAATCTTCATCTCCCTGTTGTTGTACTTGTAATTACACCTAGCTTTCCAAATCTCCCAAACAATAGTAGAAGGTAAGACCTTTAGCAAAAAGGAGTTAGTTCCATTTTTTTCACTTCTTGAAGCTGTCCACCACTTGAGAAACCTACCTTTAAGACTAATATTAGTATTAATAATTCCCATTAAACCATCAAAGTATAACCACACTTCTTTTGCTATTTTTCCTGAACTAAATAGATGTTCACTGGTTTCTTCTTTTACACCACAACATTCACACTTTGATGCTAATTGAATACCAAATTTTCTTACTGCAGAATCAAGAGGGAGAGATTTGTTGAAGAGCTTCCAAACAAAACACGTGATTTTCTTAGGTAAATCTTTATCCCATTTATACTTGTTAAACCAACTAGCTTCTTTTTTTGTTCTTGTAATTTCCCAAGCTGATTTATAAGAAAAATGGCCCAAGGTCTCCTTATTCCATACTAATTCATATGTACCATATTGATTAGCTTTGAAATCCTCTTTAAACAGATGTATAAGATGATTTGGAATTACTTCTGTAATTTTTTGTCTATCCCAAATGCCATCTTTCATCAACTCTTTTAATTGTAACTCATTTGGGATACTATCATCATTTATACTTCCTGTACCCAACCAATTGTCCAAATTAACTGAAACATTCCCCTCTCCTACTAGCCATTGCATATTTTCTTCTGCTTTTCCCATAATTATTTGCATTCTCCTCCATGTATTATTCCCTTTTCTCACTTTAGCCGCCATAGGATGAACATTTTTACAATATTTAGCTTTCATAAAATTTGCCCACAATGAATTAGAGGTCCTAAATTTCCACCACAACTTCATAGAAAAAGTTTCAGCAATTTATTTAATACTTCTTATACCCAATCCACCTTCTTCCTCAGTTCTACAAACCTTCTCCCATTTTACCCAGTGGTGTTTATTTTTTCCATCTTTTCCCCCCCACAAGAAATTAGCCAATATTTTTTCTATTTCCTTAATAACCTGTAGAGGTGGAAACATAGCTGCTAATGTATATATAGGTATTGAACTAAGCACATGCTTAATAAGAATTAATTTTCCCCCCATATTTAAGTACTGAACTTTCCATCCAGATAACTTCTTCCTAATCTTTAGAATCAAATCATGAAATATAATGCATTTATTTCTTCCAGAATGGATTTTACAACCCAAATAGATAAAAGGTGGTTTTTTACACCTAATACCCAATAGGTTGCCCACTGTATCCTTTTGAATTTGGCTCACACCTTTGGAAATATATGCAAAACTCTTGTCATAGCTAATTTCTTGACCTGAGTCCTTATTATACAAATCCAATACACTTTTCACACATTTAACTGAACTAGTGTTAGCAGCTGTGAAAACAATGCAATCATCTGCAAATGCTAAATGTGTTATAATAGGGCTTCCAATGGGAGGTTTAAAGCCTTTCCATCTTTTATTGTGAACTAACATATTCAAATTTCTGGACAGGACTTCAGAACATATAATAAAGAGACTTGAAGACAGAGGATCACCTTGCCTCAAACCATTTGTTGGAGAGAAGAAACCAGAAGTAGCCCCATTCACCATTACAGTAACACTATTCTCTGAGATAAGTCTCCAAACTCTGTCTATCCAAATTTCTGAGAAACCCATTTTCCTTAGAGTAGAAACTAAAAAATGCCAAGAAACTTTATCATAAGCTTTTTTCATATCCAGCTTTAAAGCTAGACTACTTCCACTGTTTCTATTATCCAGATTTGAGATAAATTCTTGTGAGAGAAGAATATTGTCAGTAATATCTCTCCTCTTTACAAAACCACTTTGATTTTCTGAAATAATATTAGGCAATATATTGGATAAACGAGAACTCATGATTTTGGAAATCACTTTATTGAAAAATGTGCATAGACTGATAGGTCTAAAATCAGCAAAAGTAGTTGGGTCATTTGTTTTGGGAATAAGGGCTATGACAGTAGTGGTCATAGCTTTTGGCAATATAGTTCCAGAAAAAAACTGTAAAACAGCTTGAACTATGTCTTTACTGATAATGTCCCAACAAACTGTAAAGAAATGGCCATTGAAACCATCTATACCTGGTGCACTGTTCTTGTTTAACTCCCATACAGCCCTTTTGATTTCTTCATAGGTGGGCTCTTGAATAAGAAAAAGATTGTTTTCTTCATTAATAACCCTTGGAACACACTCCAAGCTCTTGTAAACATAACTTGTAGGAATACTGTTAGCAGCAAATAGACTTCTAAAAAATCTGACTACTTCTTCTTGAATCTCCTTCTTGTCTGATAATAAATCACCTTTGAAATCTGTAATAGAGGAAATAATACTTTTTTTTCTTCTTTTTCTAACAACACTATGAAAAAATTTTGTATTAGCATCCCCTTCTTTAGCCCATTTAAGATTAGCTTTTTGAGTCCAAAACTCCTCTTCTATTTTCAATCTATAAATAAGATTAGCATTTGTTTCCATTAACACACTTCTATTTGCAGGGCTTGGATCAGCTTCAAACAGTTTTTCCACCCTTAGAGACTCATCTTCAGCATCAATCACTTGCTGGAAAATATTCCCAAAGGTATGTTTATTCCACACTATAAGAACTTTTTTAAGATTTTTTAAATTATTAGACAGAGAATATAAGGCATCCCCTTTTGTAAACAAGGACCAGTTCCCACTAACAATTTTGAGAAACTCTTGATGTTTAGTCCAAAACTGTTGAAAAATAAAACTTCTTGGATTAGTATCTACCTCTGACTTTAGATTAAGTAAAAGTGGACTATGGTCAGAGTTAGTTTTACTTAAATGTTCCAGAAGAACATTAGAAAATAAGTTAGCACCAGCATTATTCATACAGACTTTATCAATCCTCTCAAATATAGTTCCATCTCCACTTCTTTTATTCCACCAAGTAAACTTAGAACCACTAGATTTTATTTCTGTAACCCCAATTCCATCCATGCAATTTAGATAATCATTTGCAGCTCTAATATTTATAGGCAAACCTCCTACTTTATCTTCTTCTGTAGAAACTGTATTGAAATCCCCCATTACAAACCAAGGCCTTTGAGTATAGTTTTGCTTCAGAAAATCCCATAGATCCATCCTCTCTCCCCTGGTACACTTAGCATATACCAGAGATAAAAAAATAACTTTATTCTGCCATTTTATTTCCATATGCATACATTGATTCATTTGCCTCACAATCTTCATTTCCATGCCTTCATTATAAAATATCCAGATCTTGTTTTCCTCATGAACCATAGCATAATCAAAGCCAAACTTCAATCTGTACCTTTCTAGTTTTTCATTGCTCACCATAGGTTCTATACAAACTAGAGTTGTAATTTTATTCACCACACATAACTTTTTTATTCTTCTAGAAGTTGCTCCATTACCTAACCCTCTAACATTCCAAATTAAGGATGTAATCATTAATTATACCTTTTCCTTTCCCCCACATTAGAAGAAGATCTTAAACTCATTTGTTTTTGTTGCATTTTGGCTTTTTCTTTTTATATAGTTTCTTTTTCTGGCTCTTAGAAAGACTATCTTCCCAGTTTTCATTTTTTTCAATTTCTTCAGACTCTTTAGTAGATACAGTAATGCTTTCTTCCATTTCTTCTTCAACCTCCACTATTTCAGTGATTACCATTATTTTGCTATGCACTTGATTTCTCTTTTCATTATTAAAATTGACCAGAGTTAGCTCCTGATCATGCTGCTTTGTTGAGTGAATATTTCCTTCTTCATTTTCCCTTATAATATCTTTATCTTGAATATTATCACAGATAATTTCTTCTTCTATATCTTCTTCTCTAACATTTTCATCAATCCTTACCTTATCTTTTGTAGGATCTGCTGTTGTGGAGCCTAGAACCTTATTGGGACCTTTTTTTGCTTCTCTTGGATCTTCTTTGCTTATTTGAAAAGTTCTTGCTACCCAATCCTTGGTACTTTCTTTCTTTCTGTAAATCTTACTATTCCAATTTCCACTTATATTTCTCCTGTTTTGCTCCTTAATTTCCTTTGTTTCTTCTTTTTTGCTTTCAACTTTAGCCTTCTTAAATTTGCATGAATTGATAGTGTGGCCTTGTTTGTAACAAAAACTGCAGTAGTTAGGTAGGTCTTCATACTCACAATACTGCCAAAACCCCACCTCGTTATCTTCACCATACCCAATCCTAACTCTTTCAACCAGTTCCTCACTAAGATCTACTTCAACACAAATCCTTGCTAAACTAGGTCTTGTTAACTTAGAAGTTGGTTCATCCATCCTTCGGGTACTAAAAAACGAATTTATAAAATTTTCTAATGTTAAAAGGCCAACTAAGGCAAAGCTTCAATCAACGGCATACCGGAAAAAAGAAAAAAATAAAAGTCCATGAAAAAACTTTCGAATGCCAAACTAGCACTGGTTTACTTATCTAATAATATACCTCACTGAGAGAAATTTTTCTTAACCCTCGGATAACTCGTGTTTCGATGTCATGACTCATACGCTTATTTCTCTCTTACTGAGATTTGACTCACGGCAATAAAACGAGACTGTTATGACGAAATCATCTTTGTATCCCATACACACACCGCACTCGGTATGTCTCCATATATATCATTGTTTTAAAAATCGCGTTATATTGCGTTATAGTTTGCGAAATAGCGTTTTTCGGCCGAAAAACGCTATGATAAACCGCTATTTGGATGAAAAAACGCTAAATTCGTTCTATAGGAATGCTATTTACGCTATAGTGGATGCAGTCCAATTTTTTAATATTTTTAATTTTTTTTGTCAAAATTTTAATGAAATTATTGGAGGGTAAAGAGAGTCAAATCCCAAAACTCTTGCAAATAAAGTAAATGCTTTGACATCTCAACTACAATCATTTTATAATTATTAATTACAACTTTATATATATATTTAATTATTTTTTGTTAGATATTAAGAATTTAATGCTATATTTATATGTATTTAGCCAAAAAAAAAATACACCGCAAAACGCTATGTAGCAATGCTATTTGCGCTTTTAACGTTTCTTTCGAAAAAAACGCTACGCTAGCGATAACGCTATTTAAAACATTGTTATATATTACATGACGTACTTGCACAGTCAACTCACAAGTGAAAACAATATTAGCAACCACAGGTTTTTAACGCGACCAAACTAAAAAAATTGCTATATGGCTTAGGCAATGCTTAAATGTAATCAAGATTGTGACTAATTATCACTTCTAACGTCTTAAGTTTTGTAGGATTGCTCTCTACTTTTCTGATTTCATGTTTCATCAGGAGTTCGTTGGAAAGTGGTTTGTGCAATATAATATATTACTAAAGTGTTTTAAGAACATTGATGAAATAAAAAATACTTGTAAAGTTCTTTTTAGAAATAGAAGCTTGCTTCTCGGGTTACTCTTCGCATGACATGCTACCAAAAAGGAATTTATTTGCAATTTATTTTGGTCCTGTTTTACAGCTGAGAGCATTGGACTTCCCTACTTGAATGCAAGCGTCGGCAATGGGACGAGTTTTAAATACGGTGCTAATTTTGCGGTGGCAGGTCAACGGGCAAATTCTGATCGAGTTACCTATGCACATTTTTGGGACTACCCCTTGGGTGAACAAGTATCTCAATTCTTGGCTTTAAAGTCTAGCGCCATTGCCGGTAACATCTCTCGCTCCCCTTTCCCAAAGTATAATGCAATACACAAACTATAAGTTTTTCCACGAATGAAATATTTCTTAATTGATGAATGATCCGGATTTTGAGATGCAGTGAGCCAGTGACTGTATGATATAAAACATCAATGCCTTTTATGTCAAAATTTGTGCTTATTCTTCAATGCACACATCATTGTGTTATTTATTCTCTGTGTCATCTTTTTACTTTTTGTAGACATAGAACCAGACTCTACAAGTATCTATCCGAAACCAACAGTTTTTTCTGAGGCTCTATATACCATAGATATCGGCCAAAATGATATCGGGAGTTTGCTCTTCAAAAATGCATCTGCCACACTAGACGACTATGCCAAAGCTGTGAAGGTAGAATACTAAGCTTCAATAGGCAACTAATAAATTCGATATCATTGATGAAATTAAGAGAAGAAGTTCAGGCCGCCTGAAATATAACAGAACATACTTATTAAATTAAGTTACAGCTTAACCAATAAGCTAACTAGATATACAATATTCTGGTCCAAGATAGATGTGGCGACTCATATACGGGGTTAGGTTATCTTAAGCATGTAAAAGCTCATTCGTTTTCACTTCTGCATACTTTTATGCAATTACGGTTATCGGCTGCATCACAATATTTGCATCCCCGAGGATTTCATTCTATCTCCATTAAAGCTAAAAAAATATTTGAATGCATCACAAAACTAAGCAGGTTTCATTACACCAGTGGCTTTTACGATAATTTTGTTGCTCATTCATAATTGCTCAATAATTTTTCTTTTTTTAACTTTGATAATCTGCAGAGGCTACTCAATGATGGAGCAAAATACTTCTGGATTCATAACACATGCCCATGGGGTTGTTTGCCGAAAGCTTATACAGGGTGCGGAGAAGGTTTGATGAAGACGTGTACTAAGGACGAATATGGGTGCATAATTGAATACAATAATTTATCTCAGCAGTACAACTCGGAACTACAAAAGAGGGTTGATCAGTGGAGGAAAGACTACCCTGAAGCAGTCTTCACACTTGTAGATATGTATGCAGCTAAACACAGTCTAGCGACCAATGCTACAGGTAACGATCTAAGAATAACATCATCCTTTTCAAAACCAGTCGCAGAGACGTGTTGGAAAATCACTATAAGAAATTGACTTGATGCAGACGCCATGTTGCTGAACTGAAATTGATGGTAAAATGAGTGTTGCTAAATTGTTTTACCAGAAAGAGACTGTATATAGCAATAAAATTTGTCTTACTAAACACAATTTTGTAGTGAATGGAAAGTCGTGCTTATAGTATGTAAAGGCAAACAATTTATCATAATGCATCTAAAAAAATCCATAATTTTCTATTTTACTTAAATAAGAACTTTGGATTATTCAATTTATTATTTACGTTTAGGGGCTAATATAATAATATATCATGATGATGTTACAGGCTTTGGTAGTGCATCGAGATCTAAGTGGTGTTGTGGTGACAAAGATTTGGGTTGTGATCAAAAGGCTATAAAGAAAGATGCTAATGGAGCCGAGTATGTATGTGATGATCCATCAAAGTATTATAGCTGGGATGGTATGCATTACACTGAAGCTGCAAACAAATATATAGCCAATCTCATTATTGACGGATCATTCTCTGAGCGACGAGTACCGCTCACCAAAGGTTGTCGAAAATCATAAGGAGAGTGGATAACATGTACTCGAAAGCTCATTAAAATTCCCCCCTTTCCTTTTTTTCTCTTTTAATTGTTCCCTTGAGTTGTTGTAACGTACTCTGAAATGTTTCATGTTATGTTATTTCTTTGCTTAGTTACTGTCTCAATTCACATTCAACCGAATAAGGTACATCTAAAAGGGAATCAAGAAGTGAAAAAGAATGAAAAAGTAGTAAACCTTAAATAATGAGTAACAATATTGCTACAAATAAACTGTAAGAATCAAACATAAACGTGTACAGTTTTAGCTTTGACAGTTGACAAATATTAATAATCGTTACGTTACAAAATATACCCCATATAATAATGAAGCTACGCATCACAATTTATGATTTCAGAGGATATCCAGAAATCTTGGGACAAACGTGATCTACTGATCTTGAACCCCAAGGTACCTAAATATTACTGTGCATTACACAGAAAATGTTATTTGTGGTAATGACATTTGAAGCCCTACTCCAAACGGGGTAATCTTGGTTGTAATATTTAAAAGTCAATTTTTTATAATTGGAGACCTTTAATGATCCCAAATTATATTTGAAACAACAAATGACGTTAAAGAAAAAAACTGATGAACCAATAAACTTTTCTGGGAAATTATTTTGCAATATTCAACAGGAAGGAAACGATAACAGTGAAGGCAAATTACAAAGGAAATGCTAATAATTAAATATTTCCTAAGCGATATAATATCAGTAGACAGGGGCGAAGCCAGGATGTGTAAATGGGGGGTGCCAAAATATACCAAACAAAAAAGCAACTTAAAATAATAATTTTTCATACTCACCCATAATCTATATACCCCATTTAAGTGTTGTTGAACAAATACCAAAGCATAAACACAAAAATTATTGCAAATAACTAACATGATACCTGATAAAATCAAAAGAAATGAACCCGACGGCTGCTCGCATTCGCAAATGCATCAATGATAGTTTCCGTGCTAAATTTTGAAGCAATATCTTTCTCAATATACATCATCATACAATCTTCAAGATAATCGGCTTCCATTTTATTACGAATACTAGTTTTGATGATATTCATAGCTGAAAATGATCTTTCTGCGGTGGCGGTAGAAACGGGAAGAGTAAGCACGAGAACCACAATTTTATAAACAAGCTGATATGTTGTAGACCATTTTGTTTCTACCAACCATTGACAAAGCTCGGAAATCGATGATAAATTCTTGTATTCAGGAAGAGAAATAACACAATTCTCGTAATGTCGAAGTTCCAATTTCAAGTTACTTTTCTCAAACTCCGTAAAGTCCTCCGGATAAAATTTGTCAACAACTAGACAAATATCATCAATTTTGAATATTGAAGAGTGACAATTAGGATTCAAAGTAGAACTAAGAACTAACAATTCCATTACTTGCTCATCAAAGCGACGATTTAGTTCTTGAATTTGAGAATCTATAGCACGATAGAAAATATCAACTCTATAGCGGTCAAGTACTGAAAAGTTATCACGAGTGGGATCATACCCCGAAGAATATTTTGCATTCAAGTTTGGGATATCAATGTTGCGTGATTCACAAAAGAGTTTGACGGTAGCAACCAAATCATCGAATTCATCATCTCTAAGATTTTGAAGAAGGCTTTTAGTAGATAAAACCATTGAAGTAGCCTTAAGAATGTCTTGAGTTTTAGATTGCAAAGCTAGACAAAGAGAATTCGTGATTCCTAACATTGACTTCATAAGATGAAGTATAAAGACAAATTCAAAGGAAGTTAATGCCTTATGTGTTGAACGAGCTTCTCCCTTTAGAGAAGTAGGTCCATTTTCATAAATATTAAGTAAAACCATGCAAGCAGCACTATACATTTTTATCAAGCTAGAAACAGACTTTAAGTGAGAACTCCAGCGAGTATCACCAGGTCGTTGCAGATTACCAATTTGATTTAATCCTCTTCCAGTCTCAAGCTCTTCAATGGAAATTAAGAAAGCAATATCATCGGCATGGGCAGCTTTCAACTCATCATTTCTCTTGCATGATGCACTAACAATATTCACGATCCGAAGCAATTTAGCAAAAAATCGGTCGACTGGAAGCACTTCTTTTGCTGATGCCACTAATGCTAATTGTAATCGATGTGCGAAGCAGTGAACATAATAAGCATATGGGCAATCACTTAATATCAAAGCTTGTAGTCCATGAAACTCACCCCGCATCTTACTTGCACCGTCAAATCCTTGTCCCCGAATATTCCGAATATCGAGATTGTGGTGATTGAGAACTGAGCATATGCTATCTTTTAGTGTCACTGCCATAGTGTTGGGAACATGAACAATACCAAAAAAACGCTCCCGTAAAACACCATTTTTATCAACAAATCTTATAACTACTGCCATCTGCTCCTTTTTTGATGCATCTCGAGCTTCGTCCACTATAATGCAGAATTTAGCATGTCCAATTTCTTCTCGAATCGCCTCTTTCACTTTTATAGAAAAGATATGTAAAATTTCTTTTTCAATATCAGACGACTTGTAAGTGGCATTCTTTGGAACATTTATCAATGATTTGGTGGCTTTTTCATTATATGATGCTAATAAATCATAAAACTCAAGGAAATTACCACGGTTGTTTGATGTTGATTTCTCATCATGCCCTCTGAAAGGCATAGCTTGAAAGGCCAATCTTCGAACCAAGTCAATAGAAATTTTTAAGCGAATGCGATTGTTAAAAACTTGTTCGGCAAAAAATTTTACAATCACCCTTTCAATATTTTGAGTTGGGTTTTGTATTTCCTTCCATTTATGTTCAGCGGTTCAATGACAAGAATCGGAATTAACACCTTCATGCAAACGAAAAGAACAAGTTTTCCCGCTATTGACCTTCCTCCAACCATCAAAACCTTCAACAACAAATGCACTATGTCCTGCAAAACTAGACCCATCCGGAGGCGCAAAAAGGAAACAAGGCAAATATTAGCGATGCCAGATCTGAAGATTAAAACTCTAAGAGTTAATAGCCTATTTTTTTTTCCCTTTGAATACTTTAATCAAACAACTATGGTGCAACATAACATCAATACATATAATAAAAAGAAGCATATTAAAGGAAAAAATAAATAGAAGAGTATACCTTGCCGAGCCAGAAGGATAGAATTGTTCATGTTTTTTTAATTAAATCTAACCCCAATCAATGCGGTGCACAGCAGCACAGAGGAGTGGAGTTTTTCTTTTTTCAACTTTGTTTTTTATTTTGATACACACGCTGACACGCACGAAGAGAAGTGTTGTTGATGTTATTTTTTTTTTAATTAAATCTTAAAGAGTCCAATATCAAAGAAAAATATAATTGGGTCTTTCGGCCCAAATTTAATTATTGTGTTTTGGGTTCAAACATTAGCTATAAATATATGTACAAGTAACATATTTTTATGGGGGGTGCCAAATCTACACCTAAAAAGAAATTGTACTAAAAAAAAATTGCGTCACTTGAGATTTCTAAAATTATGGGGGGTGCCGTGGCACCCGATCGTCCCCACTTAGCTTCCCCCTGTCAGTAGATGAAGCATAGTCGGCTTTCAATTTTATTGCAGATACAACACCTCAGCTGTCACTGTGAAAAGTTATCTTCATTTCTTGAGAGTACCTTTTTTGACTTCCATTTGTAAAATTGTGAAGGATCACAGATATTATGAAAATATATGATGAGTGTTCAGACATCTGTGAAGTTTTAAATGTTTGACGTGCCTTTACATGGTATTGCATTTGTAGATTTACCTCTAATAAGGTGGATATGTGGGAATTGGATTCTTCTATACTGGTAGTGGCAGATCGGTCACAAAGTAAAAATTTTGAGAAACTAATCTCAGAGGCCTGTAGGTCTGGTGTTTTGGTGCATGTTTTTTTTTTTTTTTTTCTGTAATACAAGAAGAATGTTTCTGAAAATTTAGAGTCGGTTTTTGTATGTGTTCACATTTGGGTCACAGTAACAAATGAAAAAATGTTTATTGTTTCTGAGAACTGTAGCTTGTAAGTTTAGTTTTGCACTCCATAAGACGAGCACAAAAAAAATAAGACGAGCACTCTTGTTATCTATAGTTATAAGCCGAACACTCTTTAAAACATAATTTTGTTACCAAGAAAATAAGATAGGAAAATAGTGCTCAAAACAGTTTTTCTAAATCTCTTTTCAACCACTTTCTTTCAAAACATTAAACCTAAAACCAGCCACTTTCAGAGAGAGAAAAGAGAGAAGAGAGAGGTTCCAAGCTTAGAAAGAAGAAGAACAAACCACCATTAGCGGGTTCATACCGGAAGTATCTCCTCTACGCACTAAGGTAACGGGGGTTATCCATTGCGACTAGACGAGAGTGTATGTTAGGTTTTGGTTTTGTGTTTATTACAAATTGGGGGGTTTTTGCCTTTATTATTAATTATGTTCTTAAATTGTTAATTAAGGTTTATTTGTTGTAATTTTAATTCAATTGTTTGAATTGTAGAAGTTGAGACTTGAGACATATTAATTTCGAATTAATGAGATTATGGATGAGTTTGCATGATTTAGGAGTTGATTATGTGATTATATAGTTGTTGATGAAATTGAGTAAATTTATGTTGAATAAAGATGAATTGTAGTTTATGCATACAATGTGTTTGTTAAAATACCTGAATGAGATTTTATGTTATTGTAGTTGTTTGGCTAGTTGTGAATCTAGCACCTATGATTATGGGTTATGTTGAATTATGTTAGAGTGACGTATGTGAATGTGTTAATTGAATGGTTTTATATAATTGGCCGAGGCCTTGTGATTCAGAATAGTGGCAAAGCTCTATGTCTCTCCCTAAATCCGGGGAGATAAGGCGGCCGAGGGGATAGGGAATGACTCGTCTTACGGACTGGGGCGAGTGGTGTGAGAGGTCCCACTGTGCACTATATTTATTTTATTGTTAGCAATGGTTTATGTCTCTCCCTAATTCCGGGCTCATAAGACGGCCGAAGGGATAGGGAATGACTCGTCTTACGGACTGGGACGAGTGGCGTGACAGGTCCAAGTACGCACTATAAATCTATTTTTATGTTAGCAATGGTCTATGTCTCTCCCTAATTACGGGGACATAAGAAGGCTAAAGGGATAGGGAATGACCTATCTTAAGGACTGGGGTAGGTGGCGTGAGAGGTCCATGTATGCTATATATGTGTGTTGAAGTTATTTAATTTATCTCGTTGTAGGATATTATTATATTTTTTTTATATGTTGATTATCGTAGTTGTCGTTTGTGAGTTATTGTATTTATGTGATGGAGTGACGGTATTTTATGGCGCCGTCCTATCTATGTATGTGCGTGAGACTCACCGTTACAGTTTTGTCTTTCAGGTACAACTTAGGTTGGCACGTTCGGATAAGAGCATTAGCGCAGTATCGCATGAGCTCGTGGCATCTTTCAGTTGCTTTATTTTCGCTTAGACTAGTTTTTATTTGAGATTGTAGCATACGGGAAAATTACATTTGTTCATTTCTTTTTATATAATTTTGTTAAAACCATTTGTCTTGTAGCCGCGTTTGGCAAACTTTATATTTATTCATTTAATTGTTCATTTAGCTCGCAAGTGTTTTCTTTTAAAATTTTAATTTTGTACTAACAGGTTTCTTTTCCCTTTATTCAAAAGGTCACGCCTTGATGTTCGTGTCTTACGGATTTTGGGGCGTGACAAGTTGGTATCAGAGCTAACTAGGTTCTTGTATACTTTGGGATGAAGGCAAGATGGGTAACCATTGGACCAAGATCCATCGTATCATTTTCACAAAACTTTTCCAAAAATTCAAAATTTTTCTAAGACATGTAGCTAGAATTTAGTAGTAGTTGATGAAAGGAAAGCCCACATGTGAGGCAAGTTGGAGACAATGAGGACGCTTGTTGATCCCGGCTCGCCAAACTAGTGGGTGGACCTCTCGTTGATATGTGTGAAGGAATACCTTAGCGATGTGGACTTCTAGAGTATGCGAGGACGCTCGGGTGCTTTAGAATAACGTATCGCGATGGGTTATCCCTCGCACTTTTGTGTTCTTTGTATGCGTGTGTGGATTTATATAGTGTGTATGAGGTATAAGTTTGCATGTCGAGTAGTAGCAAACTATTAGAGTGCGAGAATTGTGTAGTTGATGGTCTTACGTAATGTGTTTTCTAAATTATTAACTTGTGTGTTAATGAATATTATATGCGAATCGATGTTGTTCATAAAAATGTTATGGATTAGAATGATGTTGTGTGATATGTGCCTTGTAAGGAATTTACAAGTGTTGAGTAATTTTACGTTTTTGTATCGATAATTTTCTGCAGAAAAACGATCGGTCGTCTGTCAAAACGATCGGTCGAATTTTTCAGACCTTTCTGGACCAAAAAATGATTGGTCGTCTGTCAAAACGATCGGTCGAATTTTTTAGACCTCTCAAGGAGGCGGTTCGATGAACTATATCAAGGGGGTATGACCGTTCAAGCATACCATTTAAAGTTTACCTCACTCTCGAGGTATGCCCCAGACTCGGTTCTAGGGGGTGCAGAAAAATGTAGGAGATTCATAAAGGGCCTGAACCCGACCATCTCATTGCAATTGGCATCAGCCCGCCATGTCAACTATAATGAGTTGGTAAAATCGGCTCAAGCTACGGAAGAAGCTCTAGTCCATAGCAAGAGAATCTCGGAGAAGTCGAAAACCGGAAATGCTCCGAGGGAAGAGAAGAAGCGGACTTGGGATATGGCGAATAACTCGCGTTTTCGACAACAGGGCAGAGAAGAGAGGGGTTTTAATCCACTATCGACAAACGTCGGGATGAGGGGAGCGTGTTTCCACTGTGGAGATGTGAATCATCAACAATTTGAATGCCCTAGAGTCCTATGTAGGACATGCAACCGAATGGGACATACAACAAGGGTTTGTCCCGAGGGGCAAGGAAGAATCGACACCAACCGGCCTTTTAACCAACCTAGGTTGCCACCACCACCACCAAGAAGACCAAAATTTGTGCCACAACACTAATTACCTGGGAACCAAGGGGGAGGGTTTCGAGGTAACCACCAAGGAGGAGGAATCCGTGAGAACTACCGAGGAGGCTATCAAGGCCTGGGAAACCGAGGAAATCATGGGGAAAATCGAGGACCGCAAGGAAACCCACCAATTCAAGCTCGTCTATTTGCCTTGCCACAGTTGCCAAACCAAGGAGATCCGGCAAATGTACAAGGTATGGTTCTTGTGTGCTCATCTTGGTCACATGTTCTTTTCGATACGGGAGCTTCACGTTCTTTTATATCTAGAAGTCTAGTTGAGTCTTTATCGTTAGAAATTGGGGTTCTAGAGAACCCGATGGTTATAGAGACTCCTGTTGGGGGTCGAGTTGTGTTGGACCGAGTGTGTCGGTCTTGTGAGATGGTGGTCGCAGACCACGTGTTTATATTTGATTTAGTTGTTATAGAGATGTCGGGGATCGACGTGATACTTGAAATGGACTGGTTGGTTCATTTCAACTCTTTCATCGATTGTGTTCGACGAAAATTTTTTCTTACAACTTCATCCGGAGATGAGGTGTTCTTTCGTGGGAAAAGGGATGCTACCCTTTCTTCCATTCCTTATTATTTCAAGCGGGTTGTGGGCAACCTGTCTTGTCTTTTGGCTAGTCTCTCGATAGTGGATAACGACGAGGAAGTGGAAATGTGGCCACACGTAGTGGAGGATTTTAGATATGTGTTTCCGAAGGATCTACCTGGGTTACCACCGAAGAGAGGGTTAGATTTTTCTATCGATTTTGTACCGGGAATGGCACCCATAGCCATTTCCCCGTACCGTTTGGCACCAGCAGAGTTGAAAGAGTTAAGTAAGCAGTTAGAAGAACTGCTAGAGAAGGGGTTTATTAGGCGGAATACGTCACCGTGGGTGGTACCGACCTTGTTTGTTCAAAAGAAGGATGGATCGATGAGGATGTGCATCGACTATCAAAAGCTAAATAGGGTGACTATTAAGAATAAGTACCCACTACCTCGAATTGACAATTTGTTTGACCAACTGAAGGGAGCGAAGTTCTTTTCAAAAATCGACTTGCGATCAGGCTATCACCAATTGAGGGTGAAAGATGAGGATTTTTCAAAAATGTCCTTTAGGACCCGGTATGGTCACTACGAGTTTGTGGTCATGCCATTCGGGTTAACTAATGCGCCGACGACATTTATGGAGTTAATGAACCGAATCTTTAAGGAGTATCTCGACAAGTTCATGGTAGTCTTTGTCGACGATATGTTGATTTACTCGAGTTCAAGAGAGGAACACGAGGAGCATCTCCGTTTAGTGTTGCTCACGTTGAGAGAGCACCAACTTTACGAAAAATTTAGCGAATGTGAGTTTTGGCTAAATGAGGTAAAATTTCGTGGACATGTGATCTCAGAAGAAGGGGTAAAGGTTGACGCGACGAAAATTGAGGCGGTTTCGAAATGGGCACAACCGAAGAATGTGTTCGAGATTCGAAGTTTCTTGGGTTTAGCGGGATATTATCAACGGTTCGTCAAGGATTTCTCAAAGTTGGCGACTCCAATGACTCACCTTACCGAGAAAGGGGTGAAGTTCGTGTGGAGTGAGGCTTGCGAGAAAGCTTTCCTAGATCTCAAGAAGCAGTTGACTAGTTCCTCCATACTAGTTATTCCCGAGCAAGGGAATGGTTACCAAGTGTATTGCGATGCTTCGAAGGAAGGTTTGGGTTGCATCTTGATACAAGACGGAAAGGTTATCGCATATGATTCGCGACAACTAAAATTCATGAAAAAAACTATCCGACTCATGATCAGAGCTAGGACAATAGTTCATGTGTTAAAGATATGGAGGTATTATCTGTTCGGGGATAAGTTCGAAGTGTTCTTGGATCACAAGAGCTTAGGGCATATTTTTACCCAACGTGATCTAAATATGCGACAACGGCGATGGATGGAATATTTGGAACAATACGACTATGACTTGCACTATCATCCGGGAAAGGCCAATGTAGTGGCGGATGCTTTGAGTCGAAAGTCCCGTGCGACCTTAGCGCATATGGCGATCGAGGAATGGAGGATGATGGGAAAAGTGAACGAGTTCAACTTGGAGTTGGGGAATGTTAATGTGGGGACCTTGTACACAATAGTGGTACAACTGGAACTTGTGAGTAGGGTTTTGGAAGCGCAAGAAGGGGACGAGAAAGTGGAGAACTATGAGAAACAGATGAGTTCGAGCGAATGATTAGATGGTTGGACGAAAGGAACCACTGGAGGACTATGATTTAAGGGAAGGACTTATGTGACAGAAAACACGAGGAACGAGGTATTAAAGGAGTTTCACCACTCCCGATTAGCCGTACATCCCGGCGGGACGAAAATGTATCATGATGCGAAAAGACAATTTTGGTGGCCTGGAATGAAACGAGATGTAGCTTCATATGTTAGCAGGTGTCTAACTTGCCAGCAAGTGAAAGCGGAACACCAAAGGCCGACGGGTATGCTCCAACCCTTACCGGTGCGGAATGGAAGTGGGAAAGGATAGCAATGGATTTTGTGACCAACTTACCTAAATCGGTAAGTGGGAATGACACTGTGTGGGTTGTGGTTGACCGTTTGACCAAATCCGCACACTTCATTGCAATCAAGATGGCGAATTCGGTGGAAATCTTGGGACGAAAGTATATTAAGGAAATTGTTAGACTTCATGGGGTACCGATTTCGATAGTATCAGATCGAGACGCGAGGTTTGTGTCGATGTTCTGGGGCGCATTACAAAATGCCTTAGGGACCAAGTTGACAATGAGTACGGCGTTTCATCCCCAAACGGATGGACAATCGGAGTGGACTATCCAAGTGCTAGAGGATATGTTGCGCGCATGTGTGAATGGCTTCAAGGGAGGCTGGGAGAGCCATTTGCCCTTAGTTGAGTTTGCGTATAATAATAGCTTCCAAGCTAGTATTGGCATGGCACCTTTCGAGGCTTTATACGGGCGGCCGTGTAGGTCTCCGGTGTGTTGGACCGAGGTGGGAGAAGCGGAAATGTTAGGACCGCAATTGATTCAAGAGACGACAGAAAAGATTAAGTTAATTCAACAAAGGCTTGAGACTGCTCGAAGTAGGCAAAAGAGTTATGCGGATAAGAGGAGGAGACCTTTGGAGTTTAAAAAGGAGGATCAAGTATTTTTACGAGTTTCGCCAAGGAAGGGGTTTATGAGGTTTGCCTCTAAAGGGATGTTGAGCCCGAGATTTATTGGATCATTTGAGATCGTGGACCGAGTTGGAGAAGTTGCATACCGGTTGGACTTGCCACCAAAGTTGGCGGGGGTTCACCCGGTGTTCCATGTGTCAATGTTGAAAAAGTATCATCACGACCCTTCACACGTGGTGGACTTTGAGGACATTGAGCTTAGTGCGGATGTGACCTACGAGGTGGGACCTATGAGGATTATCGACGTGCAAGAGAAGGAACTTCGAGAAAAAATCCACGGAGCCGAGGAGGCAACTTGGGAACGTGAAGATGAGATGAAGAGGAAATATCCGGACCTCGTGCTTTCTTTAGGTACTTTACTTTAGATGCATTCTAATTTCGAGAAAAATTTATTTATCGGGGAAGGGTTGTAACGCCTAGAGTTTGGAGTTCATTTTATTAGAGTTTAGTTTATTAGAAAGACCCGTACATGAGTTTATTTTATTAGAGTTTAGTTTACTAGAAAAATCCGTACATGAGTTTATTTTATTAGAGTTTAGTTTACTAGAAAGACCCGTACATTGTGTCTTGGGGACGTTTTGGAGTTGTTGAGTTGTCTTTTATCCTGTTTAATATTGTATATAGGTGTTTACCTTATTTGAGATTTTTACATGTTGTTCACGTACTTGAGTTATGGAGTTGTTGCGGGTTGTAAACCCTGCGTATTTTATTTCTTGAATTATGACACGAATTGCACGTTTAAATTTTATGTGCTTATGTATTAAAGTTTATAATTTCTGGGTATAGTTGTTTAGAGTGGAAATTTCGGGACGAAATTCTTTTAAGGAGGGATAGTTGTAACATCCCGTATTTTTATAAATGGTGTTATTCATGATTTAATTTATCCAAAAACGATTTATTCAAATTTTACCAAAAACCGGTCACTCGACTAATTTTTAGCCAAAAACCGAAACTCTTCCAAAAAACTTTATTTTAAAAACCTGTTACAAATTTTATAAATAAAAAGGACACAATAGCTTTGTTTCTAAAAATTGGTTATTTTTGAGTAGTAAAATAATAATTTTGATTAAGAGTTAACTTTTAGAACTTTGGGGACCAAATAGTTCGCTTTCCCAAACTTTCTCAAAACAGTTTTTCTAAACCTCTTTTCTGCCACTTTCTTTCAAAACATTAAACCTAAAACCACCCACTTTCAAAGAGATAAAATAGAGAAGAGAGAGGTTCCAAGCTTAGGAAGAAGAAGAAGAAACCACAATTAGCGGGTTCATACCGGAAGTATCTCCTCTACGCACTAAGCTAACGAGGGTTATCCATTACGACTATACGATGTTGTATGTTAGGTTTTGGTTTTGTGTTTATTATAAATTGCGGGTTTTTGCCTTTATTATTAATTATGTTCTTAAATTGTTAATTGAGGTTTATTTGTTGTAATTTTAATTCCATTGTTTGAATTGTATAAGTTGAGACCCGAGACATATTAATTTCGAATTCATGAGATTATGGATGTGTTTGCATGATTTAGGAGTTGATTATGTGATTATATAGTTGTTGATGAAATTGGGTAAAATTTATGTTGAATAAAGATGAATTGTAGTTTATGCATACAATGTGTTTGTTAAAATACCTGAATGAGATTTTATGTTATTGGAGTTGTTTGGCTAGATGTGAATCTAGCACCTATGATTATGGGTTATGTTAAATTACGTTAGAGTGACATATGTGAATGTGTTAATTGAATGGTTTTATATTATTGGCCGATGCCTTGTGATTTAGAATAGTGGCAAAGGTCTATGTCTCTCTCTAAATCCGGGGACATAAGACGGCCGAGGGGATATGGAATGACTCGTCTTACGGACTGAGGCGAGTGGCGTGAGAGGTCCCAGTAAGTTTATCAGGTTTATCAGGTAATACAAATGTAAGCGATTTGTATGTAGTAGGCGAAGTGGCGTGCACAGGTTTACATGGGGCAAATAGATTAGAGAGCAATTCTTTACTTGAAGCTCTTGTTTTCGCTCGAAGAGCAGTTCAACCCTCGATAGATCACATGCAGAGTCAGCCCTCAAGGTAATAATTCTAGATTAGACTTTCACTGTGTAAGTTTTTTTCTCATATGCCCGTTTTTAACTAAAAAAAGTGTTGATTTCGCACCGCAAAAAACAAGAAAGAACTAGACATTTTACAATTCTAGTTTCCCACTTTACTATTTTTATTATGTTTAGATATGACAATCTAACGATTTCAAGTTGGATTTACAGATACGATATCCACATATTTTAAGAAATTTGGGCCTTGTTTGGTTGCATCTTTTAAGCTCCGCTTTTATGTTATTCTCCCTTAAAAGCTTGGCTGCATTTTGTTGATCCAGTTAAAAGCTGCGCTCTTTTGTTGATTTTGTGCGAAAAAACTAGAAGCTTTATGCTAGATAACCCAGCACTTTTGCCATTTTTTTTAAGAAAATCCAGCTTACTTTCTTAAAACATCAACGAAGCAATCCCTTAGCATTTATTTACAAAATGCTTTCATTCAGTTATCGTTCCTGACCAAGCCTAAAATTGCATTTAATTCTAAAAATGCTTTGTATTTTTAGGGTTGTCTTGAAAGGCACTGATAAGGAATCGTGGGCCCGACCCATAGTACCGATTTCTCTAGGGCCTATCGTATTGGAAAAAATCTTAAATAAAACAAGGGAAGTTAGAAAAGAGCTACAATCGATTATGTGGGAATACGTAGGTATTGTGAGATCCACCACAAGGCTCGAGACTGCAGAGCATAGGATTGTTGAGCTAGAGCTGAGCTGGGAGGCCTATCTATATTCGCAAGGCTGGGAAAGTACTATGGTGGGTCTCGAGGCTTCCGAAATGAGAAATTTATATTGTTGTGCCAAGCTTGTGGTTAGTAGTGCGCTCGCTAGGCATGAGAGCCGAGGTTTACATTATACTACCGATTTTCCTAATGTTGTGGAAAGTAAAAGGTTGCCTACGATTATATTCCCTTGTGGGGAAATGAACGCTACTTGGAGTTCAAGACAGTTACACAAGCAACCCATATGAAAAAATCGAAGATCTTATATGCATAGAATTGTTTTTGTCGAAATATCGGTATATCATTATATAAAAATATAGTAAATATATATTCATGTGGTGCCCCGTTGACACGGAGCAAACAGAGCGAAAAGTAGTTACTTGTTTGCATTCGTGTGGTGTAAAGCACTCCACAACTACATATGTAGGTGTTTTTCGCTTTTTATCTATTGGTGTTGATTAGATTGGAAGCAAAAGGTGGGGATTTGGGGCACTTTTTTCCTTTTTCTTTGTACCCTTGATTCTTTTGCAAGAAATTAATAAATAGTGATGTGTTTATATGAAAATATTATATTTGTTCGAATTATTTGTATAGTAGATTCATGCCCTTCCCCATTACGATGTGCAAGCAAATCTTGTTGAAGTTGCAATCAGAGTGTATACGTGTTTATGAGATGGTGCAAAATAATTTCCGTAGCTGTTTGCGTAGGCCTTTTTTTTCAATTTTTTTTTAAATAACAGGCCAATTTATTAATAACGGAAACAAAGTATCCTTATGGGCCAAGCCCCCATAATGGCTACTTCAAATATGAGAATAATAGAGACCAATCTATAAGGAAAACACAGCTCCGTCAAAATGAACGGTAATACAACTGAAGGCCTAAGATTGAGAATCGTCATGCAGTAATGTGATTACTTTCAAAAAAAATTCTTTTCCAGATGTTTAATACTTTTCAGTGTTGGTGGGAAATTAGTGAGGTTTCTAGAGATTTTCAGATCAAGCAAAAAGCCTAGATTTGCTAGCAAATCAGCATCAGAATTGGCTTCTCTAGGCACAAAGCAAATCAGATAAGTACCCCTTTTTATTAGATCTTTAATTTCGTTGATGATGTGTCTGATTTTCCAAGGACCTTTTTTGATTGTTCTTCAAAATGGTAACCAAAATTAGAGAGTCACTTTCAATAATTAGATTAATGTAATTTGTTATTTTTAATCACATTAAGATCGCAAGGCTTCAGCTTCAATACTGAATTTGCCTTGCCTAGGTGATGAAAAGCTTTTGACAAAAATATCCTTTGAGTTTCTGAAAAGTCCTCCTATACCACTAGAATTAGTAGCAAATTTGAAACAATCATCAATGTTTAATTTCATGTAGCCAGTAGGTGGATTTGCCCATTTGACTAATTGTATATTTTTATCTCTTTGAACATGCCTTAAAGGGTGTAGATCACACCAATTCCAGTGAGTAGTAAACATTTTATCCTTTCTGGTGTGTAGCAAAATAAGATGAATAACCTCTTTAATAATTTGGTGTTGGGACATATTCTGATTGTTTAATGTACTTGCACATCTAGCTTTCCAAATTGATCAAATAATATATGAGGGGAGAATTTTTATGACCTTTTTTTTCATCTGGAGTGAGCCTTTTGTGTCTAGTAATAACCAAGAAACAAATCTACCTCTCAAAGTAGGGTTGTTGTAATAAACTCCCATTAAATTACCAAAGTAGCCCCAAACTGCTTTGTCTAGATTACTTTCACTTAGCAGATGACCCAAATTTTCTTCATATTTGCCGCAGCACTCACATTTAGAAGATAGTTGAATACCAACCCTTTTAACAGAGCTATCAACTGAAATGAAACTGCATTATTTAAGCTCTTCCAAGCAAAGTAAGAGATTTTCCCTGGTATAAGATTACCCCAAACTAAATCAAAAATCCATTTGTTTGAATATTTTTCAGACGTAGATCACGTTCTTTAATAGGTCTACAAATAGACTTCCAGTTCACCCAGTGTTACTTATTTTTTCCTTCTTTATTACCCCATAGAAAATTAGCTAGAATTTGATCAATTTTTTTAATAACCTGCTTAGGAGGGTTCATAACTGCTAGAGTGTAAATAAGAATGGACTGAAGCACTGAAATAATTAGAATTAGCCTTCCCCCCATGTTGAGATTTTGGGTCTTCCAACCTGTTAACTTATTTCTCACTTTGAGAATTAATTCATGATAAAGAATACATTTTTTATTGCCATGATATAACTTGCAGCCTAGATAAATAAAAAGGGGTTTTCTCACTGAAATATTGAGTAAGTTACTCACTTGAAGTTTATGAGAGTCAGTCACCTCTTTTGATGTATACATGAAACTTTTATCCATGTTGATTTCCTGACCAGAATCTGTACAATACTGGCTTAAAACCCTCTGAATATGATTTAAAGAATTCATATTAGCACCACTGAAAATAATAATGTCATCAGCAAAAGGCAAATGAGTAATAATAGGTGTTCCAATAGGAGCTTTGAAGGCTCTCCAACTCTTTTTCTCTATAAGCAGAGTGAGATTTCTTGTTAGGACTTCTGAGCAAAGAACAAAAAGACTAGAAGAGAGAGAGTCACCTTGTCTTAGACCATTAGTAGCATTAAAGAACCGTGTAGAAGCACCATTCACCAAAATAGAAAAGCCATTGCTAGAAATAATTCTCCAAAGTCTATCAATCCATATCTTAGAGAAACCAATTTTTTTTAAGACTGAAATTAGAATTTGCCAAGAAATTTTATCATAAGCTTTCTTCATATCTAGCTTCAAGGCTATGCTTTTACCACTGTTTTTCTTATTCAAACTTGAGATTAATTCTTGAACCAATAGAATATTATCAACTATATCTCTTTTGGCAACAAAACCACTTTGATTCTCGGATATAATATGGGGTAGAACAATAGACAATCTAGAAGACATAATTTTGGAGATGATTTTGTTACAGAAAGTGCATAAGTTGATAGGTCTAAAGTCGGAAAACTTATCTGCATTGGTCTTCTTAGAAATAAGGGCAATAAGTGTAGTAGTCATAGCTTTAGGAAGCTCTGAATCAGAGAAAAATTGCTTAATTGCTGCTAGAATGTCTTTCCCAATAATATCCCAACAAGAAGTGAAAAAATGACAATTATACACATCAATATCTGGGGCACTACTCTTGTTTAAGTCCCAAACTGCACTTTTGACTTCCTCCATACCAATCTCTCTAATAAAAAAATGATTATCATACTCTGTAATACACTTAGAAATAGCATCTAGGTTTTTATAAACAAAATTGGTAGTTCTATTAGAAACTAACAAATTTTTATAAAAATTGACAGTTTCACCTTGAATATCAAATTTATCAGTTAATTCTTCATTCTGTTTATTTATAATACTATTAATAACACACTTACTCATTCTCTTCTTTACTACTCCATGATAGAATTTAGTATTTGCATCTCCTTCCTTTGCCCACTTTAAATTTGATTTTTGATCCCAGAAATCTTCCTCTATTTTAAGTCTATAATTAAGGTTAGCTTTCACCTTATTAAACTCACTCCTATTTGCAGGTGTGAGACTATCTTCATACACTTTCTCTGCTATGAGAACCTTGTCTTCAACATCAATCACCTTCTGAAATATATTGCCAAATGTATCCTTGTTCCACTTAGATAAATTTTTCTTCAAATATTTCAAATTTAGGGTCAGAGAATATAGAGCATTGCCACATTTATATGTCCTCCAATTTATTTTAACAACATCTAAAAAATCTTTGTAACTAAGCCAGAACTTTTGAAAGATTAATATTTTAATGTTATGATCTTCTTCATTTTTCAAAGTCACCAATAGAGGACTGTAATCAGAGTTATCTTTTGTTAAATGTTCAAGAGAAATAGATTGAAAGAGGTTGTGACAACTCAGATTCACACAAACTTTATCAATTCTTTCTAGAATTAGGTCATCCTCAACTCTATTATTTCTCTAAATGAATCTAGAACCAATATAATTGAGCTCAAAGACGCCTATTTCATTAATACAATCCAGATAGTCATTTGCCTCTTTAAGATTAATAGGCAACCCCCCTGCTTTATCCTCTTTTTTAGACATAGTATTGAAATTTCCTGCTATAAACCAAGGATTAGTAGTTTTGGAATTTATCAGAAATTCCCAAAGTTGGAGTCTTTCTTGTACTGTACACTTGGCATAAACAGCAGAAACTTGAAAGGATAAATTTGAGTAGTGAACTTTAATATTTAGGTTAACACACTGACTGCATTGAGTGCCCACATTTACCTCTATTTCCAAAGTATGAAACACCCAAATTTTGTTGTCATTCTGAGCAAAAGAATAGTCAAACCCCACTTTTCTTCTATACAAGTCTAGTTTAGCATTATCCACTTTAGGTTCTATACAAATAAGAAACATACTCCTATTTACCATGCAAAGATAATTAATTCTTCTAATGGTAGCTTTATTTTTCACCCCTCTAACATTTTAGTTAAGTGCATTAATCATTTATAGCTTTTTCTTTCCCCCTTAGAGGATGATATTAGACTCATGTGTTGCTTCTCATATAGAATGACATTTTCCTTCTTTTTTAGCTTCTTTTTCTAGCTTTTAAATAGGCTTTCTTCCCACTTTTCATTTTCTACATCAACTTCAGTTATGGCTGTAGTATTACTTTCTATCAATGCATTTCTCCCAAAATCACTGTACTTTTCTCTATACACAATTAAAGGCAGGTCAGTATCTTGGTGGTCTTGAATTACATTATTGTCACCCATTTCCCTTTCTTCTTTTTCCTCTCTAAAGCCATCTTCATCATTTTTTTAGTTGGAGTAACACACATAATTTCTTCATCTATTAACTCTTCTTCTATTCCTTCTTGACTTATAACTATAACTTATGTACTTTTTTTTGTAGGTACGCTAAGGGAGGCCTTGCTAGGAGTTTCAATGAGTTGCTTCTCCACTGATTTGGTTTTTAGAAAAGTTCTGGCTAGCCAGTCCTTTGTGCTTTCTTTCTTTCTTTCATTGCATTATATAATTTGGCTTCTTATTTTTTCCTTTTTTGCCCATTCCCTTTAACTTTTACTTCTTCTTTATTGCTCTCTTTGCTTGCATTTTTAAATTTACACTAGTCTACTGTGTGACCTTGTTTAAAGCAAAAATTTACAATAGTCTGGCAGATCTTCGTATTTGTAGTATTACCAAAAACCCTCATCAGTGACATCTCCATAGCCAATTCTAACCATTTCAACTAGCTTTTCACCAAGATCAATTTCCACACATATTCTAGCTAGGCTAGGTCTAGTTAAATTAGAAGTAGGTTCATCGACTCTAAGGGGGTTTGCAAAACTCTAGCTATAGAAAAAATTCTTGAGATGTATAGATGAATAGGTAGCTTAGGAAGATTTATCCAAACAAGGACTATATGTGTCTCAAAGTCAGGATAAAAGTCATAGGTTTACTTAAAAACGCGCATAGGATGGCGACCAATGTATCAAATGTTTTTGAGCCATATTCTTGTGAAATCATTTTCGTAAAAACAGCGAATTAAAGCATGTTTGTGATCAAACACACCAATAGTATACTTTTCTTTAAGGTCTAGCTTACTAAATAACTTACTTATAGCTTCCAATATACTAGTAAATAGATAGAAATGTTTTAAGTACATCATTGACTATGCGACCTTCTTTAATGATTTTCTTGAATGTGTAAAAGTACATGATAATGTGCATTATAGTGTGCATTAAGAAAAAAAAAAAATTAGTGTGTTTTGCGCAAGTTTTTTTCTCTACTTTGTACAGCTTGGCCCATATCGTTTCATTTCTTATTTCAGTTTCAATTATCCAGATCCTAACATAATCCATAAACCTAACATAACTTATCCCTTTTCTTTATTGATGTTCAAGAATCAAGAATCAAAATGGTGATTTTTGTGTACCGGGGAAACTTATTTATATTTACTTCGAACGCCTGCTGTTTTTCAAGAAAATAAAGAAATTGGAGTATGTTTAACAATATTAATTCACATACGTGATATTGAAAATGAACTCTGTAAAAGGGCATGATAATATGCATTATAAGCTATTATTAGACTTATTTTCATTTGTAATCTTAAATAGTTCTGATAGCTGCCCAGCTTGAGTTGACAACCCATATTTGGCATACAAATTACTATGTTTGGGAAAAAAGAAAATAATTCACTTCCTGTTTCAGTATATGACAGTTAACGATAGAACATATCTCTTAAGCACAATAATATGGACCCCATTTTCTGCCTAATGTTTACCTATAAATAGTTTCAAAACAAAGCATTCATATTCAAGGAAAAAAATATATTTCATTTGGAGAAAGAAAGATTGATAGGTATTTGTGACCTTCTGTTACAACAATGGAGTTCGGGATGAAAACTAGTGTCTTATTTTTCTTGTTATTTGCATTTTCCGCTAATGCGCGTACCGGTTCGAAGGAATGTAATTTCCCTGCTATTTTCAATTTTGGAGACTCAAATTCCGATACAGGAGGAGCAAATGTTCTCTTCTTCCCTATTCAGTGGCCAAATGGTTTAAGTATGGGCAAGGTTTCCAAGAGGATTTCGAATGGTCGTCTCATCATAGATTTCATGGGTAAATAATGCTTTCAAATACTTGAAGAGTTAATAACCATTTAAATTTAGTAGTTTACGGAGAAAATGGAGATTAATGAATTATCTATGTAATTGCGGTTATCCCCAGAACCTAACAATACACACAGATAGATTCATGACAATGAGACACAATTGATACAATTTATCGGCCTGTAGTATCATCACACTAGCAAGATTTGTTGAGAATGTAGTACATCCGCAAAGAAGTGGAAACGATAAAATCAGTTCCGAATCAAACAATAAGTTAATTGACATAAGGAGCTTATATCATTTAACGCCATTCATCTGAGAAAAATAGCTAGCTCGGTTCACAGTTTGCTTGCTTGCTCAAGGTTTTACTATAATCAAGATTATAATGAACATACAACTAATTTAAACTAGATAGTCGCTTTCTGTCTTTCTCATTTCTGCATCAATGTAGCAAGGAGGCCTTATTTTGTTTACGAATACTAATACTCCTAACCCTGACGAATTACAACTATTTACTCGAAAATCTCATAACAAGGATGTTCGAATGTCACCGAAGAGATGTACTACTATATTCGTGGCTGATCCTAGGCACGAGTCAGACTATAGTCAGTCTTTTCCGGTTTTCAAAGAGGAAAAGAATAGTTGAGTGTTTATCTTATCTTCATTATCATTATTCATTTTTTTGTTGTGTTTTCCAGCCGAGAGTCTTCAACTTCCCCACTTGAATTCAAGTGTCGATGCAATTGGGACGAGTTTTAGACACGGAGCTAACTTTGCGGTGGCAGCTCAACGAGCAAATTCTGATCCACATCCCAAGTCACCGATTTGGAATTACCCCCTTAGCGAACAAGTCTCTCGATTCATCAATTTTAAATCAGGTGCCATTGCCAGTGAAAAAATGGGAAATTTTGTGTCTGGTATTAATTTATTTAAAGGTATTAATAGTTGAACTCTGTTGCTATTTAGTCATAATTATACTTCAAAATACAATATTAACTTACACGCGTATCTTTACTTCTATTGATTTCTATCTTCGATCCATTTTTTATCTTATATATTTTTATCATTTTCACCAATGAAAAGCTCGAATCAATTTATGGAAATAAATCAATAGCGTACCACAAACATAATTTTAATATACATAATTATCAAAGCATAATAAAAAATTATTGTACCAGATGGTAAACAATTGATAGTATACTATATAACGGGTTCACAGATTTTAAAACATTAGGCAGTATAACTAATATATAATTTCATAATATGAAATATATTAAGTGACCAACAACCCAATAATTTCCAATTTCCAATATGTACCATATTTTTTTATAGTATGTACCAGACAATATAAAAATTAAACATTTTTATAGTTTACCAATTTTAAGAAAGAACATTTAATACATGTATGCTGCAAAAAATAAAACAAAGAAAACCTTATTATACCCTTACATAAAAAAAACCAAGATTATACGGTCAAAATAACTCAATAAAATTTCATAGTATACAAATGTATACTCCATCACCTCAAAGAAATTCAAACCGAAGGCTACCATTTTTTTTTTTGACAGTATATAAATTAAACATTTTTATACTGTACCTATTCTAAGAAAGAACATTAATTTAATACACCTATGATTAATTTGAGATATGATATAATGGGTGATTAAGTATGATACAGAATAAAGGACGGTAAATGAAAGATGAAGAGTATTTTTAGGAAACTAATTAAATCTAGGTTGTTTTGGAAACAAGGGTGACATGTATTTTTAAAACTAATTTTGAAAAATGTGACTAAAATGAAATAGTGTGGTTGAGTTTTTGCTAATTAAATATAAGTAGTACTTAAAGCTAATTTCTCCTAAAAAAATTCTCACTTTGTAGTATTTACTACTCCTATTTAGGCACTACACAACTTTGTCAAGTGATACGAATTTTGACACAATGTTACATTTTTGGGAATTTCAAAAACACAACCAGTCATTTGGTGTCAAAACTCATGTCATTTCTTTGTTGCACAAACGGTTCTTTTATATAATACAGATAACAACATTGCAGGCAAAGGATCAGAATCTATTTTCCCTGAGGAAAAATCGTTTTCAGAGGCTCTATATACCATTGACATTGGCCAAAACGATGTCGCAAGTGTATTCAAGTCGAAAAGTGTCTCGGCCACCCTAGATGACTATTCTCAATCTGTGAAGGTAAATTTGCTCTAATCAACAAAAAGGAAAATTCTAGGCCTAAGATGTAGAAAATATTGGTTAAATCAAGTTACATATAATCATTAAGCTTGATAAACAATCAATATACTCATACTCTATTGATGTGGCTAATTTAGGATTAAGATCATATTAGACATGTAAAATCTTATAGGACTTCACTTTTGCTGCTATGAATATGGTTTATGCGTTGCACCACGACACTTGTATCCCCAAGGATTTTGCTAATTCTCCCTTAAAGCTCAAATGACAAATAATATGCAGAAACTAAAAAAAGATTAGCTACATCATTATATGTCACTAATGGTTTTTATTTTTATTTTTTTTTAACTTCCAGAGGTTACTTGATAATGGAGCAAAATATATGTGGATACACAATACATGCCCATGGGGTTGCTTGCCGCACGCGATCGAGTTAGGCTGCCCGGATTTTAAAACGTGTACTCATGATCAATATGGGTGCATAATAGAATATAATAATTTGTCTCAGCAATATAATTCGGAACTCAAGAACAGGGTAGAACAGTGGAGAAAAGAGTACCCCAATGCAGTGATCACACTTGTGGATATGTATTCAGCTAAACATAGTCTCTTAACCAATGTTAAAGGTAACTTGATCTATTTTCTAAGTAACTTCCAATAGTATTATCAAGATTTTAGTGAACACAGATATCTGTGTAGCAGTGAAACAATACAAGATTTACATTTTTTGTCATTTTTGTTTTAAAAAAAAACATGATGACGTAGTTTTGGAGAATAAATGCTCGAGTTGTTTTTTTAAAAAAAACGAGTCCAGCTCGAGTTGAAATTTTGTCACATTGAACCGAAAAGTATGCAAAATTATCAGCCCTACTTGGGGCCTATTTGGCTACCACTTCTAATCTCACCTAGTTTGGTCTAAACAGTTCAAAAGTGTTGGGACTTGGGATGAATGGTCTCAAATTACTCGATTTAATGATTTGAGAAATCGCATCAAAACAAACCTCCAAGACACTACTTTAGTATTTCGTTTCAAATAAATTGAAAATCGATTTTCGTAAATATTTTGCCTTATGGAGATATGGTGGTGTGGCAGGCTTTAATGATGAATTGAAGTTCAAGCAATGTTGTGGTAAGAAAAATGTGACTTGCGGTCCATTGTCAAATGTATGTGATGATCCATCAAAATACCTTAGCTGGGATGGTACACATTACACCGAAACTGCTAACAGAATTGTAGCCGATCTCGTCCTCGACGGATCATTCTCTGAACCACGTGTACCGCTCTTAAAAGCTTGTAAAAAAGCATAAAAAGTTTTATTATATATAAAGGTCCAAACTCAAAACAGAAATTCCCTTGTCTCTCTGGATTTACCTTTTGCTACTCTAGATTGTTGCAACACACTCGCTAAAATGTATAATGTTAGATTTATTCTTTTGCTTAATCACTGTCACAATTTACATCTCTATTAGCGCTTCATTGTTGGAAAAACATTTATATTGTAATTTCATAAACGAAAGTTTTTGTAAACTAAGTTTGAGATGAAATATACATTTAAACATAACCCATGTCAGAGCCGGTCAAGCCTATGGCTAGTTGAAGAGGCACCAATTTGTTTTATGATATAAATATACCATGTATATGGAGATAATACCACAATATGTTATTATTAACCAAACTAATTTTCAATTTATAGTTATTCTAAAACTATTTCTCAACTTATTTTGTTCATCTCATTGATAAGTTGGAGATAGAATTAATATATACTAAATTACTTTTAACTAAACCAATTAAAATTAGAATCTTAATTTAAAAAATAACAAAATCTACTTGTACTTTTTTTTTGACGTTTTAGATACATGTAAATGTAAATAAAAAAGGTTTATATTCAGATCCATCTTCACACCTAAAGTTAATGGATAGCCGCCGAACAAAAACTTTCAAACTCGAATTCTAAAGCCTTAAACTCAATTTTCTGTGGAGTTAAAATGAATCGGTTCAAACTGATACATAACTGTATCGTTGCCAAATAAGCATGAAATACTCTATTAGTCACATTTGAAGGCACACCGAAAAAAAAAGGCATCCAAACTTCAGCAAATCACAACCAAATTCGAAAATTTGAGAAAGGAAGAAGATGAGAGGATTGAGGACTTCAAGTCAAGGATCAGTGATTTCGCAAGTGAAGATTCAGCACTAAGTGAACACTATTCCGAATCTAAATTGGTAAATAATACTATCAAATCTTTATCCTAAAGATTCGAGATGAAGGTAATAGCTATCGAAGAATCCAGCGACTTAAAATCAATGAAGATGGAAGAGTTGATCGGGAATCTAACAACTTACGAGCTAAATTTTCAAAATAAGGCAGGAAAAGGAATTGTGTTCCAAGTTAAGAAGAAAATTTCAGTTATAACTGAAACTGAAGATATATATTATGCAGAAAACTTTGCTTTATTTGCAAAGAAAGTGTACAAACGATTTCAAAAGAAGAAAATATTTGAAGATGATGGGAAAAAGGTTTTCCAAAAACGAAAATATAAAATGGGTCTTATAAAAATAATGAGTCTGAAGATGAAGATAATGGGGATTATCAGTTAAAACCGAGAAATTTTAGATGTCGTGAATGTGGAGGCTATGGTCATATACGTTCTTAATGTGCAAATACTTTAAAGAAAAACAAAGCGGCTATTGCAACCACCATCAGTGATTTAAGTGATTCTAAAAATGATGTGAATGATGACAATTCCAAAAATTTCTGTAATTTTACAGGTAAAGTAGAACATAGTATTGAATCATATTACAGAGAAAAAGTGTCAGTTAAAACTTCAGTTATAACTGATGATGAAACCGATTCTGAAAGTGAGGGTGAAGAGATTTCTATGGAGGAATTGGAAGAGCAATACGCATTATTGTACACTGGGTAGACGGGTATTTCCAAAAAGATGCAGGATTTGGAAGTATTGGTTAATAGTTTGAAAAACGAAAATTCTGAAATAAGTGAAACATTGAAGACAAAGCAGATAGAGCTTGATGAAACACACGGAAAAATCAAACTTCTCAACAGCTCAGCAAGTGAAAGAATTGATAAAATTCTCTCGGTTCAAAGATTTTATATTCAGATCCATCTTCACACCTATTAGTTACAATTCTTAACTACTAGGTTCGATTTTTATTTTTTTATTTTTTTTATTTTTTTCCCAAAAATAATATGTTAAATTAAAAATCTTGTTTTTAAATAAATATAATAGGATTTTTGAATTTTGTGAATGTTAAAAATATATATTAAAAAACTACATAAAACTTGTATTATCGTAAAACTTGTTTATAAAACTTAAAAAAAAAATTCTGAAAATTTAAACTCATTTTTTATTGAATTTTATAATATTTTTCAATAAGTGTGTTAAATAAGGTATAGAAAAATCCCACAAAATGCCACAAAAAAACAAAACTAAATTTTTAAAATTTTAAAGTCTACTTTGTAATTTTTACAAACTTAGTTTTAACCTTTTTTTTTTACATTTCCATTTATCTAAAACATTTATCTTATTTTTTAAATTAAGAATCCAACTTTTAATTGGTTTTATGTAGAAGTTGATAACTCGCCTTTGTAAAAGAAGAATCCAACTTTCCATTTATCTAAAACTTTATGTAGAAGAAGAATAAAAAGTTGATAACTCGCCTTTGTAAAAAGTCATTTTTTTAGAATTTATTTTTTTCATAGCGGTTTTTTTAAAAACAAAAGATGTGTTTTTTAAAAAACAAAATTGATTTGGCATTATCTTTATTTTCACTTCTCCGTAAGTGCTTAGAAGCACTTCCTGATAAGCACCATATCCCGAATTCTCAAAATGGACTTCTGAATCACTTATACTTCTTGAGAAATCAGGAAAAACTTATTCAGAAAACGCAAAAAACTTCTCTAGAAATACTTTTAGTATCATAAAGCACTTTTGACAATTCCGCCAAACACCCCTGATAAGTTAATTCATATTTATGTTTTGGTTCACATGTGCGTTTATTTCGAACAATTATTAATTTTATTATGCTTTTATAGTGTTTGATTGTAAGTTACATATTTGAAAATCATATTACTTTCTATCATATGATGTCATGTGTTCTAGATATATGTTTGTTTTTTTAATGAAAAAGATAACAAATTTGAAGAAACATATTCCCAATAAAGCAAGGACGCGCATGTGTTAAAAGGCAGAAAATAAAAGAAGTAAAATGGTGAGTTACTAATCTAGTCGATGAAAGAGATAATGGATAAAGTGTATTGAAATATACAAGCGCACACACTGCACATAAATATCAAAAAAGTTAGTTAATCAAATCTAACAAGGAAATATTACTCGAACAAAGAAATTTGGTTTATCTTTTATTTTGCCATAAATTGTTTTCTTGAGTACGTAGGACTAGGCACAATTTAGATTAACAAAATGTTCAGATCCAGCCCTGACCTATGCCAAACAAATTGTATCTGTTTTGAGATGTGAACTTAAAAAAACAAGAAAAAACATTGCAAATTAAATTAGATAGTAACTACTGGCATAAGTAGAATGAGAGATTTTATAGATCGAAAATGTCGTTATGAGATTGTACAAGAAAAGAATATACTAAAAACAGAGTGAAAACTTAGAGAACAGAGTGAAAACTTAGAGAGAGTTAACAGGATTAAATGTCATGAGCGAGAAATATGGTAGTAACTATTAACCACCATAGTCAATAATTTAGACTCGTTTAATGTGTCACATGTTACGGTGAATATACATCACACTTTAAACAGCATAATATTTGAACTCAGATGAAACATAGTCAGCTTGTGAAAAGTCGTGCACACTTATCAGTGACAAACCATCTCCCGATTCTTAGCACTTTCAAAAAAAAAAATCGCAAAGGAGAATCGCGGCCAAACGACAATACTCCGTTCCTCCATATTTTAATGTTAGGACTATTGAGATGTTACTGGCTTACCTTCTAAAACATACTTGTTTGTTGGATACAAGCAGATGTTATGCATGATTGTCAACATATATTCTTGCAATCGTTAATCTTTTTGCATATCAAACGAAACAGGAAATAAACACAGAAGTTGAGGATATAACGACTCTTGACGTGTATATGCGATTCGATAAGATAGTTTCTCTTGTGTATACCCCGCAGGTCTTTTCCTGCTTGTCGTTACCTGGATTCATGCTGCAAACTAGCTTGTAAACTATTAATATAGTGAAAATCATATTCCGTGAGTTTTCTTTTGTATTCGGGCTTTGGTTTCTTATTAACTTCGCACAATTCTGAGATCATTTTTTTGATAAGTTTGTTAGGGAAAAACGTAGTACTCAGAGATTGTTCTTCGATGAACCTCTTCTCAAAAGTCTATAGCAAAGAAAGAATCAACGATGAGATTGAACCATTAAAACAAACTCACTAAATCGTTGATTTATTATCATTAAAAAAAAAAAACTAATGTCATGTAACATCATAAGGCTATGTTTGGTGGGATGGTCTTCCCCATAGCGATTGTTTGCTTGCAGTTGTTGAAGAAATAAGATGGAATTCAAAAGAATCAATTGAGATGATATATAATTTTTTTTAACTGATATATAAGAGCATACTCTAATTTATTTATTTTTTAAGAACAAACTTCCATTATAACTATTCACAATTTTTTTTGTATGGCTCTATAACCCACTTTTTTTACAAGTTATGTAAAAACAACTGAAATGACTAAGCACATAAAGTTCAAGTACATATAATGGAAAAAGAATTTTATTAAAGGACTTAAAAATTACCGTGCAGTCATGGCTTTGAAAAAATGGAATTTTACTAACTAGACTGTTTTATATTTTGACACTCGCATCTAAAGTTCCGCCATTAAATACGAGTACACTTTTGAAATACAGATGTCTAAATGGAATCCAGTATATCCAGTTGATGAAAGACGATAGCATATATAACAATCTACGGTCTAGTTCACTTGGCTGAGTGGATGTAGCTGAAAGTGTATTCATAAACCTATCAACTCTATCTTTTACTTTTTTCTAGAATAATTTTTCTTATATCAGAATTGTGTCAAATTTAGAAGTGATATTGACTTTGTCTTGATTATTGTCTAATTGTTTTACCAAGTAAGTTTTGTTTCCGGACTTTTTTTTCTTTCAGTTGAATTTGTTTGTCTATACGTGAGTACGAAAAAGATAAGTTCATCGACCCGTAACTATGCGGAGATAGTGGGGTGTTTTCATCATTATATGTTTTTCACTTCTCTTAAAGCTGTTGGAAATAAATTTGCAAGTAAGAAGGATAGGAATGTGGGAAGAGGATAAATTTATATATGAGAAAAAAACTTATATCAATATTATAAGTTTTTTTGTTTGTATTTTCTTGACAATGGTAAAACTCACACCTATTTATACTACATCTCCACCATAATTGTGGTGGTGATCATATTTGATCCAATGGTATAGAATAATCTCTAGATCTGAGGGGGGAATAAATGTAGTACACTCGACTATTAGACGTTAATAAAAATGATAGCAAACTATAAATATTGACAATTTAAGTATTAAACTTAGTTATGTTTTCAAAAATCAGACATTTCGACCAAATTGATCACATAATCGTGTCACGTTCGATTACACGACTAATTTAATGGGTATTTTTCCTTCCTTATTTTATCCATTCAAATTGAAGGGTACAATTTGATGTATGATACTATTGTTTTTTGAGGGTGTTAGGTTCAGAAATTGGCTAACTTATTTGTCATTAATATGGTTGTTTTATTGACTTTAATCTGATATAAATTGGTGCGTTTAATTGTTTGAGTTTATGTGAGTTTATATGTTACTAATAAAATCCTAGAGAGAGAGACGACTAGGGTGAAAACCCTAGCCGCCGAAGACATGACTGAATCCAATAAAATCCCCCCAGCCCCAATTCCAAATAGGCAGCTAATGCCGCCAGATCCAATTCCAACAAAATCTTTTGCGTCGGTGGTCAGCGCAATACCTACTAAAGCGAAAATTTCATTAAAAGAAGTTGGCTCTTATAAAGGTGAACCTTTAATTCAATTTTCTATGAATGATATACAGCAACTCGCTGAACCTTTCAAATATACTATAGTTGGGAAGTTCACACACGGAAAACCAGATATTGCTGGCATAAGAAAACTTTTTGGGAAACTGGAACTAAAATCTAATTGCAATATAGGAATACTTGACCACAAGCATATTTTAATTCGATGTTTTCACGAAGACGATTTTACCAGAATCTGGCTGAAACAAATATGGTACGTAGAAGATTATCCTATGCGAGTATTTAAGTGGACTTATAATTTTAATCCAGAAGTCGAAACCTCAGTAGCACCTGTGTGGATTAATTTGCCTAAATTACCTATCCATCTTTATAATACCTCTAGTATATACTCAATAGCAAGTGCATTTGGAAAGCCTTTAAGAGTAGATGAGCCTACTTCAAAACTAACTAGACCTAGTCTAGCTAGAATTTGTGTTGAAATTGATCTAAAAAAAGAGCTTTTTGAACGTGTACGAATTGGATATGGAGAAGAAGAAGGTTTCTGGCAGTACTGCAATTATGAAGACTTACCAGCTTACTGTAGTTTCTGTTTTAAGCAAGGCCATAAAGAGGAAGTTTGTAAGTTCAAGAAGACAGAGTTAGATTCAGAAAACAAGACAGGTAAACATAAGGAAGATCAGATAACAAGGCAGCCACAAAAGAATAAAGATAAAGAGGCCTTATTATACAAACCAAACAATGAAAAGGAGGCCATATCAAATAAACTAAACAAGGGAAAGGAGGCCATAACATACAAACCAAATAGAGAAATAAATGGAAAGAAGGAGAGTACAAAAGAGTGGGTGTATAGGGCTAAATTTCATAAGCAGCAGCAGCCAAGCACAGTAGTCCAAGTTGAAGAAAGTAATGAAAGTGTTCCTGCAAAAAAGATACAAGAGGCTGTTATAGTTCAGGTTGCTAGTGAAGAGGAAAAAGACATAGTTGAAGTTGTAGATGAAGAGGAAAAAGATGAAATAGTAGAGGAAGAAATAGTATGTGACAGGCCTAAGCAAACAAATCAGTTAAAAGATGGGGAAGAATATAGAACGACTATGGTGACTTATCAAGATCTAAGTTCTATTAACAATAACTTTGTCATAACTGAAATAATAGAAAAGAGTCCAATGAGAACTACTGATGAAGACAGGGGAAGTAAAAAGCAAGCTGAAGAACTAGAATTAGACAATATAAATGAGGCAGCAAATGAGTGGGAAGTGCTAATATCTAAGAGTCAAAGAAAAAAGGAAAAAAAGATACAGATGGCAAAGAAAAAAAGTGAAGAGAAAGATAAACAAATGCAGTTAAGATCAGCCTCTAATGTGGGGGATAGAAAGAGGTATAATCAATGATTAAGACCCTAGTGTGGAATGTGAGGGGTATTGGGAATAAAGCTACTTTAAGAAGAATCAAGAAGCTATGTTTAATCAACAAAATAGTGCTGTTAATTTGCATAGAACCAATGGTGCAGCAAGATAAAATTGAACTCTATAAAAGAAAAATAGGTTTTGATAATGTGTTCACTCATAAAGAGAATAAGATCTGGGTTTTTTCTAATGATGATTTAGAAATAAAAGTGGGTTTTGAGGGTGGTCAAAGTATGAATTTTGAAGTTCATATGTGGAATACTGCTATTCAAATAACTGCTGTGTATGCTAAGTGTACAGTTCAAGAAAGGAAAACTCTATGGCATAATTTGGAAAATTCTAAGACTACTATCCCTTGGTTAATAGTTGGTGTAACGACTCGGAAATTCAATAGTTTATTATTAATTTTATTAAGAAAATAGTGATATTACGTTTTAGTGTGTTTATTTATTTGTGTGAGATATATGATAGCTTGGGGGTGATTGGTATTATATTATAAGTAAGTGGACTAGTATAATAAAAATATTAATAAAACAAAAAAAAACTAAACCTAATAACACTTAGGCAGTCAATACATAATCATATACACGCACATATATATATACACGCTGGAGAGATAGAACCCAGCGAGGGAGGGAGAGTTTTGTCCGGAGATCTTCGCTGGTAACGTCGACGATCAAGTCCAGAGAGTGACGTACAAATTGTGAGTTTTTGGTTTTCAGGCAGTGGTGTATTTGGGTGTTTTTTGTTTGGGTTTCTACGTGGTCGCTTCGGAGGCTAATATCGAGGTCTTCGGGTGTCCGTTTTTCGCAATCAAATACATTTTCTTAATCTACTCGTCGATACCTATCTACCTGTGTAAGCCTGCTCCTCCGATTTTCACTTTTATAAAAACCCATTTTTTAAGATTTTATTAATAATCCGAATTTGGTCTTTTATATTGATTCGTGCCTTATTTTAATTACATAATAGGAGCTGTTAAGGACTGTCTCTAGGCTGTCCAGAGTTTATTAGGTGGTACGGCTCGAGTTTGGGAGTTTTTACAAACGAGCTCTCGTTTGTTTCGGTAAGGGGGAAGAATATGATTTCGCTTTAAAAGCGGGATTTATGTGTTTCTTGTTGCATGTTAATTTAGGTTCGGATATTGATATATGTTGTTATGGCAATTATGGTGGTGCAGTTGTAGTATAATAACTAATGATTTTGTATTTACTATGCTTAACATATAATTCGTGAAAATATGATATAAATTAAACTTTTGAGAAGTGTTGAAGGTGGTGGCAATGTGTATACATATGTGGTGGTATTGTGATTAAAACAATGTGTATCAAGTGACATTCGATAATTAATTAACTATAACATTACAGTGTTGTGTATTATTTTCGGTGTGTGGACTTTGCTGTTTTTGTCGTCCTTTTGGAGCTTTTATATATATATATATATATTTTCTGGGATTGTAGTACCAATGTGTGTGGGGTACCATTGTATGATGGGTCCCTGAGCAGTGGCTCTAAAGGTGGGTACATTTGTACCATTGTGTATTTAAGGATGAGCCCCGGAGGCTTACGGTGAGAGCCCGGAAACTTGCGCAAGTATTAGGTGTATCGGTACCATAGGGGTAGTGCCCTTAAAGCCGGCCCCATATCTCTAGTCACATACGGTAGTGTCAGCGTGTGGGTGGGGGTACCATTGTATTATGGGTTCTTGAGCAGTGGCTCTAAAGGTGGGTACGTATGTGAGCAATCCCGACTTGGTTTTCGTTGAGTTTTATTTTTATTATCATAATCTATTTATTTAAACCTTGTTTATTTGTTCATTTATTGTGAATGCGTGAGTTACTGAGGTGGTTACATTTCCCATAAAATTTTCTTGTCATTATTTAGCATGATAATATATTTGCCATGTTAGGATTGTGTGTGCGTGCTTAGTAGCATGCGCCGCTTTTTAAGCGAGATTGTTTTCTTACCTCCTTTCTTTGTTTTCTGTACGTTTTGTTTTCAATCGACGTACATGTGCCGACGTAAGCCGTGACGAAGCTTAGAGTGATTGCTAGTGGCTCAGTTATCGGATTACACTTGATCGTGTGCACGTTAGACTTTTTATTCATGTTGGATTATTCATTTAGTTGAGCCATGTTGGCCTAATAAGTGTTATCGCGAGTTATTCGTTATTTGCATACTCATACTTTATTCGTACCTCGTTCATTTTGACTATATGTTTTGGATCTTGATGGTTAGCTGGGTTGGATGTGACATTTTATTGTTGGATTGATTTTTAGAAATATCGCGATTGGCGAGTTTTAATTATCTATGTCATGTTGTTTGAACAGGTTGATTTTTGTGGAAACAAATAGATACCTAAAGGTCATGCCGAAATTTCTATAAATCATTTTATTAAAATTGCTTTCTTTTCGTATCGTCACGTTTGAGCGTTGTTGGCTACCCTTAGGCCAATAGTGACTCAAATATGACTATCGGCATGTCCTGAAGGATCCGTTTGGTGTTTATTTAGTGTGTTGTCGAATGCTTCCGCATATTTTGTTATTTAAACCTTTTTTCTTTTAAATAATATTCACTACTCGGGTTTATCCAAATCCGGGGCGTGACAGTTGGGGATTTTAATACAGTTTCTATAGAAGATGATAAAATTGGTGGATTGGGCATTAATATTAATGGTGCTAATGATTATTTGGAATGTCTAGACAAGTGTGGGGTGACTGAATTGAAGTTTCTGGGATCGAGGTTTACTTGGTGGAACAAAAGGGATGGTGATAGGCTGATTATGGAGAGAATTGATAAAGTCTGTGTTAATTCTAAGTGTTCAGATATGTTTCAAAGTATATCATTGGAGCATCTATCTAAAGTTAACTCTGATCATAGTCCCCTTTTACTTACTTTTAATATGGAAGGGGATAAGAATGTTAAAAGATTCATTTTCCAGAAATTTTGGTTGTCACATACTGAGTTTAACAATATCCTAACTGAAAACTGGCTGCATTATAAGGAAGGTAATGCCTTATTCTCTTTGGTGCAAAATTTAAAAAGGATGAGGAAAGTATTAACTAGTTGGAACAGAGATACCTTTGGGAACATATTCCAGAAAGTGATTGATGCAGAAGACTTGGTTATGGGTGCAGAACAACAATTTGAAGTAGATCCTTCACCTGAAAATAGAAGTGAATACAATAGATTAAAAGCTGAGTTGAATTATAGACTCATTATAGAGGAGGAATTTTGGAAACAAAAGGCTAACTTAAAGTGGGTTCTTGAGGGAGATGCTAACACCAAGTTCTTTCATGGGATTGTAAAAAAAAGAAGAAGGAAAAGTACTATTTTCAGTATTATAGATGATAATGGGCAAGAATTTACAGCAAAGGAAGATATTCAAAAAGAAGCTATTAAGTATTTTCAAAAACTTCTAGCAGCTAATAAAACTACTGGCTATGAGTATAAATCACTGGATATAATACCAAAGTGTGTTACAGTAGAGGAAAATGAAGGATTGATTAGAGATATTACTTTGGAAGAAGTTAAAATAGCAGTTTGGGATTTAAAGAAAAGCAGTGCTCCAGGTATAGATGGTTTTAATGGTTTTTTCTTTGCATATAGCTGGGATGTTATTGGGGAAGATTTATTCAAGGCAGTTCAACAGTTCTTTGCAGGATCTGAAATTCCTAATGCAATGTCTACTACTCTAATTGCTTTAATTCCTAAGAAGCCAAATGCAGATAAGTATTGTGATTTCAGACCAATTAGTTTGTGTACATTTTGTAACAAAGTGATTTCTAAGATTATGTCTACTAGACTGTCTTTTGTGCTGCCTAATATAATTTCAGAAAATCAAAGTGGTTTTGTGAAGACTAGAGACATTATAGATAACATTCTTTTATCTCAAGAATTTATCTCTACTCTTAACTCTAAAAACAGTGGTAATAATATAGCTTTGAAGCTTGATATGAAGAAAGCTTATGACAAAATCTCTTGGCACTTCATTGTTAGTGTTCTTAGAAAGTTTGGGTTTTCAGAAATATGGATAGACAGAATTTGGAGGATTATATCTAATAATGGCATTTCTATATTGGTGAATGGTGCTCCCACAGGTTATTTTAAGCCTACAAATGGATTGAGACAAGGAGATCCTTTATCATCAGGCCTATTTATTCTTTGTTCAGAGATTTTGACCAGAAATCTTAATCATTTGACCAGCAAGAAGAGTTGGAAATCTTTTAAAGCAGCTATTGGTACTGCTATTATTACTCATTTGGCTTTTGCTGATGATATTATTATTTTTAGTGGTGCTAATACTAATTCTATCAAACATATTCAAAAGGTTCTACAGCAGTATAATATTGATTCAGGACAAGAAGTAAATCTAGAGAAGAGTTTCATGTATATTTCCAAGGGAGTTACAGATAAAAAGAAAGAAACAGTATGCAAAATACTGAATATAGCAGTTAAAAAGCCACCTTTCACCTATTTAGGTTGTAAACTGTATGCTGGTCATAAAAAGTGTATTCTGTATCATGAGCTTATCCTAAAAGTGAGAAGTAAATTATCAGGGTGGAAGACTCAGTACTTAACTATGGGAGGTAAACTGTTACTAGCAAGACATGTACTTCAAACAATTCCCATATATACTATGGCTGCTATGAATCCTCCTAAATTGGTGATAAAAAAAATAGATCAGATAATAGCAAATTTTCTTTGGGGAAACACTGATGGTAAGAATAAATACCATTGGGTAAAATGGAGTAAACTTTGTAGACCTACTTCTGAAGGTGGTTTAGGTTTGAGGAGCTTTAAAGATATTTCTGAAGCTTTTGCTCTCAAACTATGGTGGAAATTAAGAACTAAAAATTCTTTATGGGCCCAGTATATGAGAGCTAGATATTGCAAGAAAAAGCATCCTGGGGAGGTTAATGTTACAAAAGGTACTAATAGTTGGTCTCGAATGGTACAGGCTAAGGAAGTTGCTGAAGAACATATTCTATGGTTGATTGGGAATGGTAATGTATCTGTGAATTTAGACAATTGGGCTGGACAAGGGCCAATTAAAGATCCTAATATAGATGACAGGCTGCTAATATCAAGTCTAATCACTAATGGTGAGTGGAACTATGAAGCTATAACTGCAAATATACCTACTGATAAACATGGTCTATTCACACAGGCCTTAATCTATCAGAGCAATACACCAGACCAACCAATATGGATGGATGACAATAATGGTGAATTTACTTTTAAGTCTGCTTGGAATATAATGAGACAGAAACATACAACAAACTGGATATATGAGATGATCTGGGATAAATTAATACCATTGAAGATATCTTGCTTTGCTTGGAAGTGTGTAAACAATGCTGTATCAGTGGACCTTGCTATCCAAAGAATTGGTGTTCAATTAGCCTCAAGTTGTGAATGCTGTAGAAAGAAAGAAGAGAGCTTAGAACATTTGTTGAGTACCAGTGATGTTGCAAAAAAGGTATGGGAGTTCTTTGCTCAGTATTTGGGTGTTAAACAAAATGTTTTAACAGTTAAAGGTAGATTCATTTCTTGGTGGCTACATAATAGTAACAGTTTTCAGTTGGAAAAAAGAGTTATAAAGGTTCTTCCAGTATACATTATTTGGTCTATTTGGAAAGCTAGATGTGCTAGTAAATTTGACAACAAAAGGATGGAGGCTCATAATATTATTCTGGATACAAAAATATTAATCCAGAGCTATTTTCAAAAAGAAAAAAGTTTCCCTAAAAAGTGGACTTGGGAGGAAATGAGTTTGGTAAAATCAGTTAAAAATGGGAAAAAGGCCAGGGTTGTAAAGTGGGAAAATCCACCAAGTGGTTTTATGAAATTGAATATAGATGGTTGCTATAAAAGCTCCACTAATTCAAGTGGTGTTGGTGGCATTTTAAGGGATAATAGAGGTAAATTCTTACAAGGTTTTTATGGTAAAATCATTAGTAACTCTGGGTTAGAGGCAGAAGCAAGGGCTATTTTACAAGGAATAACTGTGATTAATTCTACGAATATTATCATAGAAAGTGACAGTCTACAAGTTATTAATATCTTGAATGATAAAAGCAAGAGTCCATGGAAAATCAAAAAGTTAATTAATGATATAAAAGAGAAAATGAAGAAGGGTACTTATCTGATGCAATATGTTGAACGAGAAGCTAATTCAGGGGCAGATCTCCTCGCAAATTTGGGATGTGTAAATGATCCATTATTCTCAGTCAACATACAAGATTTCCCAAGTAAATTGAGAAGTATTTTGAAGCTAGAGGAAGAGGGAAACTCATATATTAGGTTACGGAAGGAAGAAAGCTTGGGAGATTGAGAGAAGCTCTCTCTCTCTCTCTCTAGCGATGAAGAAGATGGGTGGTCTGAAATGAATGTGGATCAGATGAAGAGGTGGCCGTTTGGTCAATTACATAAGAGATCCCTATTATTTGAAGAGCAATGCTATTTAGTAACAAAGCTTTACGTAGTTTTTATATTATTTTGAGAGTTTTCGTTATCTGTTATTAAGTCCTGTAATTTTTAATTTTGCTACATTTGTTTTGTTGGTTTTATTTTGTGGGGTTTTTCATCCACTTTTAATAAAGGAGTGGGTTTTCCCCACCATTAATTTAAAAATTATATGTTACTAAGGTATTTCAGTTACAACTGAACTTTCAACTCAGCTGGTGAAGACAACTTACATTTTCAGTTATAACTCACATACAACTGAATTAATGACACAATTTAGATTAACAAAAAGTTCAGATCCAGCCCTGACCTATGCCAAACAAATTGTATCTGTTTTGAGATGTGAACTTAAAAAAACAAGAAAAAACATTGCAAATTAAATTAGATAGTAACTACTGGCATAAGTAGAATGAGAGATTTTATAGATCGAAAATGTCGTTAGATGGAGGTAATAACTATCGAAGAATCTAGTGACTTAGAATCAATGAAGATGGAAGAGTTGATCGGGAATCTAACAACTTGCGAGCTAAATTTTCAAAATAAGGCTGGAAAAGGAATTGCGTTCCAAGTTAAGAAGAAAAATTCAGTTATAACTGAAACTGAAGATATATATCCAAGACTCTTGTTTGGAGTTTAAGTTGAGTAATATAGAATGAGTTGGTTATTATGTTCTTGATTCTGGTTCATTGATTATTGGAGAAAGTCTGTATTTGAATTGTTTGTTTTTTGTTTTAGAAAGTCTGTGTCTTGTTGATGCTCAATCCGGTAATGATGCATAGTTTGTCTTTTATTTTGCAAAAAGGGGAGAAATAGAAAGTATGTTATAATTAAACTCCCGGATGATATTTGTGTGGTTTAAGATATTCTCAAGTATTTTGTTCTATGTTGCTATACTATGTTTGAATACTTGATTTATGATTTGTGGTTTATGAAAATTTGACACACGAATTATAACTGGAAAGTGACTCAAAAATTCAGGGGGAGTTGAACAGATGAAATATCCATTTATAACTGAATAAGTAACTCGGGGGAGTCTTGTGACAATCTAATCTATGCTTAAACTCTGTTTATATTCGATTAAATGGCTCTTGTTTGAAGGGGAGTTTATATATGTTGATTACCAACTCTAGTTTTTGCCAAATTAAACGACAAAGAGGGAGATTGTTAGGTCCAGGAATTGGCTAACTTATTTGTCGTTAATATGAGTTTAATTGTTTGAGTTTATATGAGTTTATAGGTTACTAAGGTTTTTCAGTTACAACTAGACTTTCAACTCAGCTGTTGAAAACATATTACACTTTCAGTTATAATTCACATATAACTGAGTTAATGGCGAATTTAATTGTGAAAATTCTGTCAACATAGATTTTTGAATTCTTATGATTAAATATTTGTTCGTGATATTAGTAGAAGTAATTAAATTAAATCAGAAGATATTTTTCAAATTACGAAAGTCAAATCAATTTAGAATAAAAGAGGAAGGAGGAAAAAGGAAAGATCTATGAAAATAAATAAGCAAATATGTTTGAACACAAAGGAAAGATCTTGAAGACGTGTAATGAATTTCGAAATAAAGAAGATAAGTACTTGATTGATATCAAGATCAGCAAACGAAAGATCAAATCAATTAGAAGATTGGAGATTTAAGAAAGAAGATTTGATTGATATTTTATTTAGTCTTTTAATCGTATTATATAAACAGAGTACAGTTATAGTTTTTACTTACCCCTCATAAAAAAAATCAGACATATTATTATAGAGAGAAAAAAGAACACGGGTGATATTCAGAAAAGCAATCATACACTTAGTAGTAAAGAGATTGATAGTGTTTAAATTATGAGATGTTATATTAGGTAAATACTTGAGTGTCTCAGAGTGTTGTAAATTTCAAAACCTATTACTGTACTTGACATATCAATAAATCACTGGGTGATTGCATCGGAGACGTAAATCTAGCAATAGATCGAACTTCGTAATTAAAGTCGTGTGTTCAATTTTGTTTATTCAGTTTTTGGTATCGAGTTCTGTTCAGTTACAATTTGAGTTAAAACTGAGTTATAACTGAAAGTTTAACTGTAGCTTGAAACTTAGGCAATAGTTTCTTTCAGAGGGAAAATATGTATGTGTGTTTTGGGGGGAAGGAGGAGTGGAGGGGAGATATTAATACACTTTAATCTGGTCGCGTGATGGCGTGCGACACGGTTATGAGATCGATTTGGTCAAAAGTATTGATTGTTGAGTGAACATATATAAACCGGAGACAAAGTTATAATTGAGTGAATTCCGTTATCAAATTGCTGAAATAACAATATAGACTAAATTGTTTCTCTTCCTAACCGGGTATTGTTCTCATTGTTGATATTTGTTCTCATATTCGGTGAAAAGTAGACGAATGCTCCACCTTGTAGTTGGCATTATTCTTGTTGTTGATGCTTACGAATTCTTACCACGCTCTGGGTACCTCTGTGATAATATAACAAACGGAGAAATGATGCAATGATTGAGACTTCTTGTTTAATTAGTATAGGTGTTGCTCTTTAATATTCTTTGTACCCTTAATTCTTTGCAACGAAAACTAAATTGTACTTAAGTACATTTATTATCACGTAACATTATTTGAATAGATAAAAATCAGAAAGAATCGAATTTGTAGAAGTGCAAGATAATGTGCATAATTAATCATAAAGTTGGCTAAATTTAATTCAAGTCCCAAAATAGTCATGCTAGCTTTTCTTTCACGGTTTCACCACCTATAGTTGGCATACGAAGATTTTTCATTTCTTATTTTGGTGTATGCCAACTCAAGATAGAACACATCTCCTGAGTCGATATAGTAATTCTCAAGATATATGTTTTCTAATTAGTGCAAAGATGTTTTGTGCTTAGTTGGCATACATCAAAAAAAGAAATGAAACAACTTTTAATTAATATGGGAGCATTTTTTCTATTATTGTACAAATGCTACCTATAAATGGTTTGATATTGCAACTTCCATAAACACATGCAAACTCTCTTTGGTTCAGTGAGCGAGAGATAAATCGATAAGTTGGGGTTTGTGAGCTTTTGTTACCGTCATGGAGTTAGGGATGAAACTTGCTGTCCTTGCTTTGTTATTTTTTGCGTTTTCCGTTAATGCTCAAAGTAGTTCGGAGAAATGTAATTTTCCTGCAATATTCAATTTTGGAGACTCGAATTCCGACACAGGAGGATCATTTGATCTTAATCTCTTCCCCGGTTTCGGCTGGCCATATGGTTTTAGTATGGGCAAGTTTTTCAAGAGGGCTTCAGATGGTCGTCTCATAATTGATTTCATAGGTAAAGGGTCTTCTTTAAACTACAGATTGGGTGTTTTTTGAGCCTTTCTTTTCGGGTACCAAAAAACCAATTTATAAAATTTTAATGAAATTATTAGAGGCTAAAGAGAGTCAAATCCCAAAACTCTTGCAAATAAAGTAAATGCTTTGACATCTCAACTACAATCATTTTATAATTATTAATTACAACTTTATATATATATTTAATTATTTTTTATTAGATATTAAGAATTTAATGCTATATTTATATGTATTTAGCCAAAAAAAATACACCGCAAACCGCTATGTAGCAATGCTATTTGCGCTTTTAACGTTTCTTTCGAAAAAAACGCTACGCTAGCGATAACGCTATTTAAAACATTGTTATATATTACATGACGTACTTGCACAGTCAACTCACAAGTGAAAACAATATTAGCAACCACAGGTTTTTAACGCGACCAAACTAAAAAAATTGCTATATGGCTTACGCAATGCTTAAATGTAATCAAGATTGTGACTAATTATCACTTCTAACGTCTTAAGTTTTGTAGGATTGCTCTCTACTTTTCTGATTTCATGTTTCATCAGGAGTTCGTTGGAAAGTAGTTTCTGCAATATAATATATTACTAAAGTGTTTTAAGAGCATTGATGAAATAAAAAATACTTGTAAAGTTCTTTTTAGAAATAGAAGCTTGCTTCTCGGGTTACTCTTCGCATGACATGCTACCAAAAAGGAATTTATTTGCAATTTATTTTGGTCCTGTTTTACAGCTGAGAGCATTGGACTTCCCTACTTGAATGCAAGCGTCGGCAATGGGACGAGTTTTAAATACGGTGCTAATTTTGCGGTGGCAGGTCAACGGGCAAATTCTGATCGAGTTACCTATGCACATTTTTGGGACTACCCCTTGGGTGAACAAGTATCTCAATTCTTGGCTTTAAAGTCTAGCGCCATTGCCGGTAACATCTCTCGCTCCCCTTTCCCAAAGTATAATGCAATACACAAACTATAAGTTTTTCCACGAATGAAATATTTCTTAATTGATGAATGATCCGGATTTTGAGATGTAGTGAGCCAGTGACTGTATGATATAAAACATCAATGCCTTTTATGTCAAAATTTGTGCTTATTCTTCAATGCACACATCATTGTGTTATTTATTCTCTGTGTCATCTTTTTACTTTTTGTAGACATAGAACCAGACTCTACAAGTATCTATCCGAAACCAACAGTTTTTTCTGAGGCTCTATATACCATAGATATCGGCCAAAATGATATCGGGAGTTTGCTCTTCAAAAATGCATCTGCCACACTAGACGACTATGCCAAAGCTGTGAAGGTAGAATACTAAGCTTCAATAGGCAACTAATTAATTCGATATCATTGATGAAATTAAGAGAAGAAGTTCAGGCCGCCTGAAATATAACAGAACATACTTATTAAATTAAGTTACAGCTTAACCAATAAGCTAACTAGATATACAATATTCTGGTCCAAGATAGATGTGGCGACTCATATACGGGGTTAGGTTATCTTAAGCATGTAAAAGCTCATTCGTTTTCACTTCTGCATACTTTTATGCAATTACGGTTATCGGCTGCATCACAATATTTGCATCCCCGAGGATTTCATTCTATCTCCATTAAAGCTAAAAAAATATTTGAATGCATCACAAAACTAAGCAGGTTTCATTACACCAGTGGCTTTTACGATAATTTTGTTGCTCATTCATAATTGCTCAATAATTTATTTTTTTTTAACTTTGATAATCTGCAGAGGCTACTCAATGATGGAGCAAAATACTTCTGGATACATAACACATGCCCATGGGGTTGTTTGCCGAAAGCTTATACAGGGTGCGGAGAAGGTTTGATGAAGACGTGTACTAAGGACGAATATGGGTGCATAATTGAATACAATAATTTATCTCAGCAGTACAACTCGGAACTACAAAAGAGGGTTGATCAGTGGAGGAAAGACTACCCTGAAGCAGTCTTCACACTTGTAGATATGTATGCAGCTAAACACAGTCTAGCGACCAATGCTACAGGTAACGATCTAAGAATAACATCATCCTTTTCAAAACCAGTCGCAGAGACGTGTTGGAAAATCACTATAAGAAATTGACTTGATGCAGACGCCATGTTGCTGAACTGAAATTGATGGTAAAATGAGTGTTGCTAAATTGTTTTACCAGAAAGAGACTGTATATAGCAATACAATTTGTCTTACTAAACACAATTTTGTAGTGAATGGAAAGTCGTGCTTATAGTATGTAAAGGCAAACAATTTATCATAATGCATCTAAAAAAATCCATAATTTTCTATTTTACTTAAATAAGAACTTTGGATTATTCAATTTATTATTTACGTTTAGGGGCTAATATAATAATATATCATGATGATGTTACAGGCTTTGGTAGTGCATCGAGATCTAAGTGGTGTTGTGGTGACAAAGATTTGGGTTGTGATCAAAAGGCTATAAAGAAAGATGCTAATGGAGCCGAGTATGTATGTGATGATCCATCAAAGTATTATAGCTGGGATGGTATGCATTACACTGAAGCTGCAAACAAATATATAGCCAATCTCATTATTGACGGATCATTCTCTGAGCGACGAGTACCGCTCACCAAAGGTTGTCGAAAATCATAAGGAGAGTGGATAACATGTACTCGAAAGCTCATTAAAATTCCCCCCTTTCCTTTTTTTCTCTTTTAATTGTTCCCTTGAGTTGTTGTAACGTACTCTGAAATGTTTCATGTTATGTTATTTCTTTGCTTAGTTACTGTCTCAATTCACATTCAACCGAATAAGGTACATCTAAAAGGGAATCAAGAAGTGAAAAAGAATGAAAAAGTAGTAAACCTTAAATAATGAGTAACAATATTGCTACAAATAAACTGTAAGAATCAAACATAAACGTGTACAGTTTTAGCTTTGACAGTTGACAAATATTAATAATCGTTACGTTACAAAATATACCCCATATAATAATGAAGCTACGCATCACAATTTATGATTTCAGAGGATATCCAGAAATCTTGGGACAAACGTGATCTACTGATCTTGAACCCCAAGGTACCTAAATATTACTGTGCATTACACAGAAAATGTTATTTGTGGTAATGACATTTGAAGCCCTACTCCAAACGGGGTAATCTTGGTTGTAATATTTAAAAGTCAATTTTTTATAATTGGAGACCTTTAATGATCCCAAATTATATTTGAAACAACAAATGACGTTAAAGAAAAAAACTGATGAACCAATAAACTTTTCTGGGAAATTATTTTGCAATATTCAACAGGAAGGAAACGATAAGAGTGAAGGCAAATTACAAAGGAAATGCTAATAATTAAATATTTCCTAAGCGATATAATATCAGTAGACAGGGGCGAAGCCAGGATGTGTAAATGGGGGTGCCAAAATATACCAAACAAAAAAGCAACTTAAAATAATAATTTTTCATACTCACCCATAATTTATATACCCCATTTAAGTGTTGTTGAACAAATACCAAAGCATAAACACAAAAATTAAGTGTTGTTGAACAAATACCAAAGTATCTCCTCTACGCACTAAGTTAACGGGGGTTATCCATTGCGACTAGACGAGAGTGTATGTTAGGTTTTGGTTTTGTGTTTATTATAAATTGGGGGGTTTTTGCCTTTATTATTAATTATGTTCTTAAATTGTTAATTAAGGTTTATTTGTTGTAATTTTAATTCAATTGTTTGAATTGTAGAAGTTGAGACTTGAGACATATTAATTTTGAATTAATGAGATTATGGATGAGTTTGCATGATTTAGGAGTTGATTATGTGATTATATAGTTGTTGATGAAATTGGGTAAATTTATGTTGAATAAAGATGAATTGTAGTTTATGCATACAATGTGTTTGTTAAAATGCCTGAATGAGATTTTATGTTCTTAGAGTTGTTTGGCTAGTTGTGAATCTAGCACCTATAATTATGGGTTATGTTGAATTATGTTAGAGTGACGTATGTGAATGTGTTAATTGAATGGTTTTATATTATTGGTCGAGCCCTTGTGATTTAGAATAGTGGCAAAGGTCTATGTCTCTCCCTAAATCCGGAGAGATAAGGCGGCCGAGGGGATAGGGAATGACTCGTCTTACGGACTGGGGCGAGTGGCGTGAGAGGTCCCAGTGTGCACTATATTTATTTTATTGTTAGCAATGGTCTATGTCTCTCCCTAATTCCGGGGACATAAGACGGCCGAAGGGATAGGGAATGACTCGTCTTACGGACTGGGACGAGTGGCGTGACAGGTCCAAGTGCGCACTATAAATCTATTTTTATGTTAGCAATGGTCTATGTCTCTCCCTAATTACGGGGACATAAGAAGGCTGAAGGGATAGGCAATGACCTACCTTAAGGACTGGGGTAGGTGGCGTGAGAGGTCCATGTGTGCTATAGATGTGTGTTGAAGTTATTTAATTTATCTCGTTGTAGGATATTATTATATTTTTTTTATATGTTGATTATCGTAGTTGTCGTTTGTGAGTTATTGTATTTATGTGATGGAGTGACGGTATTTTGTGGCGCCGTCCTATCTATGTATGTGCGTGAGACTCACTGTTACAGTTTTGTCTTTCAGGTACAACTTAGGTTGGCACGTTCGGATAAGAGCATTAGCGCAGTATCGCATGAGCTCGTGGCATCTTTCAGTTGCTTTATTTTCGCTTAGACTAGTTTTTTTTTTCTGTAATACAAGAAGAATGTTTCTGAAAATTTAGAGCCGGTTTTTGTATGTGTTCACATTTGGGTCACAGTAAAAACTGAAAAAATGTTTATTGTTTCTGAGAACTGTAGCTTGTAAGTTTAGTTTTGCACTCCATAAGACGAGCACAAAAAAAATAAGACGATCACTCTGCTTATCTATAGTTATAAGCCGAACACTCTTTAAAACAGAATTTTGTTACCAAGAAAATAAGATAGGAAAATAGTGCTCAAAACAGTTTTTCTAAATCTCTTTTCAACCACTTTCTTTCAAAACATTAAACCTAAAACCACCCACTTTCAAAGAGAGAAAAGAGAGAAGAGAGAGGTTCCAAGCTTAGAAAGGAGAAGAAGAAACCACCATTAGCGGGTTCATACCGGAAGTATCTCCTCTACGCACTAAGCTAACGGGGGTTATCTATTGCGATTAGACGAGAGCGTATGTTAGGTTTTGGTTTTGTTTTTATTATAAATTGGGGGTTTTTGCCTTTATTATTAATTATGTTCTTAAGAGTTAAGTAAGCAGTTAGAAGAACTGCTAGAGAAGGGGTTTATTAGGCGGAGTACGTCACCCACGTCACCGTGGGCGGCACCGACCTTATTTGTTCAAAAGAAGGATGGATCGATGAGGATGTGCATCGACTATCGAAAGCTAAATAGGGTGACTATTAAGAATAAGTACCCACTACCTCGAATTGACAATTTGTTTGACCAACTGAAGGGAGCGAAGTTCTTTTCAAAAATCGACTTGCGATAAGGCTATCACCAATTGAGGGTGAAAGATGAGGATATTTCGAAAATATCCTTTAGGACCCGGTATGGTCACTACGAGTTTGTGGTCATGCCATTCGGGTTAACTAATGCGCCGGCGACATTTATGGAGTTAATGAACCGAATCTTTAAGGAGTATCTCGACAAGTTCATGGTAGTCTTTGTCGACGATATCTTGAATTACTCGAGTTCAAGAGAGGAACACGAGGAGCATCTCCGTTTAGCGTTGCTCACGTTGAGAGAGCACCAACTTTACGAAAAATTTAGCAAATGTGAGTTTTGGCTAAATGAGGTAAAATTTCTTGGACATGTGATCTCGGAAGAAGGGGTAAAGGTTAACGCGATGAATATTGAGGCGGTTTCGAAATGGGGACAACCGAAGAATGTGTTCGAGATTCGAAGTTTCTTGGGTTTAGCGGGATATTATCGACGGTTCGTCAATGATTTCTCAAAGTTGGGGACTCCAATGACTCACCTTACCGAGAAAGGGGTGAAGTTCGTGTGGAGTGAGGCTTGCGAGAAGGCTTTCCTAGAGCTCAAGAAGCAGTTGACTAGTTCCTCCATACTAGTTATTCCCGAGCAAGGGAATGGTTACCAAGTGTATTGCGATGTTTCGAAGGAAGGTTTGGGTTGAGTCTTGATACAAGACGGAAAGGTTATCGCATATGCTTCGCGACAACTAAAGATTCATGAAAAGAACTATCCGACTCATGATCAGAGCTAGCGACAATAGTTCATGTGTTAAAGATATGGAGGCATTATCTGTTCGGGGAAAAGTTCGAAGTGTTCTCGGATCACAAGAGCTTAGGGCATATTTTTACCCAACGTGATCTAAATATGCGACAACGGCGATGGATGGAATATTTAGAACAGTACGACTGTGACTTGCACTATCATCCGGGAAAGGCCAATGTAGTGGCGGATGCTTTGAGTCGAAAGTCTCATGCGATCTTAGCGCATATGGCGATCGAGGAATGGAGGATGATGGGAAAAGTGAACGAGTTCAACTTGGAGTTGGGGAATGTTAATGTGGGGACCTTGTACACAATAGTGGTACAATCGGAACTCGTGAGTAGGGTTTTGGAAGCACAAGAAGGGGACGAGAAAGTGGAGAACTATGAGAAACAGATGAGTTCGAGCGAAGAATTAGATGGTTGGACGAAAGAAACCACTGGAAGACTACGATTTAAGGGAAAGACTTATGTGACAGAAAACATGAGAAACGAGGTATTAAAGGAGTTTCACCACTCCCGATTAGCCGTTCATCCCAGCGGGACGAAAATGTATCATGATGCGAAAAGACAATTTTGGTGGCCCGGAATAAAACGAGATGTAGCTTCATATGTTAGCAGGTGTCTAACTTGCCAGCAAGTGAAAGCGAAACACCAAAGGCCGGCGGGTATGCTCCAACCCTTACCGGTGCGGAATGGAAGTGGGAAAGGATAGAAATGGATTTTGTGACCAACTTACCTAAATCGGTAAGTGGGAATGACACTGTGTTGGTTTTGGTCGACCGTTTGACCAAATCCGCACACTTCATTACAATCAAGATGGCGAATACGGTGGAAATCTTGGGACGAAAGTATATTAAGGAAATTGTTAGACTTCATGGGATACCGATTTCGATAGTATCAGATCGAGACGCGAGGTTTGTGTCGAGGTTCTGCGGCGCATTGCAAAATGTCTTAGAGACCAAGTTGACAATGAGTAGGGCGTTTCATCCCCAAACGGATGGACAATCGGAGAGGATTATCCAAGTGCTAGAGGATATGTTGCGCGCATGTGTGAATGACTTCAAGGGAGGCTGGGAGAGCCATTTGCCCTTAGTTGAGTTTGCATATAATAATAGATTCCAAGCTAGTATTGGCATGGCACCTTTCGAGGGTTTATACGGGCGGCCGTGTAGGTCTCCGGTGTGTTGGACCGAGGTGGGAGAAGCGGAAATGTTAGGAGAGCAATTGATTCAAGAGACGACAGAAAGATTAAGTTAATTCAACAAAGGCTTGAGACTGCTCGAAGTAGCCAAAAGAGTTATGCGGATAAGAGAAGGAGACCTTTGGAGTTAAAAAAGGAAGATCAAGTATTTTTGCGAGTTTCGCCAAGGAAGGGGATTATGAGGTTTGGCTCTAAAGGGATGTTGAGCCCGAGATTTATCGGATCATTTGAGATCGTGGAACGAGTTGGAGAAGTTGCATACCGGTTGGACTTGCCACCAAAGTTGGCGGGGGTTCACCCGGTGTTCCATGTGTCAATGTTGAAAAAGTATCAGCACGACCCTTCACACATGGTGGACTTTGAGGAGATTGAGGTTAGTGCGGATGTGACCTACGAGGTGGGACCTATGAGGATTATCGACGTGCAAGAGAAGGAAATTCGAGGAAAAATAATTAGACTGGTAAAGGTGGTTTGGAAACACCACGGAGCCGAGGAGGCAACTTGGGAATGTGAGGATGAGATGAAGAGGAAATATCCGGACCTCGTGCTTTCTTTAGGTACTTTACTTTAGATGCATTCTAATTTCGAGACAAATTTCTTTATCGGGGAAGGGTTGTAATGCCTAGAGTTTGGAGTTCATTTTATTAGAGTTTAGTTTACTAGAAAGACCCGTACATGAGTTTATTTTATTAGAGTTTAGTTTACTAGAAAAACCCGTACATGAGTTTATTTTATTAGAGTTTAGTTTACTAGAAAGACCCGTACATTGAGTCTTGGGGACATTTTGGAGTTGTTGAGTTGTCTTTTATCCTGTTTAATATTGTATATAGGTGTTTACCTTATTTGAGATTTTTACATGTTGTTCACGTACTTGAGTTATGGAGTTGTTGCGGGTTGTAAACCCTGCGTATTTTATTTCTTGAATTACGACACGAATTGCACGTTTAAATTTTATGGGCTTATGTATTAAAGTTTATAATTTCTAGGTATAGTTGTTTAGAGTGGAAATTTCGGGACGAAATTCTTTTAAGGAGGGTTAGTTGTAACATCCCGTATTTTTATAAATGGTGTTATTCATGATTTAATTTATCCAAAAACGTTTTATTCAAATTTTACCAAAAACTGGTCACTCGAATTGGTTACAAATTTTATAAATAAAAAGGACACAATAGCTTTGTTTCTAAAAATTGGTTATTTTTGAGTAGTAAAATAATAATTTTGATTAAGTGTTAACTTTTGGAACTTTGGGAACCAAATAGTTCGCTTTCCCAAACTTTCTCAAAACAGTTTTTTTAAACCTCTTTTCTGCCACTTTCTTTCAAAACATTAAACCTAAAACCACCCACTTTCAAAGAGATAAAATAGAGAAGAGAGAGGTTCCAAGCTTAGGAAGAAGAAGAAGAAGAAACCACCATTAGCGGGTTCATACCGGAAGTATCTCCTCTACGCACTAAGCTAACGGGGGTTATCCATTGCGACTAGACGATGTTGTATGTTAGGTTTTGGTTTTGTGTTTATATAAATTGGGGGTTTTTACCTTTATTATTAATTATGTTATTAAATTGTTAATTGAATTTTAATTCCATTGTTTGAATTGTATAAGTTGAGACTTGAGACATATTAATTTCGACTTAATGAGATTATGGATGGGTTTGCATGATTTAGGAGTTGATTATGTGATTATATAGTTGTTGATGAAATTGGGTAAATTTATGTTGAATAAAGATGAATTGTAGTTTATGCATACAATGTGTTTGTTAAAATGCCTGAATGAGATTTTATGTTATTGGAGTTGTTTGGCTAGTTGTGAATCTAGCACCTATGATTATGGGTTATGTTGAATTACGTTAGAGTGACGTATGTGAATGTGTTAATTGAATGGTTTTATATTATTGGCCGAGGCCTTGTGATTTAGAATAGTGGCAAATGTCTCTCTCTAAATCCGGGGACATAAGACGGCCGAGGGGATATGGAATGACTCGTCTTACGGACTGAGGCGAGTGGCGTGAGAGGTCCCAGTAAGTTTATCAGGTTTATCAGGTAATACAAATGTAAGCGATTTGTATGTAGCAGGCGAAGTGGCGTGCACAGGTTTACATGGGGCAAATAGATTAGAGAGCAATTCTTTACTTGAAGCTCTTGTTTTCGGAAGAGCAGTTCAACCCTCGATAGATCACATGCAGAGTCAGCCCTCAAGGTAATAATTCTAGATTAGATTTTCACTGTGTAAGTTTTTTTCTCATACGTCCGTTTTTAACTAAAAAAAGTGTTGATTTCGCACCGCAAAAAACAAGAAAGAAATAGACATTTTACAATTCTAGTTTCCCACTTTACTGTTTTTATTATGTTTAGATATGACAATCTAACGATTTCAAGTTGGATTTAGAGATACGATATCCACATATTTTAAGAAATTTGGGTCTTGTTTGGTTGCATCTTTTAAGCTCCGCTTTTATGTTATTCTCCCTTAAAAGCTTGGCTGCATTTTGTTGATCCAGTTAAAAGCTGCGCTCTTTTGTTGATTTTGTGCGAAAAAACTAGAAGCTTTATGCTAGATAACCCAGCACTTTTGCCATTTTTTTTCAGAAAATCCATCTTACTTTCTTAAAACATCAACGAAGCAATCCCTTAGCATTTATTTACAAAATGCTTTCATTCAGTTATCGTTCCTGACCAAGCCTAAAATTGCATTTAATTCTAAAAATGCTTTGTTTTTTTAGGGTTGTCTTGAAAGGCACTGATAAGGAATCGTGGGCCCGACCCATAGTACCGATTTCTTTAGGGCCTGTCGTATTGTAAAAAATCGTTAATAAAACAAGGGAAGTCAGAAAAGAGCTACAATCGATTATGTGGGAATACGTAGGTATTGTGAGATCCACCACAAGGCTCGAGACTGCAGAGCATAGGATTGTTGAGCTAGAGCTGAGCTGGGAGGCCTATCTATATTCGCAAGGCTGGGAAAATACTATGGTGGGTCTCGAGGCTTGCGAAATGAGAAATTTATTTTGTTGTGCCAAGCTTGTGGTTAGTAGTGCGCTCGCTAGGCATGAGAGCCGAGGTTTACATTATACTACCGATTTTCCTAATGTTGTGGAAAGTAAAAGGTTGCCTACGATTATATTCCCTTGTGGGGAAATGAACGCTACTTGGAGTTCAAGACAGTTACACAGGCAACCCATATGAAAAAATCGAAGATCTTATATGTATAAAATTGCTTTTGTCGAAATATCGGTATATCATTATATAAAAATATAGTAAATGTATATTCATGTGGTGCCCCGTTGACACGGAGCAAACAGAGCGAAAAGTAGTTACTTGTTTGCATTCGTGTGGTGTAAAGCACTCCACAACTACATATGTAGGTGTTTTTCGCTTTTTATCTATTGGTGTTGATTAGATTGGAAGCAAAAGGTGGGGATTTGGGGCACTTTTTTCCTTTTTCTTTGTACCCTTGATTCTTTTGCAAGAAATTAATAAATAGTGATGTGTTTATATGAAAATATTATATTTGTTCGAATTATTTCTATACTGTAGATTCATGCCCTTCCCCATTACGATGTGCAAGAAAATCTTGTTGAAGTTGCAATCAGAGTGTATACGTGTTTATGAGATGGTGCAAAATAATTTCCGTAGCTGTTTGCGTAGGCCTTTTTTTTCAATTTTTTTTTTTAAATAACAGGCCAATTTATTAATAACAGAAACAAAGTATCCTTATGGGCCAAGCCCCCATAATGGCTACTTCAAATATGAGAATAATAGAGACCAATCTATAAGGAAAACACAGCTCCGTCAAAATGAACGGTAATACAACTGAAGGCCTAAGATTGAGAATCGTCATGCAGTAATGTGATTACTTTCAAAAAAATTTCTTCATATCAATGGTGGGTAAAACCCACAATTTTATTTTATTAATAGAGAAATAAAAACATGGATGAAAAACCCCATAAAAACAAAAGCATAAACGTATTCCCATAGAGAACAAAGTGTAGAAGGAGAACAATTGTAGCAAAAATGAAATATAAGTTCAAAATGTGAAAAACGAAAAACTTGTTCCTTAAAAACTTCTTGTATCAGGTGACTTCCACGTAGCGTACGACCGCTACGTACAGAATCTCTCTCTCTCTCCTTTCTTCTTCCTGCCACGGCGATGAGCAACCCTTCCCATCCAAAAATTGATCTCCTTTTGTTCTTCGTTTAAATCTTTAAATTGAGACATTTTTTTTTTATATTAATGGTGTGAAAAACCCACTTTTTTATTTATTGATCAGAATAAAAATTGAGGGAAAAACCCCACAACAATAAAAAAAAAAAAAAGTATCAATAGTGCAGTGAAAATAAATACAGGGGCTTAGATACACAAATTAGAACTTTAAATGAACAAAACCAAAAGTGTGTGTAATCTCGTAGTCTTCTTGGAACTTTGGGGACTAACGATGTAAAAAAGCATACATCTCATCCTCTCCACCTCTTCGCCTGTATCATACACCTCAATCTCAGACCAAATAGATATATATAGAGAGAGAGCCACCTCTCTCTTCCTCTATCTTGCTGTTTCTACTCTTCCTGTGTCGAAATCGTAAATATGGTAACGCTTTCTTTTTCAGATGTTTAATACTTTTCAGTGTTGGTGGGAAATTAGTGAGGTTGCTAGAGATTTTCAGATCAAGCAAAAAGCCTAGATTTGCTAGCAAATCAGCACCACAATTGGCTTCTCTAGGAACAAAGCAAATCAGATAAGTACCCCTTTTTATTAGATCTTTAATTTCGTTGATGATGTGTCTGATTTTCCAAAGACCTTTTTTGATTGTTCTTCAAAATGGTAACCAAAATTAGAGAGTCACTTTCAATAATTAGATTAATGTAATTTGTTATTTTTAATCCCATTAAGATCGCAAGGCTTCAGCTTCAATACTGGATTTGCCTTGCCTAGGTGATGAAAAGCTTTTGACAAAAATACCCTTTGAGTTTCTGAAAAGTCCTCCTATACCACTAGAATTAGTAGCAACTTTGAAACTACCATCAATGTTTAATTTCATGTAGCCAGTAGGTGGATTTGCCCATTTGACTAATTGTAGCTTTTTATCTCTTTGAACATGCCTTAAAAGGTGTAGATCACACCAATTCCAGTGAGTAGTAAACATTTTATCCTTTCTGGTGTGTAGCAAAATAAGATGAATAACCTCTTTAATAATTTGTTGTTGGGACATATTTTGATTGTTTAATGTACTTGCACATCTAACTTTCCAAATTGATCAAATAATATATGAGGGGAGAATTTTTATGACCTTTTTTTTCATCTGGAGTGAGCCTTTTGTGTCTAGTAATAACCAAGAAACAAATCTACCTCTCAAAGTAGGGTTGTTGTAATAAACTCCCATTAAATTACCAAAGTAGCCCCAAACTGCTTTGTCTAGATTACTTTCACTTAGCAGATGACCCAAATTTTCTTCATATTTGCCGCAGCACTCACATTTAGAAGATAGTTGAATACCAACCCTTTTAACAGAGCTATCAACTGAAATGAAACTGCATTATTTAAGCTCTTCCAAGCAAAGTAAGAGATTTTCCCTGGTATAAGATTACCCCAAACTAAATCAAAAATCCATTTGTTTGAATATTTTTCTCTAATTAAATTGCAAGCTGATTTGAAAGTGAAAACCCCATTTTCTGTATCTTTCCAAATAGCTTGATCACTCTCTTCACCAATATAAATGGGCTATTTGACAAATAAGCTTCTATTATAAGTAGGAATAAGATTATCAATTTTTTCTTCATTACATTTGCCTTGATAGAGAATATCATTAATCTGAATTTTATTGTCTATGTTTTGATCCATTATAGGGCATTCACCTGTCCAGTTGTCCAAATTCACATAAATGTCTCATTTTCTAATCAACCATACAATTTGATTTTCAGATATTTCTTTACCTTTCATCATTCTTCCTCAGGTATTGTTTCCTTTTGATACAACACTCTCATTTGGGTGTTTAGATTTACAGTATTTACCTTTCATGAATTTAGAGCACAAAGAATTTTGTGTTCTAAAGTTCCACCAGAGTTTGAGTGAGAAAGCCTCAATAATACTTTTGAAGCTTTTCAGACGTAGATCACGTTCTTTAATAGGTCTACAAATAGACTTCCAGTTCACCCAGTGTTACTTATTTTTTCCTTCTTTATTACCCCATAGAAAATTAGCTAGAATTTGATCAATTTTTTTAATAACCTGCTTAGGAGGGTTCATAACTGCTAGAGTGTAAATAAGAATGGACTGAAGCACTGAAATAATTAGAATTAGCCTTCCCCCCATGTTGAGATTTTGGGTCTTCCAACCTGTTAACTTATTTCTCACTTTGAGAATTAATTCATGATAAAGAATACATTTTTTATTGCCATGATATAACTTGCAGCCTAGATAAATAAAAAGGGGTTTTCTCACTGAAATATTGAGTAAGTTACTCACTTGAAGTTTATGAGAGTCAGTCACCTCTTTTGATGTATACATGAAACTTTTATCCATGTTGATTTCCTGACCAGAATCTGTACAATACTGGCTTAAAACCCTCTGAATATGATTTAAAGAATTCATATTAGCACCACTGAAAATAATAATGTCATCAGCAAAAGGCAAATGAGTAATAATAGGTGTTCCAATAGGAGCTTTGAAGGCTCTCCAACTCTTTTTCTCTATAAGCAGAGTGAGATTTCTTGTTAGGACTTCTGAGCAAAGAACAAAAAGACTAGAAGAGAGAGAGTCACCTTGTCTTAGACCATTAGTAGCATTAAAGAACCGTGTAGAAGCACCATTCACCAAAATAGAAAAGCCATTGCTAGAAATAATTCTCCAAAGTCTATCAATCCATATCTTAGAGAAACCAATTTTTTTTAAGACTGAAATTAGAATTTGCCAAGAAATTTTATCATAAGCTTTCTTCATATCTAGCTTCAAGGCTATGCTTTTACCACTGTTTTTCTTATTCAAACTTGAGATTAATTCTTGAACCAATAGAATATTATCAACTATATCTCTTTTGGCAACAAAACCACTTTGATTCTCGGATATAATATGGGGTAGAACAATAGACAATCTAGAAGACATAATTTTGGAGATGATTTTGTTACAGAAAGTGCATAAGTTGATAGGTCTAAAGTCGGAAAACTTATCTGCATTGGTCTTCTTAGGAATAAGGGCAATAAGTGTAGTAGTCATAGCTTTAGGAAGCTCTGAATCAGAGAAAAATTGCTTAATTGCTGCTAGAATGTCTTTCCCAATAATATCCCAACAAGAAGTGAAAAAATGACAATTATACACATCAATATCTGGGGCACTACTCTTGTTTAAGTCCCAAACTGCACTTTTGACTTCCTCCATACCAATCTCTCTAATAAAAAAATGATTATCATACTCTGTAATACACTTAGAAATAGCATCTAGGTTTTTATAAACAAAATTGGTAGTTCTATTAGAAACTAACAAATTTTTATAAAAATTGACAGTTTCACCTTGAATATCAAATTTATCAGTTAATTCTTCATTCTGTTTATTTATAATACTATTAATAACACACTTACTCATTCTCTTCTTTACTACTCCATGATAGAATTTAGTATTTGCATCTCCTTCCTTTGCCCACTTTAAATTTGATTTTTGATCCCAGAAATCTTCCTCTATTTTAAGTCTATAATTAAGGTTAGCTTTCACCTTATTAAACTCACTCCTATTTGCAGGTGTGAGACTATCTTCATACACTTTCTCTGCTATGAGAACCTTGTCTTCAACATCAATCACCTTCTGAAATATATTGCCAAATGTATCCTTGTTCCACTTAGATAAATTTTTCTTCAAATATTTCAAATTTAGGGTCAGAGAATATAGAGCATTGCCACATTTATATGTCCTCCAATTTATTTTAACAACATCTAAAAAATCTTTGTAACTAAGCCAGAACTTTTGAAAGATTAATATTTTAATGTTATGATCTTCTTCATTTTTCAAAGTCACCAATAGAGGACTGTAATCAGAGTTATCTTTTGTTAAATGTTCAAGAGAAATAGATTGAAAGAGGTTGTGACAACTCAGATTCACACAAACTTTATCAATTCTTTCTAGAATTAGGTCATCCTCAACTCTATTATTTCTCTAAATGAATCTAGAACCAATATAATTGAGCTCAAAGACGCCTATTTCATTAATACAATCCAGATAGTCATTTGCCTCTTTAAGATTAATAGGCAACCCCCCTGCTTTATCCTCTTTTTTAGACATAGTATTGAAATTTCCTGCTATAAACCAAGGATTAGTAGTTTTGGAATTTATCAGAAATTCCCAAAGTTGGAGTCTTTCTTGTACTGTACACTTGGCATAAACAGCAGAAACTTGAAAGGATAAATTTGAGTAGTGAACTTTAATATTTAGGTTAACACACTGACTGCATTGAGTGCCCACATTTACCTCTATTTCCAAAGTATGAAACACCCAAATTTTGTTGTCATTCTGAGCAAAAGAATAGTCAAACCCCACTTTTCTTCTATACAAGTCTAGTTTAGCATTATCCACTTTAGGTTCTATACAAATAAGAAACATACTCCTATTTACCATTCAAAGATAATTAATTCTTCTAATGGTAGCTTTATTTTTCACCCCTCTAACATTTTAGTTAAGTGCATTAATCATTTATAGCTTTTTCTTTCCCCCTTAGAGGATGATATTAGACTCATGTGTTGCTTCTCATATAGAATGACATTTTCCTTCTTTTTTAGCTTCTTTTTCTAGCTTTTAAATAGGCTTTCTTCCCACTTTTCATTTTCTACATCAACTTCAGTTATGGCTGTAGTATTACTTTCTATCAATGCATTTCTCCCAAAATCACTGTACTTTTCTCTATACACAATTAAAGGCAGGTCAGTATCTTGGTGGTCTTGAATTACATTATTGTCACCCATTTTCCTTTCTTCTTTTTCCTCTCTAAAGCCATCTTCATCATTTTTTTAGTTGGAGTAACACACATAATTTCTTCATCTATTAACTCTTCTTCTATTCCTTCTTGACTTATAACTATAACTTATGTACTTTTTTTTGTAGGTACGCTAAGGGAGGCCTTGCTAGGAGTTTCAATGAGTTGCTTCTCCACTGATTTGGTTTTTAGAAAAGTTCTGGCTAGCCAGTCCTTTGTGCTTTCTTTCTTTCTTTCATTGCATTATATAATTTGGCTTCTTATTTTTTCCTTTTTTGCCCATTCCCTTTAACTTTTACTTCTTCTTTATTGCTCTCTTTGCTTGCATTTTTAAATTTACACTAGTCTACTGTGTGACCTTGTTTAAAGCAAAAATTTACAATAGTCTGGCAGATCTTCGTATTTGTAGTATTACCAAAAACCCTCATCAGTGACATCTCCATAGCCAATTCTAACCATTTCAACTAGCTTTTCACCAAGATCAATTTCCACACATATTCTAGCTAGGCTAGGTCTAGTTAAATTAGAAGTAGGTTCATCGACTCTAAGGGGGTTTGCAAAACTCTAGCTATAGAAAAAATTCTTGAGATGTATAGATGAATAGGTAGCTTAGGAAGATTTATCCAAACAAGGACTATATGTGTCTCAAAGTCAGGATAAAAGTCATAGGTTTACTTAAAAACGCGCATAGGATGGCGACCAATGTATCAAATGTTTTTGAGCCATATTCTTGTGAAATCATTTTCGTAAAAACAGCGAATTAAAGCATGTTTGTGATCAAACACACCAATAGTATACTTTTCTTTAAGGTCTAGCTTACTAAATAACTTACTTATAGCTTCCAATATACTAGTAAATAGATAGAAATGTTTTAAGTACATCATTGACTATGCGACCTTCTTTAATGATTTTCTTGAATGTGTAAAAGTACATGATAATGTGCATTATAGTGTGCATTAAGAAAAAAAAAAAAATTAGTGTGTTTTGCGCAAGTTTTTTTCTCTACTTTGTACAGCTTGGCCCATATCGTTTCATTTCTTATTTCAGTTTCAATTATCCAGATCCTAACATAATCCATAAACCTAACATAACTTATCCCTTTTCTTTATTGATGTTCAAGAATCAAGAATCAAAATGGTGATTTTTGTGTACCGGGGAAACTTATTTATATTTACTTCGAACGCCTGCTGTTTTTCAAGAAAATAAAGAAATTGGAGTATGTTTAACAATATTAATTCACATACGTGATATTGAAAATGAACTCTGTAAAAGGGCATGATAATATGCATTATAAGCTATTATTAGACTTATTTTCATTTGTAATCTTAAATAGTTCTGATAGCTGCCCAGCTTGAGTTGACAACCCATATTTGGCATACAAATTACTATGTTTGGGAAAAAAGAAAATAATTCACTTCCTGTTTCAGTATATGACAGTTAACGATAGAACATATCTCTTAAGCACAATAATATGGACCCCATTTTCTGCCTAATGTTTACCTATAAATAGTTTCAAAACAAAGCATTCATATTCAAGGAAAAAAATATATTTCATTTGGAGAAAGAAAGATTGATAGGTATTTGTGACCTTCTGTTACAACAATGGAGTTCGGGATGAAAACTAGTGTCTTATTTTTCTTGTTATTTGCATTTTCCGCTAATGCGCGTACCGGTTCGAAGGAATGTAATTTCCCTGCTATTTTCAATTTTGGAGACTCAAATTCCGATACAGGAGGAGCAAATGTTCTCTTCTTCCCTATTCAGTGGCCAAATGGTTTAAGTATGGGCAAGGTTTCCAAGAGGATTTCGAATGGTCGTCTCATCATAGATTTCATGGGTAAATAATGCTTTCAAATACTTGAAGAGTTAATAACCATTTAAATTTAGTAGTTTACGGAGAAAATGGAGATTAATGAATTATCTATGTAATTGCGGTTATCCCCAGAACCTAACAATACACACAGATAGATTCATGACAATGAGACACAATTGATACAATTTATCGGCCTGTAGTATCATCACACTAGCAAGATTTGTTGAGAATGTAGTACATCCGCAAAGAAGTGGAAACGATAAAATCAGTTCCGAATCAAACAATAAGTTAATTGACATAAGGAGCTTATATCATTTAACGCCATTCATCTGAGAAAAATAGCTAGCTCGGTTCACAGTTTGCTTGCTTGCTCAAGGTTTTACTATAATCAAGATTATAATGAACATACAACTAATTTAAACTAGATAGTCGCTTTCTGTCTTTCTCATTTCTGCATCAATGTAGCAAGGAGGCCTTATTTTGTTTACGAATACTAATACTCCTAACCCTGACGAATTACAACTATTTACTCGAAAATCTCATAACAAGGATGTTCGAATGTCACCGAAGAGATGTACTACTATATTCGTGGCTGATCCTAGGCACGAGTCAGACTATAGTCAGTCTTTTCCGGTTTTCAAAGAGGAAAAGAATAGTTGAGTGTTTATCTTATCTTCATTATCATTATTCATTTTTTTGTTGTGTTTTCCAGCCGAGAGTCTTCAACTTCCCCACTTGAATTCAAGTGTCGATGCAATTGGGACGAGTTTTAGACACGGAGCTAACTTTGCGGTGGCAGCTCAACGAGCAAATTCTGATCCACATCCCAAGTCACCGATTTGGAATTACCCCCTTAGCGAACAAGTCTCTCGATTCATCAATTTTAAATCAGGTGCCATTGCCAGTGAAAAAATGGGAAATTTTGTGTCTGGTATTAATTTATTTAAAGGTATTAATAGTTGAACTCTGTTGCTATTTAGTCATAATTATACTTCAAAATACAATATTAACTTACACGCGTATCTTTACTTCTATTGATTTCTATCTTCGATCCATTTTTTATCTTATATATTTTTATCATTTTCACCAATGAAAAGCTCGAATCAATTTATGGAAATAAATCAATAGCGTACCACAAACATAATTTTAATATACATAATTATCAAAGCATAATAAAAAATTATTGTACCAGATGGTAAACAATTGATAGTATACTATATAACGGGTTCACAGATTTTAAAACATTAGGCAGTATAACTAATATATAATTTCATAATATGAAATATATTAAGTGACCAACAACCCAATAATTTCAAATTTCCAATATGTACCATATTTTTTTATAGTATGTACCAGACAATATAAAAATTAAACATTTTTATAGTTTACCAATTTTAAGAAAGAACATTTAATACATGTATGCTGCAAAAAATAAAACAAAGAAAACCTTATTATACCCTTACATAAAAAAAACCAAGATTATACGGTCAAAATAACTCAATAAAATTTCATAGTATACAAATGTATACTCCATCACCTCAAAGAAATTCAAACCGAAGGCTACCATTTTTTTTTTTGACAGTATATAAATTAAACATTTTTATACTGTACCTATTCTAAGAAAGAACATTAATTTAATACACCTATGATTAATTTGAGATATGATATAATGGGTGATTAAGTATGATACAGAATAAAGGACGGTAAATGAAAGATGAAGAGTATTTTTAGGAAACTAATTAAATCTAGGTTGTTTTGGAAACAAGGGTGACATGTATTTTTAAAACTAATTTTGAAAAATGTGACTAAAATGAAATAGTGTGGTTGAGTTTTTGCTAATTAAATATAAGTAGTACTTAAAGCTAATTTCTCCTAAAAAAATTCTCACTTTGTAGTATTTACTACTCCTATTTAGGCACTACACAACTTTGTCAAGTGATACGAATTTTGACACAATGTTACATTTTTGGGAATTTCAAAAACACAACCAGTCATTTGGTGTCAAAACTCATGTCATTTCTTTGTTGCACAAACGGTTCTTTTATATAATACAGATAACAACATTGCAGGCAAAGGATCAGAATCTATTTTCCCTGAGGAAAAATCGTTTTCAGAGGCTCTATATACCATTGACATTGGCCAAAACGATGTCGCAAGTGTATTCAAGTCGAAAAGTGTCTCGGCCACCCTAGATGACTATTCTCAATCTGTGAAGGTAAATTTGCTCTAATCAACAAAAAGGAAAATTCTAGGCCTAAGATGTAGAAAATATTGGTTAAATCAAGTTACATATAATCATTAAGCTTGATAAACAATCAATATACTCATACTCTATTGATGTGGCTAATTTAGGATTAAGATCATATTAGACATGTAAAATCTTATAGGACTTCACTTTTGCTGCTATGAATATGGTTTATGCGTTGCACCACGACACTTGTATCCCCAAGGATTTTGCTAATTCTCCCTTAAAGCTCAAATGACAAATAATATGCAGAAACTAAAAAAAGATTAGCTACATCATTATATGTCACTAATGGTTTTTATTTTTATTTTTTTTTAACTTCCAGAGGTTACTTGATAATGGAGCAAAATATATGTGGATACACAATACATGCCCATGGGGTTGCTTGCCGCACGCGATCGAGTTAGGCTGCCCGGATTTTAAAACGTGTACTCATGATCAATATGGGTGCATAATAGAATATAATAATTTGTCTCAGCAATATAATTCGGAACTCAAGAACAGGGTAGAACAGTGGAGAAAAGAGTACCCCAATGCAGTGATCACACTTGTGGATATGTATTCAGCTAAACATAGTCTCTTAACCAATGTTAAAGGTAACTTGATCTATTTTCTAAGTAACTTCCAATAGTATTATCAAGATTTTAGTGAACACAGATATCTGTGTAGCAGTGAAACAATACAAGATTTACATTTTTTGTCATTTTTGTTTTAAAAAAAAACATGATGACGTAGTTTTGGAGAATAAATGCTCGAGTTGTTTTTTTAAAAAAAACGAGTCCAGCTCGAGTTGAAATTTTGTCACATTGAACCGAAAAGTATGCAAAATTATCAGCCCTACTTGGGGCCTATTTGGCTACCACTTCTAATCTCACCTAGTTTGGTCTAAACAGTTCAAAAGTGTTGGGACTTGGGATGAATGGTCTCAAATTACTCGATTTAATGATTTGAGAAATCGCATCAAAACAAACCTCCAAGACACTACTTTAGTATTTCGTTTCAAATAAATTGAAAATCGATTTTCGTAAATATTTTGCCTTATGGAGATATGGTGGTGTGGCAGGCTTTAATGATGAATTGAAGTTCAAGCAATGTTGTGGTAAGAAAAATGTGACTTGCGGTCCATTGTCAAATGTATGTGATGATCCATCAAAATACCTTAGCTGGGATGGTACACATTACACCGAAACTGCTAACAGAATTGTAGCCGATCTCGTCCTCGACGGATCATTCTCTGAACCACGTGTACCGCTCTTAAAAGCTTGTAAAAAAGCATAAAAAGTTTTATTATATATAAAGGTCCAAACTCAAAACAGAAATTCCCTTGTCTCTCTGGATTTACCTTTTGCTACTCTAGATTGTTGCAACACACTCGCTAAAATGTATAATGTTAGATTTATTCTTTTGCTTAATCACTGTCACAATTTACATCTCTATTAGCGCTTCATTGTTGGAAAAACATTTATATTGTAATTTCATAAACGAAAGTTTTTGTAAACTAAGTTTGAGATGAAATATACATTTAAACATAACCCATGTCAGAGCCGGTCAAGCCTATGGCTAGTTGAAGAGGCACCAATTTGTTTTATGATATAAATATACCATGTATATGGAGATAATACCACAATATGTTATTATTAACCAAACTAATTTTCAATTTATAGTTATTCTAAAACTATTTCTCAACTTATTTTGTTCATCTCATTGATAAGTTGGAGATAGAATTAATATATACTAAATTACTTTTAACTAAACCAATTAAAATTAGAATCTTAATTTAAAAAATAACAAAATCTACTTGTACTTTTTTTTTGACGTTTTAGATACATGTAAATGTAAATAAAAAAGGTTTATATTCAGATCCATCTTCACACCTAAAGTTAATGGATAGCCGCCGAACAAAAACTTTCAAACTCGAATTCTAAAGCCTTAAACTCAATTTTCTGTGGAGTTAAAATGAATCGGTTCAAACTGATACATAACTGTATCGTTGCCAAATAAGCATGAAATACTCTATTAGTCACATTTGAAGGCACACCGAAAAAAAAAGGCATCCAAACTTCAGCAAATCACAACCAAATTCGAAAATTTGAGAAAGGAAGAAGATGAGAGGATTGAGGACTTCAAGTCAAGGATCAGTGATTTCGCAAGTGAAGATTCAGCACTAAGTGAACACTATTCCGAATCTAAATTGGTAAATAATACTATCAAATCTTTATCCTAAAGATTCGAGATGAAGGTAATAGCTATCGAAGAATCCAGCGACTTAAAATCAATGAAGATGGAAGAGTTGATCGGGAATCTAACAACTTACGAGCTAAATTTTCAAAATAAGGCAGGAAAAGGAATTGTGTTCCAAGTTAAGAAGAAAATTTCAGTTATAACTGAAACTGAAGATATATATTATGCAGAAAACTTTGCTTTATTTGCAAAGAAAGTGTACAAACGATTTCAAAAGAAGAAAATATTTGAAGATGATGGGAAAAAGGTTTTCCAAAAACGAAAATATAAAATGGGTCTTATAAAAATAATGAGTCTGAAGATGAAGATAATGGGGATTATCAGTTAAAACCGAGAAATTTTAGATGTCGTGAATGTGGAGGCTATGGTCATATACGTTCTTAATGTGCAAATACTTTAAAGAAAAACAAAGCGGCTATTGCAACCACCATCAGTGATTTAAGTGATTCTAAAAATGATGTGAATGATGACAATTCCAAAAATTTCTGTAATTTTACAGGTAAAGTAGAACATAGTATTGAATCATATTACAGAGAAAAAGTGTCAGTTAAAACTTCAGTTATAACTGATGATGAAACCGATTCTGAAAGTGAGGGTGAAGAGATTTCTATGGAGGAATTGGAAGAGCAATACGCATTATTGTACACTGGGTAGACGGGTATTTCCAAAAAGATGCAGGATTTGGAAGTATTGGTTAATAGTTTGAAAAACGAAAATTCTGAAATAAGTGAAACATTGAAGACAAAGCAGATAGAGCTTGATGAAACACACGGAAAAATCAAACTTCTCAACAGCTCAGCAAGTGAAAGAATTGATAAAATTCTCTCGGTTCAAAGATTCTATATTCAGATCCATCTTCACACCTATTAGTTACAATTCTTAACTACTAGGTTCGATTTTTATTTTTTTATTTTTTTTATTTTTTTCCCAAAAATAATATGTTAAATTAAAAATCTTGTTTTTAAATAAATATAATAGGATTTTTGAATTTTGTGAATGTTAAAAATATATATTAAAAAACTACATAAAACTTGTATTATCGTAAAACTTGTTTATAAAACTTAAAAAAAAAATTCTGAAAATTTAAACTCATTTTTTATTGAATTTTATAATATTTTTCAATAAGTGTGTTAAATAAGGTATAGAAAAATCCCACAAAATGCCACAAAAAAACAAAACTAAATTTTTAAAATTTTAAAGTCTACTTTGTAATTTTTACAAACTTAGTTTTAACCTTTTTTTTTTACATTTCCATTTATCTAAAACATTTATCTTATTTTTTAAATTAAGAATCCAACTTTTAATTGGTTTTATGTAGAAGTTGATAACTCGCCTTTGTAAAAGAAGAATCCAACTTTCCATTTATCTAAAACTTTATGTAGAAGAAGAATAAAAAGTTGATAACTCGCCTTTGTAAAAAGTCATTTTTTTAGAATTTATTTTTTTCATAGCGGTTTTTTTAAAAACAAAAGATGTGTTTTTTAAAAAACAAAATTGATTTGGCATTATCTTTATTTTCACTTCTCCGTAAGTGCTTAGAAGCACTTCCTGATAAGCACCATATCCCGAATTCTCAAAATGGACTTCTGAATCACTTATACTTCTTGAGAAATCAGGAAAAACTTATTCCGAAAACGCAAAAAACTTCTCTAGAAATACTTTTAGTATCATAAAGCACTTTTGACAATTCCGCCAAACACCCCTGATAAGTTAATTCATATTTATGTTTTGGTTCACATGTGCGTTTATTTCGAACAATTATTAATTTTATTATGCTTTTATAGTGTTTGATTGTAAGTTACATATTTGAAAATCATATTACTTTCTATCATATGATGTCATGTGTTCTAGATATATGTTTGTTTTTTTAATGAAAAAGATAACAAATTTGAAGAAACATATTCCCAATAAAGCAAGGACGCGCATGTGTTAAAAGGCAGAAAATAAAAGAAGTAAAATGGTGAGTTACTAATCTAGTCGATGAAAGAGATAATGGATAAAGTGTATTGAAATATACAAGCGCACACACTGCACATAAATATCAAAAAAGTTAGTTAATCAAATCTAACAAGGAAATATTACTCGAACAAAGAAATTTGGTTTATCTTTTATTTTGCCATAAATTGTTTTCTTGAGTACGTAGGACTAGGCACAATTTAGATTAACAAAATGTTCAGATCCAGCCCTGACCTATGCCAAACAAATTGTATCTGTTTTGAGATGTGAACTTAAAAAAACAAGAAAAAACATTGCAAATTAAATTAGATAGTAACTACTGGCATAAGTAGAATGAGAGATTTTATAGATCGAAAATGTCGTTATGAGATTGTACAAGAAAAGAATATACTAAAAACAGAGTGAAAACTTAGAGAACAGAGTGAAAACTTAGAGAGAGTTAACAGGATTAAATGTCATGAGCGAGAAATATGGTAGTAACTATTAACCACCATAGTCAATAATTTAGACTCGTTTAATGTGTCACATGTTACGGTGAATATACATCACACTTTAAACAGCATAATATTTGAACTCAGATGAAACATAGTCAGCTTGTGAAAAGTCGTGCACACTTATCAGTGACAAACCATCTCCCGATTCTTAGCACTTTCAAAAAAAAAAATCGCAAAGGAGAATCGCGGCCAAATGACAATACTCCGTTCCTCCATATTTTAATGTTAGGACTATTGAGATGTTACTGGCTTACCTTCTAAAACATACTTGTTTGTTGGATACAAGCAGATGTTATGCATGATTGTCAACATATATTCTTGCAATCGTTAATCTTTTTGCATATCAAACGAAACAGGAAATAAACACAGAAGTTGAGGATATAACGACTCTTGACGTGTATATGCGATTCGATAAGATAGTTTCTCTTGTGTATACCCCGCAGGTCTTTTCCTGCTTGTCGTTGCCTGGATTCATGCTGCAAACTAGCTTGTAAACTATTAATATAGTGAAAATCATATTCCGTGAGTTTTCTTTTGTATTCGGGCTTTGGTTTCTTATTAACTTCGCACAATTCTGAGATCATTTTTTTGATAAGTTTGTTAGGGAAAAACGTAGTACTCAGAGATTGTTCTTCGATGAACCTCTTCTCAAAAGTCTATAGCAAAGAAAGAATCAACGATGAGATTTGTAACATCCCGTATTTTTATAAGTGTTTTTAATTAGAAATTAATTTATCCAAAAACGTTTTATACAAATTTTACCAAAAACCGGTCACTCGACTAATTTTTAGCCAAAAACCGAAACTCTTCCGAAAAACTTTATTTTTAAAACATGTTACTAATTTTACTAATAAAAAGGACCCAATAGATTTGTTACTAAAGATTTGTTATTTTTGAGTAATAAAACAATATTTTTGGATTAAGAGTTAGCTTTTAGAACTTTGGGGACCAAATAGTTCGCTTCCACAAACTTTGTAAAAACAGTTTTTTCTAAACCTAAAATCAGCCACTTTTCATTCTTTAAACCTAAAATCAGCCAAGAGAGAGAAAAAGAGAGAAAAGAGAGAAGAAGAAGAAGAAGAAAAACCACCATTAGGGGGCTCATACCGAAAGCATCTCCACTACGCTCTAAGGTAACGGGGGTTATCCATAGCGACTAGACGAGGGTGTATGTTAGGATTAGGTTTTACGTTCATTATAAGTTGGGGGTTTTTGCCTTTTATATTATTTATGTTCTTATATTGATAATTGGGGTTTAGTTGTTGTATTTTTAATTCCATTAATTGAATTGTAGAATTTGAGACTTGAGACTAATTAATTTCGAATTAATGAGATTATGGATGGGTTTGCATGTTTTAAGCGTTGATTATGAGTTATTATGGTTTTTGATAGAATTGGGTAAATTATTGTTGAATATAGATGAGTTTTATATTATGCATACAAGGTGTTTGTTAAAATGCCCGAATGGGTTTTTATGTTGTCGAAGTGATTGGCTAGTTGTGAATCTAGCATCTATGATTATGGTTTATGTTGTATTACGTTAAGTGACGTATGAGTTATGTTTGTTGAATAGTATAATATTATTGGCCGAGGCCTTGTGATTTAGCTGTAGTGGCAATGGTCTCTGTCTCTCCCTAATTCCGGGGACAGAAGACGGCCGAGGGGATAGGGAATGACTCGTCTTACGGACCGGGGCGAGTGGCGTTATAGGTCCCAGTGTGCACTATATTTACTTTTATGTTAGCAATGGTCTATGTCTCTCCCTAATTCCGGGGGCATAAGACGGCCGAAGGGATAGGGAATGACTCGTCTTACGGACTGGGACGAGTGGCGTGAGAGGTCCAAGTGCGCACTATAAATCTACTTTTATGTTGCAATGGTCTCTGTCTCTCCCTAATTCCGGGGACAGAAGACGGCCGAAGGGATAGGGAATGACCTACCTTACGGACTGGGGTAGGTGGCGTGAGAGGTCCATGTATGCTGTTGATGTGTATTTAATTTATTTAATTTATCCAGTTGTAGAATGTTATTATATTTCTTTTTATACGTCGATTATAGTAGTTGTAGAATTTGTGAGCTCTTGCATTTATGGGATGGAGTGACGGTATTTGTGGTGCCGTCCCGTCTAGTTATGTGCGTAGGACTCACCGTTACAATTTTGTATTTCAGGTACATTTTAGGTTGAGACGTTCGGTTAGAAGCTATGGCAATACATCACATGGGCTCGGGCTTTCATTTTCTTTTCACTTAGATTTTATTTTGAGGTTGTAGCCTACGGGCAATTTACTTTCGTTTGGTAATTTTTATTAGTTGTCAAAACCTTTTGGTCATGTAGCCGCGTTTGGCAAATAGTTTTATTTATTCATTTAATTGTTCCTTTAGCTCGCAATTGTTATTCTTTTAAATTTTTTAAATTCGTACCAACAGGTTCTCTTTTCCTTTATTTAAAAAGGTCATGCCTCGATGTCCGTGTTTATGGATTTTGGGGCGTGACAAGTTGGTATCAGAGCTAACTAGGTTCTTGTATACTTTGGGACGACGGGAAGATGGGTAACCATTGGACCAAGATCCATCGTATCATTTTTACAAAATTTTTTTCCAAAAACTTAAAACTTTTTCTAAAAACGGGGGGTTGCATTTAGCTTAAGACATGTAGGTATAATTTAGTATTAGTTGATGAAAGGAAAGTCCACATGTGAGGCAAGTTGGGGACAATGAGGACGCTTGTTGATCCCGGCTCGCCAAACTAGTGGGTGGACCTCTCGTCGGTATGTGTGAAGGAATACCTTAGCGATGTGGAACTCTAGAGTATGCGAGGACGCTCGTGTGCTTTAGGATAACGTATCGTGATGGGTTATCCCTCGCATTTTTGATGTTTTTCGTATGCGTGTGTAGATTGATAGAGTGTGTATGAGGATAAGTTTTCATGTCTAGTAGTAGCGAACTATTAAAGTGCGTGAATTGTGCCGTGGATGATTTTATGTAGCATGTTTTCAAATTATTTACTTGAGTGGTAATGAACTTTTTATGCGAATCGTTGTTGTCATAAAAATGTTATGGATTAGAATGATGTTGTGTGTTATGTGCCTTGTAAGGAATTTACAAGTGTTGAGTAATTTTACGTTTTTGTATCGTTAATTTTCTGCAGAAAAAAACGATCGGTCGTTTCCCAAACGATTGGTCGAAATTCTTCAGAATTTTTTTCAGACGCTACTGGACCAAAAAACGATCGGTCGTCTGTCAAAACGATCGGTCGAAATGCTTCAGAATTTTTTCAGACGCTACTGGACCAAAAAACGATCGGTCGTCTGTCAAAACGATCGGTCGAAATTCTTCAGAATTTTTTCAGACGCTACTGGACCAAAAAACGATCGGTCGTCTGTCAAAACGATCAGTCGAAATGCTTCAGAATTTTTTCAGACGCTACTGGACCAAAAAACGATCGGTCGTCTGTCAAAACGATCGGTCGAAATTCTTCAGAATTTTTTTCAGACGCTACTGGACCAAAAAAACGATCGGTCGTCTGTCAAAACGACCGGTCGAATTCTGGTAATTTTGCGGTTTTTTCTGCTATACTTCGAAAGCTCACAACTTCTTCGTTTTAACTCCGATTCTGATTCCGCTTGAAGCGTTGGCTTCGTTTCTCCGTACTCTAACTTTCTGGCGTTTCAGAATTTTCATTTTCTATTTTTGGAAAAGTTAAAGCGTTATACCGTCGAAATTGAGAATTCGTAAAAATCAGCTTTTGAACCTTAGAAAGCTTGATAAAGTGATTGAGTTGTAAACCGAGCTTTTATCATGTATGAATATACATGTATGAGTAGTAGTGTCGGGTAAGACAACTAAAGTGTTGGTTTTAAATGTATGTAGTAATGGCTATTACCACAAGGACTAGTGGAAGGAGACCAGCTACACGCGGGGGCGCATCACCATCAAGCGGTGCGGCTACCCGAGGTGGGGCAAGTGGAAGAGTAAGAAGAGCTCTAAGGAGCAGAGGAACAACTAGAGGAAGAAGGGCTACTGGAGGTCGTGGGGGAAGAGGTAACACTAGTGCCCCACCACCTGAGCAACCCGAGGAGGTAGAGGTTGAGAATGTAGATGAGGAGGTGAATGAGGAAGAAGAAGAGACTTTTGCACCTGAACCGGAAACGGTCAATGCTAATCAAGTGATGACCGACCTTCAGAAGGTGGTGCAAATGATGGTGCAGAATGCACAAGCTGGGAGTTCAAGCAACAATGGATTGCTTAACTTCACTCGATTGGGGGCTCCGACTTTCGATGGGGTAGGTGAACCATCCATAGCTGAGGGATGGGTGGACGAAATGGAGAAATATTTATCGGCTGCAGGGATAGTAAATGGGGAGCAACGAATGAATATGGCTCAGTTTCACCTAAAGGGTGAAGCACGGAAATGGTGGTTGGGAATCGTGGATACTTACGACATAAGCAACTTCGAATGGAATGAGTTCATCGAATTGTTTAATCGCCAGTTTCTTCCTGATTCTTATAAGGATGAAATGAGGAGGCGTTTCGAGGAACTATATCAAGGGGGTATGACCGTTCAAGCATACCAGCTAAAGTTTACCTCACTCTCGAGGTATGCCCCAGAATCTGTTATAGGGGGCGCAGAAAGATGTAGGAGATTCATGAAGGGGTTGAATCCGACCATCTCGTTACAATTGGCATCGGCTCGACATGTCAACTATAATGAATTGGTAAAATCAGCCCAAGCTGTGGAAGGAGCTCTACTCCATAACAAGCGAATCTCGGAGAAATCGAAAACCGGAAATGCTCCGAGGGAAGAGAAGAAGCGGACTTGGGATATGGCGAATAATTCGCGATTTCAACAACCGGGAAGAGGAGAGAGGATTTTTAATCCACCACCGACAAACGTCATGATAAGGGGAGCGTGTTTCCACTGTGGAGACACGAGCCATCGACAATTCGAGTGCCCTAGGGTCCAATGTAGGACATGCAACCGAATGGGACATACGGCAAGGGTTTGTCCCGGGGGACAAGGAAGAATCGACACCAACCGACCTTTTAACCAACCTAGGTTGCCACCACCACCACCAAGAGGACCAGGATTCGTACCACCACACCAATTACCTGGGAACCAAGGGGGAGGGTTTCGAGGTAACCACCAAGGAGGGGGAAACCGTGGGAACTACCGAGGAGGCTATCAGGGCCCGGGAAACCGAGGGAATCATGGGGGAAATCGAGGACCGCAAGGAAACCCACCAACCCAAGCTCGCCAATTTGCCTTGCCACAATTGCCAAACCAAGGAGATCCGGCAAATGTACAAGGTATGGTTCTTGTGTGCTCATCCTGGGCACATGTTCTTTTCGATACGGGAGCATCGCGTTCTTTTATATCTAGAAGTCTAGTTGAGTCTTTGTCGTTAGAAATTGGGGTTCTAGATAACCCGATTGTTGTAGAGACTCCTGTTGGGGGTCGAGTTGTGTTGGACCGAGTGTGTCGGTCTTGCGAGATGGTGGTCGCGGACCACGTGTTTATATATGATTTAGTTGTCATCGAGATGTCAGGATTCGACGTGATCCTTGGAATGGACTGGTTGGTTCATTTCAACTCTTTCATCGATTGTGTTCGACGAAAAATTTTCCTTACAACTTCATCCGGAGATGAGGTGTTCTTTCGTGGGGAAAGGGACACTACCCTTTCTTCTATTCCTTATTATTCCAAGCGGGTTGTGGGCAACCTGTCTTGTCTTTTGGCTAGTCTCTCGATAGTGGAGAACGACGAGGAAGTGGAAATATGGCCACGCGTAGTGGACGACTTTAGAGATGTGTTTCCAAAGGATCTACCGAGGTTACCACCGAAAAGAGGGTTAGATTTTTCTATCCAATTGGTACCGGGAACGGCACCAATAGCCATTTCCCCGTATCGATTGGCACCGGCTGAGTTAAAGGAGTTAAGTAAGCAATTAGAAGAACTGCTAGAAAAGGGGTTTATTAGGCGGAGTACGTCACCGTGGGCGGCACCGGCCTTATTTGTGCAAAAGAAGGATGGATCGATGAGGATGTGCATCGACTATCGAAAGCTAAATAGGGTGACTATTAAGAATAAGTACCCACTACCTCGAATCGACGATTTGTTTGACCAACTGAAAGGAGCGACGTTCTTTTCAAAAATCGACTTGCGATCAGGCTATCACCAATTGAGGGTGAAGGATGAGGATATTTCGAAAACGGCATTTAGGACTCGGTATGGTCACTATGAGTTTGTGGTCATGCCGTTTGGGTTAACTAATGCGCCGGCGGCATTTATGGAGTTAATGAATCGAATCTTTAAGGAGTATCTCGACAAGTTTGTGGTGGTCTTTGTCGACGATATTTTGATTTACTCGAGTTCAAGAGAGGAACACGAGGAGCATCTCCGTTTAGCGTTGCTCACGTTGAGGGAGCACCAACTTTACGGAAAATTTAGCAAATGTGAGTTTTGGCTAAATGAGGTGAAATTTCTGGGACATGTGATCTCGGAAGAAGGGGTAAAGGTGGACACGACGAAAATTGAGGCAGTTTCGAAATGGGAACAACCGAAGAATGTGTTCGAGATTCGAAGTTTCTTGGGTTTAGCGGGATACTATCGACGGTTCGTCAAGGATTTCTCAAAGTTGGCGACTCCAATGACTTACCTTACCAAGAAGGGGGTGAAGTTCGTATGGAGTGAGGCTTGCGAGAAAGCTTTCTTAGAGCTCAAGAAGCGGTTGACTAGTTCTCCCATACTAGTTATTCCTGAGCAAGGGGAGGGTTATCAAGTGTATTGCGATGCTTCGAAGGAAGGTTTGGGTTGCGTCTTGATGCAAGACGGAAAGGTTATCGCATATGCTTCGCGACAACTAAAGATTCACGAAAAGAACTATCCGACTCATGACCTGGAGCTAGCGGCAATAGTTCATGCGTTGAAGGTATGGAGACATTATCTGTTCGGGGAAAAGTTCGAAGTGTTCTCGGATCACAAGAGCTTAGGGCATATTTTTACCCAACGGGATTTAAATATGCGACAACGACGATGGATGGAATATCTGGAACAGTACGACTACGACTTGCACTACCACCCGGGAAAGGCCAATGTAGTGGCGGATGCTTTGAGTCGAAAGTCTCATGCGACCTTAGCGCATGTGGCGATCGACGAATGGAGGATGATGGGAAATGTGAACGAGTTCGACTTGGAGTTGGGACATGTTAATGTGGGGACTTTGTACACAATAGTGGTACAACCGGAACTTGTGAGTAAGGTTCTGGAAGCACAAGATGGGGATGAGAAAGTGGAGAACTTTGAGAAACAGATAAGTTCGAGCGAAGGATTAGAGGGTTGGACAAAAGGAACCGATGGAGGACTACGCTTTAAGGGAAGGACTTATGTGACAGAAAACATGAGGAACGAAGTATTAAAGGAGTTTCACCACTCCCGATTAGCCGTTCATCCCGGCGGGACGAAAATGTATCATGATGCGAAAAGACATTTTTGGTGGCCCGGAATGAAACGGGATGTAGCTTCATATGTTAGCAAGTGCCTAACTTGCCAACAAGTGAAGGCGGAACACCAAAGGCCGGCGGGTATGCTCCAACCTTTACCGGTAGCGGAATGGAAGTGGGAAAGGATAGCAATGGATTTTGTGACCAACTTACCTAAGTCGGTAAGCGGGAATGACGCTGTGTGGGTTGTGGTCGACCGTTTGACCAAATCCGCACACTTCATTGCGATTAAGATGACGAATTCGGTGGAAATCTTGGGACGGAAGTATATTAAAGAAATTGTTAGACTTCATGGGGTGCCTATTTCGATAGTATCGGATCGAGACGCGAGGTTTGTGTCGAGGTTCTGGGGCGCATTACAAAATGCCTTAGGGACCAAGTTGACAATGAGTACGGCGTTCCATCCCCAAACGGATGGACAATCGGAGCGGACTATCCAAGTGCTAGAGGATATGTTGCGTGCGTGTGTGAACGACTTTAAGGGAGGTTGGGAGAGCCATCTACCCTTAGTTGAGTTTGCGTATAATAATAGCTTTCAAGCTAGTATTGGCATGGCACCTTTCGAGGCTTTATACGGGCGGCCGTGTAGGTCTCCGGTGTGTTGGACCGAGGTGGGAGAAGCGGAAATGCTAGGACCGCAATTGATTCAAGAAACGACCGAAAAGATTAAGTTAATTCGGCAAAGGCTTGAGACTGCTCGAAGTAGACAAAAGAGTTATGCGGATAAGAGGAGGAGACCATTGGAGTTCGAAAAGGGGGATCACGTATTTTTGCGAGTTTCGCCCAGGAAGGGGATTATGAGGTTTGGTTCTAAAGGAAAGTTGAGCCCGAGATTTATCGGACCATTTGAGATCGTGGACCGAGTTGGAGAAGTTGCATATCGGTTGGACTTGCCACCAAAGTTGGCGGGGGTTCACCCGGTGTTCCATGTGTCAATGTTGAAAAAGTATCATCATGACCCTTCACACGTGGTGGACTTTGAGGACATTGAGGTTAGTGCGGATGTGACCTACGAAGTGGGTCCTATGAAGATTATCGATGTACAAGAGAAGGAACTTCGAGGAAATACTATTAGACTGGTAAAGGTGGTTTGGAAACACCACGGGGCCGAGGAGGCAACTTGGGAACGCGAGGATGAGATGAAGAGGAAATATCCTAATCTCGACTTTTCTTTAGGTACTATTCTTTAGATGCTTTATAATTTCGGGACGAAATTCCTTTATCGGGGAAGGGTTGTGACGCCTAGATTTTGGAGTTTATTTTTGTTATAACGCCTAGAGTTTACGGAGTTGTTGAGTTGTCTTTTATTATGTTTGATATTGCATATAGCTGTTTGCCATATTTGGGATTTGTAGATGCATGGAGTTGTTGAGGTAGAAGCATGTCAGCTTAGTTTACTTTATTGACTTTTATGTTGCAGCCGCTTGTTTTACATTGTTGTCTTTTATTCTGTTAGATATTGTATACAGGCGGTTATTCTTACATGGTGCATTATCTGGAGTTTATCTTATTTGAGTTATGGAGTTGTTACGGGTTGTGAACCCTGCGTATTTTATTTTTTTTTGATTTATGACCCGTATTGTGCATTTAAATTCTTATGATCTTATTGTACGTTTAGAATTTTTATGGCCTTGTTTTTATAAGTTTATCATTTCTGGGTATAGTTGTTTAGAAGGGAAATTTCGGGACGAAATTCTTTTAAGGAGGGTTAGTTGTAACATCCCGTATTTTTATAAGTGTTTTTAATTAGAAATTAATTTATCCAAAAACGTTTTATACAAATTTTACCAAAAACCGGTCACTCGACTAATTTTTAGCCAAAAACCGAAACTCTTCCGAAAAACTTTATTTTTAAAACATGTTACTAATTTTACTAATAAAAAGGACCCAATAGATTTGTTTCTAAAGATTTGTTATTTTTGAGTAATAAAACAATATTTTTGGATTAAGAGTTAGCTTTTAGAACTTTGGGGACCAAATAGTTCGCTTCCACAAACTTTGTAAAAACAGTTTTTTCTAAACCTAAAATCAGCCACTTTTCATTCTTTAAACCTAAAATCAGCCAAGAGAGAGAAAAAGAGAGAAAAGAGAGAAGAAGAAGAAGAAGAAAAACCACCATTAGCGGGCTCATACCGAAAGCATCTCCACTACGCTCTAAGGTAACGGGGGTTATCCATAGCGACTAGACGAGGGTGTATGTTAGGATTAGGTTTTACGTTCATTATAAGTTGGGGGTTTTTGCCTTTTATATTATTTATGTTCTTATATTGATAATTGGGGTTTAGTTGTTGTATTTTTAATTCCATTAATTGAATTGTAGAATTTGAGACTTGAGACTAATTAATTTCGAATTAATGAGATTATGGATGGGTTTGCATGTTTTAAGCGTTGATTATGAGTTATTATGGTTTTTGATAGAATTGGGTAAATTATTGTTGAATATAGATGAGTTTTATATTATGCATACAAGGTGTTTGTTAAAATGCCCGAATGGGTTTTTATGTTGTCGAAGTGATTGGCTAGTTGTGAATCTAGCATCTATGATTATGGTTTATGTTGTATTACGTTAAGTGACGTATGAGTTATGTTTGTTGAATAGTATAATATTATTGGCCGATGCCTTGTGATTTAGCTGTAGTGGCAATGGTCTCTGTCTCTCCCTAATTCCGGGGACAGAAGACGGCCGAGGGGATAGGGAATGACTCGTCTTACGGACCGGGGCGAGTGGCGTTATAGGTCCCAGTGTGCACTATATTTACTTTTATGTTAGCAATGGTCTATGTCTCTCCCTAATTCCGGGGGCATAAGACGGCCGAAGGGATAGGGAATGACTCGTCTTACGGACTGGGACGAGTGGCGTGAGAGGTCCAAGTGCGCACTATAAATCTACTTTTATGTTGCAATGGTCTCTGTCTCTCCCTAATTCCGGGGACAGAAGACGGCCGAAGGGATAGGGAATGACCTACCTTACGGACTGGGGTAGGTGGCGTGAGAGGTCCATGTATGCTGTTGATGTGTATTTAATTTATTTAATTTATCCAGTTGTAGAATGTTATTATATTTCTTTTTATACGTCGATTATAGTAGTTGTAGAATTTGTGAGCTCTTGCATTTATGGGATGGAGTGACGGTATTTGTGGTGCCGTCCCGTCTAGTTATGTGCGTGGGACTCACCGTTACAATTTTGTATTTCAGGTACATTTTAGGTTGAGACGTTCGGTTAGAAGCTATGGCAATACATCACATGGGCTCGGGCTTTCATTTTCTTTTCACTTAGATTTTATTTTGAGGTTGTAGCCTACGGGTAATTTACTTTCGTTTGGTAATTTTTATTAGTTGTCAAAACCTTTTGGTCATGTAGCCGCGTTTGGCAAATAGTTTTATTTATTCATTTAATTGTTCCTTTAGCTCGCAATTGTTATTCTTTTAAAAATTTTAAATTCGTACCAACAGGTTCTCTTTTCCTTTATTTAAAAAGGTCATGCCTCGATGTCCGTGTTTATGGATTTTGGGGCGTGACAAGATTGAACCATTAAAACAAACTCACTAAATCGTTGATTTATTATCATTAAAAAAAAAAAACTAATGTCATGTAACATCATAAGGCTATGTTTGGTGGGATGGTCTTCCCCATAGCGATTGTTTGCTTGCAGTTGTTGAAGAAATAAGATGGAATTCAAAAGAATCAATTGAGATGATATATAATTTTTTTTAACTGATATATAAGAGCATACTCTAATTTATTTATTTTTTAAGAACAAACTTCCATTATAACTATTCACAATTTTTTTTGTATGGCTCTATAACCCACTTTTTTTACAAGTTATGTAAAAACAACTGAAATGACTAAGCACATAAAGTTCAAGTACATATAATGGAAAAAGAATTTTATTAAAGGACTTAAAAATTACCGTGCAGTCATGGCTTTGAAAAAATGGAATTTTACTAACTAGACTGTTTTATATTTTGACACTCGCATCTAAAGTTCCGCCATTAAATACGAGTACACTTTTGAAATACAGATGTCTAAATGGAATCCAGTATATCCAGTTGATGAAAGACGATAGCATATATAACAATCTACGGTCTAGTTCACTTGGCTGAGTGGATGTAGCTGAAAGTGTATTCATAAACCTATCAACTCTATCTTTTACTTTTTTCTAGAATAATTTTTCTTATATCAGAATTGTGTCAAATTTAGAAGTGATATTGACTTTGTCTTGATTATTGTCTAATTGTTTTACCAAGTAAGTTTTGTTTCCGGACTTTTTTTTCTTTCAGTTGAATTTGTTTGTCTATACGTGAGTACGAAAAAGATAAGTTCATCGACCCGTAACTATGCGGAGATAGTGGGGTGTTTTCATCATTATATGTTTTTCACTTCTCTTAAAGCTGTTGGAAATAAATTTGCAAGTAAGAAGGATAGGAATGTGGGAAGAGGATAAATTTATATATGAGAAAAAAACTTATATCAATATTATAAGTTTTTTTGTTTGTATTTTCTTGACAATGGTAAAACTCACACCTATTTATACTACATCTCCACCATAATTGTGGTGGTGATCATATTTGATCCAATGGTATAGAATAATCTCTAGATCTGAGGGGGGAATAAATGTAGTACACTCGACTATTAGACGTTAATAAAAATGATAGCAAACTATAAATATTAACAATTTAAGTATTAAACTTAGTTATGTTTTCAAAAATCAGACATTTCGACCAAATTGATCACATAATCGTGTCACGTTCGATTACACGACTAATTTAATGGGTATTTTTCCTTCCTTATTTTATCCATTCAAATTGAAGGGTACAATTTGATGTATGATACTATTGTTTTTTTAGGGTGTTAGGTTCAGAAATTGGCTAACTTATTTGTCATTAATATGGTTGTTTTATTGACTTTAATCTGATATAAATTGGTGCGTTTAATTGTTTGAGTTTATGTGAGTTTATATGTTACTAAGGTATTTCAGTTACAACTGAACTTTCAACTCAGCTGGTGAAGACAGCTTACATTTTCAGTTATAACTCACATACAACTGAATTAATGACACAATTTAGATTAACAAAAAGTTCAGATCCAGCCCTGACCTATGCCAAACAAATTGTATCTGTTTTGAGATGTGAACTTAAAAAAACAAGAAAAAACATTGCAAATTAAATTAGATAGTAACTACTGGCATAAGTAGAATGAGAGATTTTATAGATCGAAAATGTCGTTAGATGGAGGTAATAACTATCGAAGAATCTAGTGACTTAGAATCAATGAAGATGGAAGAGTTGATCGGGAATCTAACAACTTGCGAGCTAAATTTTCAAAATAAGGCTGGAAAAGGAATTGCGTTCCAAGTTAAGAAGAAAAATTCAGTTATAACTGAAATTGAAGATATATATCCAAGACTCTTGTTTGGAGTTTAAGTTGAGTAATATAGAATGAGTTGGTTATTATGTTCTTGATTCTGGTTCATTGATTATTGGAGAAAGTCTGTATTTGAATTGTTTGTTTTTTGTTTTAGAAAGTCTGTGTCTTGTTGATGCTCAATCCGGTAATGATGCATAGTTTGTCTTTTATTTTGCAAAAAGGGGAGAAATAGAAAGTATGTTATAATTAAACTCCCGGATGATATTTGTGTGGTTTAAGATATTCTCAAGTATTTTGTTCTATGTTGCTATACTATGTTTGAATACTTGATTTATGATTTGTGGTTTATGAAAATTTGACACACGAATTATAACTGGAAAGTGACTCAAAAATTCAGGGGGAGTTGAACAGATGAAATATCCATTTATAACTGAATAAGTAACTCGGGGGGAGTCTTGTGACAATCTAATCTATGCTTAAACTCTGTTTATATTCGATTAAATGGCTCTTGTTTGAAGGGGAGTTTATATATGTTGATTACCAACTCTAGTTTTTGCCAAATTAAACGACAAAGAGGGAGATTGTTAGGTCCAGGAATTGGCTAACTTATTTGTCGTTAATATGAGTTTAATTGTTTGAGTTTATATGAGTTTATAGGTTACTAAGGTTTATCAGTTACAACTAGACTTTCAACTCAGCTGGTGAAAACATATTACACTTTCAGTTATAATTCACATATAACTGAGTTAATGGCGAATTTAATTGTGAAAATTCTGTCAACATAGATTTTTGAATTCTTATGATTAAATATTTGTTCGTGATATTAGTAGAAGTAATTAAATTAAATCAGAAGATATTTTTCAAATTACGAAAGTCAAATCAATTTAGAATAAAAGAGGAAGGAGGAAAAAGGAAAGATCTATGAAAATAAATAAGCAAATATGTTTGAACACAAAGGAAAGATCTTGAAGACGTGTAATGAATTTCGAAATAAAGAAGATAAGTACTTGATTGATATCAAGATCAGCAAACGAAAGATCAAATCAATTAGAAGATTGGAGATTTAAGAAAGAAGATTTGATTGATATTTTATTTAGTCTTTTAATCGTATTATATAAACAGAGTACAGTTATAGTTTTTACTTACCCCTCATAAAAAAAATCAGACATATTATTATAGAGAGAAAAAAGAACACGGTGATATTCAGAAAAGCAATCATACACTTAGTAGTAAAGAGATTGATAGTGTTTAAATTATGAGATGTTATATTAGGTAAATACTTGAGTGTCTCAGAGTGTTGTAAATTTCAAAACCTATTACTGTACTTGACATATCAATAAATCACTGGGTGATTGCATCGGAGACGTAAATCTAGCAATAGATCGAACTTCGTAATTAAAGTCGTGTGTTCAATTTTGTTTATTCAGTTTTTGGTATCGAGTTCTGTTCAATTACAATTTGAGTTAAAACTGAGTTATAACTGAAAGTTTAACTGTAGCTTGAAACTTAGGCAATAGTTTCTTTCAGAGGGAAAATATGTATGTGTGTTTTGGGGGGAAGGAGGAGTGGAGGGGAGATATTAATACACTTTAATCTGGTCGCGTGATGGCGTGCGACACGGTTATGAGATCGATTTGGTCAAAAGTATTGATTGTTGAGTGAACATATATAAACCGGAGACAAAGTTATAATTGAGTGAATTCCGTTATCAAATTGCTGAAATAACAATATAGACTAAATTGTTTCTCTTCCTAACCGGGTATTGTTCTCATTGTTGATATTTGTTCTCATATTCGGTGAAAAGTAGACGAATGCTCCACCTTGTAGTTGGCATTATTCTTGTTGTTGATGCTTACGAATTCTTACCACGCTCTGGGTACCTCTGTGATAATATAACAAACGGAGAAATGATGCAATGATTGAGACTTCTTGTTTAATTAGTATAGGTGTTGCTCTTTAATATTCTTTGTACCCTTAATTCTTTGCAACGAAAACTAAATTGTACTTAAGTACATTTATTATCACGTAACATTATTTGAATAGATAAAAATCAGAAAGAATCGAATTTGTAGAAGTGCAAGATAATGTGCATAATTAATCATAAAGTTGGCTAAATTTAATTCAAGTCCCAAAATAGTCATGCTAGCTTTTCTTTCACGGTTTCACCACCTATAGTTGGCATACGAAGATTTTTCATTTCTTATTTTGGTGTATGCCAACTCAAGATAGAACACATCTCCTGAGTCGATATAGTGATTCTCAAGATATATGTTTTCTAATTAGTGCAAAGATGTTTTGTGCTTAGTTGGCATACATCAAAAAAAGAAATGAAACAACTTTTAATTAATATGGGAGCATTTTTTCTATTATTGTACAAATGCTACCTATAAATGGTTTGATATTGCAACTTCCATAAACACATGCAAACTCTCTTTGGTTCAGTGAGCGAGAGATAAATCGATAAGTTGGGGTTTGTGAGCTTTTGTTACCGTCATGGAGTTAGGGATGAAACTTGCTGTCCTTGCTTTGTTATTTTTTGCGTTTTCCGTTAATGCTCAAAGTAGTTCGGAGAAATGTAATTTTCCTGCAATATTCAATTTTGGAGACTCGAATTCCGACACAGGAGGATCATTTGATCTTAATCTCTTCCCCGGTTTCGGCTGGCCATATGGTTTTAGTATGGGCAAGTTTTTCAAGAGGGCTTCAGATGGTCGTCTCATAATTGATTTCATAGGTAAAGGGTCTTCTTTAAACTACAGATTGGGTGTTTTTTGAGCCTTTCTTTTCGGGTACCAAAAAACCAATTTATAAAATTTTAATGAAATTATTAGAGGCTAAAGAGAGTCAAATCCCAAAACTCTTGCAAATAAAGTAAATGCTTTGACATCTCAACTACAATCATTTTATAATTATTAATTACAACTTTATATATATATTTAATTATTTTTTATTAGATATTAAGAATTTAATGCTATATTTATATGTATTTAGCCAAAAAAAAATACACCGCAAACCGCTATGTAGCAATGCTATTTGCGCTTTTAACGTTTCTTTCGAAAAAAACGCTACGCTAGCGATAACGCTATTTAAAACATTGTTATATATTACATGACGTACTTGCACAGTCAACTCACAAGTGAAAACAATATTAGCAACCACAGGTTTTTAACGCGACCAAACTAAAAAAATTGCTATATGGCTTACGCAATGCTTAAATGTAATCAAGATTGTGACTAATTATCACTTCTAACGTCTTAAGTTTTGTAGGATTGCTCTCTACTTTTCTGATTTCATGTTTCATCAGGAGTTCGTTGGAAAGTAGTTTCTGCAATATAATATATTACTAAAGTGTTTTAAGAGCATTGATGAAATAAAAAATACTTGTAAAGTTCTTTTTAGAAATAGAAGCTTGCTTCTCGGGTTACTCTTCGCATGACATGCTACCAAAAAGGAATTTATTTGCAATTTATTTTGGTCCTGTTTTACAGCTGAGAGCATTGGACTTCCCTACTTGAATGCAAGCGTCGGCAATGGGACGAGTTTTAAATACGGTGCTAATTTTGCGGTGGCAGGTCAACGGGCAAATTCTGATCGAGTTACCTATGCACATTTTTGGGACTACCCCTTGGGTGAACAAGTATCTCAATTCTTGGCTTTAAAGTCTAGCGCCATTGCCGGTAACATCTCTCGCTCCCCTTTCCCAAAGTATAATGCAATACACAAACTATAAGTTTTTCCACGAATGAAATATTTCTTAATTGATGAATGATCCGGATTTTGAGATGTAGTGAGCCAGTGACTGTATGATATAAAACATCAATGCCTTTTATGTCAAAATTTGTGCTTATTCTTCAATGCACACATCATTGTGTTATTTATTCTCTGTGTCATCTTTTTACTTTTTGTAGACATAGAACCAGACTCTACAAGTATCTATCCGAAACCAACAGTTTTTTCTGAGGCTCTATATACCATAGATATCGGCCAAAATGATATCGGGAGTTTGCTCTTCAAAAATGCATCTGCCACACTAGACGACTATGCCAAAGCTGTGAAGGTAGAATACTAAGCTTCAATAGGCAACTAATTAATTCGATATCATTGATGAAATTAAGAGAAGAAGTTCAGGCCGCCTGAAATATAACAGAACATACTTATTAAATTAAGTTACAGCTTAACCAATAAGCTAACTAGATATACAATATTCTGGTCCAAGATAGATGTGGCGACTCATATACGGGGTTAGGTTATCTTAAGCATGTAAAAGCTCATTCGTTTTCACTTCTGCATACTTTTATGCAATTACGGTTATCGGCTGCATCACAATATTTGCATCCCCGAGGATTTCATTCTATCTCCATTAAAGCTAAAAAAATATTTGAATGCATCACAAAACTAAGCAGGTTTCATTACACCAGTGGCTTTTACGATAATTTTGTTGCTCATTCATAATTGCTCAATAATTTATTTATTTTTAACTTTGATAATCTGCAGAGGCTACTCAATGATGGAGCAAAATACTTCTGGATACATAACACATGCCCATGGGGTTGTTTGCCGAAAGCTTATACAGGGTGCGGAGAAGGTTTGATGAAGACGTGTACTAAGGACGAATATGGGTGCATAATTGAATACAATAATTTATCTCAGCAGTACAACTCGGAACTACAAAAGAGGGTTGATCAGTGGAGGAAAGACTACCCTGAAGCAGTCTTCACACTTGTAGATATGTATGCAGCTAAACACAGTCTAGCGACCAATGCTACAGGTAACGATCAAAGAATAACATCATCCTTTTCAAAACCAGTCGCAGAGACGTGTTGGAAAATCACTATAAGAAATTGACTTGATGCAGACGCCATGTTGCTGAACTGAAATTGATGGTAAAATGAGTGTTGCTAAATTGTTTTACCAGAAAGAGACTGTATATAGCAATACAATTTGTCTTACTAAACACAATTTTGTAGTGAATGGAAAGTCGTGCTTATAGTATGTAAAGGCAAACAATTTATCATAATGCATCTAAAAAAATCCATAATTTTCTATTTTACTTAAATAAGAACTTTGGATTATTCAATTTATTATTTACGTTTAGGGGCTAATATAATAATATATCATGATGATGTTACAGGCTTTGGTAGTGCATCGAGATCTAAGTGGTGTTGTGGTGACAAAGATTTGGGTTGTGATCAAAAGGCTATAAAGAAAGATGCTAATGGAGCCGAGTATGTATGTGATGATCCATCAAAGTATTATAGCTGGGATGGTATGCATTACACTGAAGCTGCAAACAAATATATAGCCAATCTCATTATTGACGGATCATTCTCTGAGCGACGAGTACCGCTCACCAAAGGTTGTCGAAAATCATAAGGAGAGTGGATAACATGTACTCGAAAGCTCATTAAAATTCCCCCCTTTCCTTTTTTTCTCTTTTAATTGTTCCCTTGAGTTGTTGTAACGTACTCTGAAATGTTTCATGTTATGTTATTTCTTTGCTTAGTTACTGTCTCAATTCACATTCAACCGAATACGGTACATCTAAAAGGGAATCAAGAAGTGAAAAAGAATGAAAAAGTAGTAAACCTTAAATAATGAGTAACAATATTGCTACAAATAAACTGTAAGAATCAAACATAAACGTGTACAGTTTTAGCTTTGACAGTTGACAAATATTAATAATCGTTACGTTACAAAATATACCCCATATAATAATGAAGCTGCGCATCACAATTTATGATTTCAGAGGATATCCAGAAATCTTGGGACAAACGTGATCTACTGATCTTGAACCCCAAGGTACCTAAATATTACTGTGCATTACACAGAAAATGTTATTTGTGGTAATGACATTTGAAGCCCTACTCCAAACGGGGTAATCTTGGTTGTAATATTTAAAAGTCAATTTTTTATAATTGGAGACCTTTAATGATCCCAAATTATATTTGAAACAACAAATGACGTTAAAGAAAAAAACTGATGAACCAATAAACTTTTCTGGGAAATTATTTTGCAATATTCAACAGGAAGGAAACGATAACAGTGAAGGCAAATTACAAAGGAAATGCTAATAATTAAATATTTCCTAAGCGATATAATATCAGTAGACAGGGGCGAAGCCAGGATGTGTAAATGGGGGTGCCAAAATATACCAAACAAAAAAGCAACTTAAAATAATAATTTTTCATACTCACCCATAATTTATATACCCCATTTAAGTGTTGTTGAACAAATACCAAAGCATAAACACAAAAATTAAGTGTTGTTGAACAAATACCAAAGTATCTCCTCTACGCACTAAGTTAACGGGGGTTATCCATTGCGACTAGACGAGAGTGTATGTTAGGTTTTGGTTTTGTGTTTATTATAAATTGGGAGGTTTTTGCCTTTATTATTAATTATGTTCTTAAATTGTTAATTAAGGTTTATTTGTTGTAATTTTAATTCAATTGTTTGAATTGTAGAAGTTGAGACTTGAGACATATTAATTTTGAATTAATGAGATTATGGATGAGTTTGCATGATTTAGGAGTTGATTATGTGATTATATAGTTGTTGATGAAATTGGGTAAATTTATGTTGAATAAAGATAAATTGTAGTTTATGCATACAATGTGTTTGTTAAAATGCCTGAATGAGATTTTATGTTCTTAGAGTTGTTTGGCTAGTTGTGAATCTAGCACCTATAATTATGGGTTATGTTGAATTATGTTAGAGTGACGTATGTGAATGTGTTAATTGAATGGTTTTATATTATTGGTCGAGCCCTTGTGATTTAGAATAGTGGCAAAGGTCTATGTCTCTCCCTAAATCCGGGGAGATAAGGCGGCCGAGGGGATAGGGAATGACTCGTCTTACGGACTGGGGCGAGTGGCGTGAGAGGTCCCAGTGTGCACTATATTTATTTTATTGTTAGCAATGGTCTATGTCTCTCCCTAATTCCGGGGACATAAGACGGCCGAAGGGATAGGGAATGACTCGTCTTACGGACTGGGACGAGTGGCGTGACAGGTCCAAGTGCGCACTATAAATCTATTTTTATGTTAGCAATGGTCTATGTCTCTCCCTAATTACGGGGACATAAGAAGGCTGAAGGGATAGGCAATGACCTACCTTAAGGACTGGGGTAGGTGGCGTGAGAGGTCCATGTGTGCTATAGATGTGTGTTGAAGTTATTTAATTTATCTCGTTGTAGGATATTATTATATTTTTTTTATATGTTGATTATCGTAGTTGTCGTTTGTGAGTTATTGTATTTATGTGATGGAGTGACGGTATTTTGTGGCGCCGTCCTATCTATGTATGTGCGTGAGACTCACTGTTACAGTTTTGTCTTTCAGGTACAACTTAGGTTGGCACGTTCGGATAAGAGCATTAGCGCAGTATCGCATGAGCTCGTGGCATCTTTCAGTTGCTTTATTTTCGCTTAGACTAGTTTTTTTTTTCTGTAATACAAGAAGAATGTTTCTGAAAATTTAGAGTCGGTTTTTGTATGTGTTCACATTTGGGTCACAGTAAAAACTGAAAAAATGTTTATTGTTTCTGAGAACTGTAGCTTGTAAGTTTAGTTTTGCACTCCATAAGACGAGCACAAAAAAAATAAGACGATCACTCTGCTTATCTATAGTTATAAGCCGAACACTCTTTAAAACAGAATTTTGTTACCAAGAAAATAAGATAGGAAAATAGTGCTCAAAATAGTTTTTCTAAATCTCTTTTCAACCACTTTCTTTCAAAACATTAAACCTAAAACCACCCACTTTCAAAGAGAGAAAAGAGAGAAGAGAGAGGTTCCAAGCTTAGAAAGGAGAAGAAGAAACCACCATTAGCGGGTTCATACCGGAAGTATCTCCTCTACGCACTAAGCTAACGGGGGTTATCTATTGCGATTAGACGAGAGCGTATGTTAGGTTTTGGTTTTGGTTTTGTTTTTATTATAAATTGGGGGTTTTTGCCTTTATTATTAATTATGTTCTTAAGAGTTAAGTAAGCAGTTAGAAGAACTGCTAGAGAAGGGGTTTATTAGGCGGAGTACGTCACCCACGTCACCGTGGGCGGCACCGACCTTATTTGTTCAAAAGAAGGATGGATCGATGAGGATGTGCATCGACTATCGAAAGCTAAATAGGGTGACTATTAAGAATAAGTACCCACTACCTCGAATTGACAATTTGTTTGACCAACTGAAGGGAGCGAAGTTCTTTTCAAAAATCGACTTGCGATAAGGCTATCACCAATTGAGGGTGAAAGATGAGGATATTTCGAAAATATCCTTTAGGACCCGGTATGGTCACTACGAGTTTGTGGTCATGCCATTCGGGTTAACTAATGCGCCGGCGACATTTATGGAGTTAATGAACCGAATCTTTAAGGAGTATCTCGACAAGTTCATGGTAGTCTTTGTCGACGATATCTTGAATTACTCGAGTTCAAGAGAGGAACACGAGGAGCATCTCCGTTTAGCGTTGCTCACGTTGAGAGAGCACCAACTTTACGAAAAATTTAGCAAATGTGAGTTTTGGCTAAATGAGGTAAAATTTCTTGGACATGTGATCTCGGAAGAAGGGGTAAAGGTTAACGCGATGAATATTGAGGCGGTTTCGAAATGGGGACAACCGAAGAATGTGTTCGAGATTCGAAGTTTCTTGGGTTTAGCCGGATATTATCGACGGTTCGTCAATGATTTCTCAAAGTTGGCGACTCCAATGACTCACCTTACCGAGAAAGGGGTGAAGTTCGTGTGGAGTGAGGCTTGCGAGAAGGCTTTCCTAGAGCTCAAGAAGCAGTTGACTAGTTCCTCCATACTAGTTATTCCCGAGCATGGGAATGGTTACCAAGTGTATTGCGATGTTTCGAAGGAAGGTTTGGGTTGAGTCTTGATACAAGACGGAAAGGTTATCGCATATGCTTCGCGACAACTAAAGATTCATGAAAAGAACTATCCGACTCATGATCAGAGCTAGCGACAATAGTTCATGTGTTAAAGATATGGAGGCATTATCTGTTCGGGGAAAAGTTCGAAGTGTTCTCGGATCACAAGAGCTTAGGGCATATTTTTACCCAACGTGATCTAAATATGCGACAACGGCGATGGATGGAATATTTAGAACAGTACGACTGTGACTTGCACTATCATCCGGGAAAGGCCAATGTAGTGGCGGATGCTTTGAGTCGAAAGTCTCATGCGATCTTAGCGCATATGGCGATCGAGGAATGGAGGATGATGGGAAAAGTGAACGAGTTCAACTTGGAGTTGGGGAATGTTAATGTGGGGACCTTGTACACAATAGTGGTACAATCGGAACTCGTGAGTAGGGTTTTGGAAGCACAAGAAGGGGACGAGAAAGTGGAGAACTATGAGAAACAGATGAGTTCGAGCAAAGAATTAGATGGTTGGACGAAAGAAACCACTGGAAGACTACGATTTAAGGGAAGGACTTATGTGACAGAAAACATGAGAAACGAGGTATTAAAGGAGTTTCACCACTCCCGATTAGCCGTTCATCCCGGCGGGACGAAAATGTATCATGATGCGAAAAGGCAATTTTGGTGGCCCGGAATAAAACGAGATGTAGCTTCATATGTTAGCAGGTGTCTAACTTGCCAGCAAGTGAAAGCGAAACACCAAAGGCCGGCGGGTATGCTCCAACCCTTACCGGTGCGGAATGGAAGTGGGAAAGGATAGCAATGGATTTTGTGACCAACATACCTAAATCGGTAAGTGGGAATGACACTGTGTTGGTTTTGGTCGACCGTTTGACCAAATCCGCACACTTCATTGCAATCAAGATGGCGAATACGGTGGAAATCTTGGGACGAAAGTATATTAAGGAAATTGTTAGACTTCATGGGATACCGATTTCGATAGTATCAGATCGAGACGCGAGGTTTGTGTCGAGGTTCTGCGGCGCATTGCAAAATGTCTTAGAGACCAAGTTGACAATGAGTAGGGCGTTTTATCCCCAAACGGATGGACAATCGGAGCGGATTATCCAAGTGCTAGAGGATATGTTGCGCGCATGTGTGAATGACTTCAAGGGAGGCTGGGAGAGCCATTTGCCCTTAGTTGAGTTTGCGTATAATAATAGATTCCAAGCTAGTATTGGCATGGCACCTTTCGAGGCTTTATACGGGCGGTCGTGTAGGTCTCCGGTGTGTTGGACCGAGGTGGGAGAAGCGGAAATGTTAGGAGAGCAATTGATTCAAGAGACGACAGAAAGATTAAGTTAATTCAACAAAGGCTTGAGACTGCTCGAAGTAGCCAAAAGAGTTATGCGGATAAGAGAAGGAGACCTTTGGAGTTAAAAAAGGAAGATCAAGTATTTTTGCGAGTTTCGCCAAGGAAGGGGATTATGAGGTTTGGCTCTAAAGGGATGTTGAGCCCGAGATTTATCGGATCATTTGAGATCGTGGAACGAGTTGGAGAAGTTGCATACCGGTTGGACTTGCCACCAAAGTTGGCGGGGGTTCACCCGGTGTTCCATGTGTCAATGTTGAAAAAGTATCAGCACGACCCTTCACACATGGTGGACTTTGAGGAGATTGAGGTTAGTGCGGATGTGACCTACGAGGTGGGACCTATGAGGATTATCGACGTGCAAGAGAAGGAAATTCGAGGAAAAATAATTAGACTGGTAAAGGTGGTTTGGAAACACCACGGAGCCGAGGAGGCAACTTGGGAATGTGAGGATGAGATGAAGAGGAAATATCCGGACCTCGTGCTTTCTTTAGGTACTTTACTTTAGATGCATTCTAATTTCGAGACAAATTTCTTTATCGGGGAAGGGTTGTAATGCCTAGAGTTTGGAGTTCATTTTATTAGAGTTTAGTTTACTAGAAAGACCCGTACATGAGTTTATTTTATTAGAGTTTAGTTTACTAGAAAAACCCGTACATGAGTTTATTTTATTAGAGTTTAGTTTACTAGAAAGACCCGTACATTGAGTCTTGGGGACATTTTGGAGTTGTTGAGTTGTCTTTTATCCTGTTTAATATTGTATATAGGTGTTTACCTTATTTGAGATTTTTACATGTTGTTCACGTACTTGAGTTATGGAGTTGTTGCGGGTTGTAAACCCTGCGTATTTTATTTCTTGAATTACGACACGAATTGCACGTTTAAATTTTATGGGCTTATGTATTAAAGTTTATAATTTCTAGGTATAGTTGTTTAGAGTGGAAATTTCGGGACGAAATTCTTTTAAGGAGGGTTAGTTGTAACATCCCGTATTTTTATAAATGGTGTTATTCATGATTTAATTTATCCAAAAACGTTTTATTCAAATTTTACCAAAAACTGGTCACTCGAATTGGTTACAAATTTTATAAATAAAAAGGACACAATAGCTTTGTTTCTAAAAATTGATTATTTTTGAGTAGTAAAATAATAATTTTGATTAAGTGTTAACTTTTGGAACTTTGGGAACCAAATAGTTCGCTTTCCCAAACTTTCTCAAAACAGTTTTTTTAAACCTCTTTTCTGCCACTTTCTTTCAAAACATTAAACCTAAAACCACCCACTTTCAAAGAGATAAAATAGAGAAGAGAGAGGTTCCAAGCTTAGGAAGAAGAAGAAGAAGAAACCACCATTAGCGGGTTCATACCGGAAGTATCTCCTCTACGCACTAAGCTAACGGGGGTTATCCATTGCGACTAGACGATGTTGTATGTTAGGTTTTGGTTTTGTGTTTATATAAATTGGGGGTTTTTACCTTTATTATTAATTATGTTATTAAATTGTTAATTGAATTTTAATTCCATTGTTTGAATTGTATAAGTTGAGACTTGAGACATATTAATTTCGACTTAATGAGATTATGGATGGGTTTGCATGATTTAGGAGTTGATTATGTGATTATATAGTTGTTGATGAAATTGGGTAAATTTATGTTGAATAAAGATGAATTGTAGTTTATGCATACAATGTGTTTGTTAAAATGCCTGAATGAGATTTTATGTTATTGGAGTTGTTTGGCTAGTTGTGAATCTAGCACCTATGATTATGGGTTATGTTGAATTACGTTAGAGTGACGTATGTGAATGTGTTAATTGAATGGTTTTATATTATTGGCCGAGGCCTTGTGATTTAGAATAGTGGCAAATGTCTCTCTCTAAATCCGGGGACATAAGACGGCCGAGGGGATATGGAATGACTCGTCTTACGGACTGAGGCGAGTGGCGTGAGAGGTCCCAGTAAGTTTATCAGGTTTATCAGGTAATACAAATGTAAGCGATTTGTATGTAGCAGGCGAAGTGGCGTGCACAGGTTTACATGGGGCAAATAGATTAGAGAGCAATTCTTTACTTGAAGCTCTTGTTTTCGGAAGAGCAGTTCAACCCTCGATAGATCACATGCAGAGTCAGCCCTCAAGGTAATAATTCTAGATTAGATTTTCACTGTGTAAGTTTTTTTCTCATACGTCCGTTTTTAACTAAAAAAAGTGTTGATTTCGCACCGCAAAAAACAAGAAAGAAATAGACATTTTACAATTCTAGTTTCCCACTTTACTGTTTTTATTATGTTTAGATATGACAATCTAACGATTTCAAGTTGGATTTAGAGATACGATATCCACATATTTTAAGAAATTTGGGTCTTGTTTGGTTGCATCTTTTAAGCTCCGCTTTTATGTTATTCTCCCTTAAAAGCTTGGCTGCATTTTGTTGATCCAGTTAAAAGCTGCGCTCTTTTGTTGATTTTGTGCGAAAAAACTAGAAGCTTTATGCTAGATAACCCAGCACTTTTGCCATTTTTTTTCAGAAAATCCATCTTACTTTCTTAAAACATCAACGAAGCAATCCCTTAGCATTTATTTACAAAATGCTTTCATTCAGTTATCGTTCCTGACCAAGCCTAAAATTGCATTTAATTCTAAAAATGCTTTGTTTTTTTAGGGTTGTCTTGAAAGGCACTGATAAGGAATCGTGGGCCCGACCCATAGTACCGATTTCTTTAGGGCCTGTCGTATTGTAAAAAATCGTTAATAAAACAAGGGAAGTCAGAAAAGAGCTACAATCGATTATGTGGGAATACGTAGGTATTGTGAGATCCACCACAAGGCTCGAGACTGCAGAGCATAGGATTGTTGAGCTAGAGCTGAGCTGGGAGGCCTATCTATATTCGCAAGGCTGGGAAAATACTATGGTGGGTCTCGAGGCTTGCGAAATGAGAAATTTATTTTGTTGTGCCAAGCTTGTGGTTAGTAGTGCGCTCGCTAGGCATGAGAGCCGAGGTTTACATTATACTACCGATTTTCCTAATGTTGTGGAAAGTAAAAGGTTGCCTACGATTATATTCCCTTGTGGGGAAATGAACGCTACTTGGAGTTCAAGACAGTTACACAGGCAACCCATATGAAAAAATCGAAGATCTTATATGTATAAAATTGCTTTTGTCGAAATATCGGTATATCATTATATAAAAATATAGTAAATGTATATTCATGTGGTGCCCCGTTGACACGGAGCAAACAGAGCGAAAAGTAGTTACTTGTTTGCATTCGTGTGGTGTAAAGCACTCCACAACTACATATGTAGGTGTTTTTCGCTTTTTATCTATTGGTGTTGATTAGATTGGAAGCAAAAGGTGGGGATTTGGGGCACTTTTTTCCTTTTTCTTTGTACCCTTGATTCTTTTGCAAGAAATTAATAAATAGTGATGTGTTTATATGAAAATATTATATTTGTTCGAATTATTTCTATACTGTAGATTCATGCCCTTCCCCATTACGATGTGCAAGAAAATCTTGTTGAAGTTGCAATCAGAGTGTATACGTGTTTATGAGATGGTGCAAAATAATTTCCGTAGCTGTTTGCGTAGGCCTTTTTTTTCAATTTTTTTTTTTAAATAACAGGCCAATTTATTAATAACAGAAACAAAGTATCCTTATGGGCCAAGCCCCCATAATGGCTACTTCAAATATGAGAATAATAGAGACCAATCTATAAGGAAAACACAGCTCCGTCAAAATGAACGGTAATACAACTGAAGGCCTAAGATTGAGAATCGTCATGCAGTAATGTGATTACTTTCAAAAAAATTTCTTCATATCAATGGTGGGTAAAACCCACAATTTTATTTTATTAATAGAGAAATAAAAACATGGATGAAAAACCCCATAAAAACAAAAGCATAAACGTATTCCCATAGAGAACAAAGTGTAGAAGGAGAACAATTGTAGCAAAAATGAAATATAAGTTCAAAATGTGAAAAACGAAAAACTTGTTCCTTAAAAACTTCTTGTATCAGGTGACTTCCACGTAGCGTACGACCGCTACGTACAGAATCTCTCTCTCTCTCCTTTCTTCTTCCTGCCACGGCGATGAGCAACCCTTCCCATCCAAAAATTGATCTCCTTTTGTTCTTCGTTTAAATCTTTAAATTGAGACATTTTTTTTTTATATTAATGGTGTGAAAAACCCACTTTTTTATTTATTGATCAGAATAAAAATTGAGGGAAAAACCCCACAACAATAAAAAAAAAAAAAAGTATCAATAGTGCAGTGAAAATAAATACAGGGGCTTAGATACACAAATTAGAACTTTAAATGAACAAAACCAAAAGTGTGTGTAATCTCGTAGTCTTCTTGGAACTTTGGGGACTAACGATGTAAAAAAGCATACATCTCATCCTCTCCACCTCTTCGCCTGTATCATACACCTCAATCTCAGACCAAATAGATATATATAGAGAGAGAGCCACCTCTCTCTTCCTCTATCTTGCTGTTTCTACTCTTCCTGTGTCGAAATCGTAAATATGGTAACGCTTTCTTTTTCAGATGTTTAATACTTTTCAGTGTTGGTGGGAAATTAGTGAGGTTGCTAGAGATTTTCAGATCAAGCAAAAAGCCTAGATTTGCTAGCAAATCAGCACCACAATTGGCTTCTCTAGGAACAAAGCAAATCAGATAAGTACCCCTTTTTATTAGATCTTTAATTTCGTTGATGATGTGTCTGATTTTCCAAAGACCTTTTTTGATTGTTCTTCAAAATGGTAACCAAAATTAGAGAGTCACTTTCAATAATTAGATTAATGTAATTTGTTATTTTTAATCCCATTAAGATCGCAAGGCTTCAGCTTCAATACTGGATTTGCCTTGCCTAGGTGATGAAAAGCTTTTGACAAAAATACCCTTTGAGTTTCTGAAAAGTCCTCCTATACCACTAGAATTAGTAGCAACTTTGAAACTACCATCAATGTTTAATTTCATGTAGCCAGTAGGTGGATTTGCCCATTTGACTAATTGTAGCTTTTTATCTCTTTGAACATGCCTTAAAAGGTGTAGATCACACCAATTCCAGTGAGTAGTAAACATTTTATCCTTTCTGGTGTGTAGCAAAATAAGATGAATAACCTCTTTAATAATTTGTTGTTGGGACATATTTTGATTGTTTAATGTACTTGCACATCTAACTTTCCAAATTGATCAAATAATATATGAGGGGAGAATTTTTATGACCTTTTTTTTCATCTGGAGTGAGCCTTTTGTGTCTAGTAATAACCAAGAAACAAATCTACCTCTCAAAGTAGGGTTGTTGTAATAAACTCCCATTAAATTACCAAAGTAGCCCCAAACTGCTTTGTCTAGATTACTTTCACTTAGCAGATGACCCAAATTTTCTTCATATTTGCCGCAGCACTCACATTTAGAAGATAGTTGAATACCAACCCTTTTAACAGAGCTATCAACTGAAATGAAACTGCATTATTTAAGCTCTTCCAAGCAAAGTAAGAGATTTTCCCTGGTATAAGATTACCCCAAACTAAATCAAAAATCCATTTGTTTGAATATTTTTCTCTAATTAAATTGCAAGCTGATTTGAAAGTGAAAACCCCATTTTCTGTATCTTTCCAAATAGCTTGATCACTCTCTTCACCAATATAAATGGGCTATTTGACAAATAAGCTTCTATTATAAGTAGGAATAAGATTATCAATTTTTTCTTCATTACATTTGCCTTGATAGAGAATATCATTAATCTGAATTTTATTGTCTATGTTTTGATCCATTATAGGGCATTCACCTGTCCAGTTGTCCAAATTCACATAAATGTCTCATTTTCTAATCAACCATACAATTTGATTTTCAGATATTTCTTTACCTTTCATCATTCTTCCTCAGGTATTGTTTCCTTTTGATACAACACTCTCATTTGGGTGTTTAGATTTACAGTATTTACCTTTCATGAATTTAGAGCACAAAGAATTTTGTGTTCTAAAGTTCCACCAGAGTTTGAGTGAGAAAGCCTCAATAATACTTTTGAAGCTTTTCAGACGTAGATCACGTTCTTTAATAGGTCTACAAATAGACTTCCAGTTCACCCAGTGTTACTTATTTTTTCCTTCTTTATTACCCCATAGAAAATTAGCTAGAATTTGATCAATTTTTTTAATAACCTGCTTAGGAGGGTTCATAACTGCTAGAGTGTAAATAAGAATGGACTGAAGCACTGAAATAATTAGAATTAGCCTTCCCCCCATGTTGAGATTTTGGGTCTTCCAACCTGTTAACTTATTTCTCACTTTGAGAATTAATTCATGATAAAGAATACATTTTTTATTGCCATGATATAACTTGCAGCCTAGATAAATAAAAAGGGGTTTTCTCACTGAAATATTGAGTAAGTTACTCACTTGAAGTTTATGAGAGTCAGTCACCTCTTTTGATGTATACATGAAACTTTTATCCATGTTGATTTCCTGACCAGAATCTGTACAATACTGGCTTAAAACCCTCTGAATATGATTTAAAGAATTCATATTAGCACCACTGAAAATAATAATGTCATCAGCAAAAGGCAAATGAGTAATAATAGGTGTTCCAATAGGAGCTTTGAAGGCTCTCCAACTCTTTTTCTCTATAAGCAGAGTGAGATTTCTTGTTAGGACTTCTGAGCAAAGAACAAAAAGACTAGAAGAGAGAGAGTCACCTTGTCTTAGACCATTAGTAGCATTAAAGAACCGTGTAGAAGCACCATTCACCAAAATAGAAAAGCCATTGCTAGAAATAATTCTCCAAAGTCTATCAATCCATATCTTAGAGAAACCAATTTTTTTTAAGACTGAAATTAGAATTTGCCAAGAAATTTTATCATAAGCTTTCTTCATATCTAGCTTCAAGGCTATGCTTTTACCACTGTTTTTCTTATTCAAACTTGAGATTAATTCTTGAACCAATAGAATATTATCAACTATATCTCTTTTGGCAACAAAACCACTTTGATTCTCGGATATAATATGGGGTAGAACAATAGACAATCTAGAAGACATAATTTTGGAGATGATTTTGTTACAGAAAGTGCATAAGTTGATAGGTCTAAAGTCGGAAAACTTATCTGCATTGGTCTTCTTAGGAATAAGGGCAATAAGTGTAGTAGTCATAGCTTTAGGAAGCTCTGAATCAGAGAAAAATTGCTTAATTGCTGCTAGAATGTCTTTCCCAATAATATCCCAACAAGAAGTGAAAAAATGACAATTATACACATCAATATCTGGGGCACTACTCTTGTTTAAGTCCCAAACTGCACTTTTGACTTCCTCCATACCAATCTCTCTAATAAAAAAATGATTATCATACTCTGTAATACACTTAGAAATAGCATCTAGGTTTTTATAAACAAAATTGGTAGTTCTATTAGAAACTAACAAATTTTTATAAAAATTGACAGTTTCACCTTGAATATCAAATTTATCAGTTAATTCTTCATTCTGTTTATTTATAATACTATTAATAACACACTTACTCATTCTCTTCTTTACTACTCCATGATAGAATTTAGTATTTGCATCTCCTTCCTTTGCCCACTTTAAATTTGATTTTTGATCCCAGAAATCTTCCTCTATTTTAAGTCTATAATTAAGGTTAGCTTTCACCTTATTAAACTCACTCCTATTTGCAGGTGTGAGACTATCTTCATACACTTTCTCTGCTATGAGAACCTTGTCTTCAACATCAATCACCTTCTGAAATATATTGCCAAATGTATCCTTGTTCCACTTAGATAAATTTTTCTTCAAATATTTCAAATTTAGGGTCAGAGAATATAGAGCATTGCCACATTTATATGTCCTCCAATTTATTTTAACAACATCTAAAAAATCTTTGTAACTAAGCCAGAACTTTTGAAAGATTAATATTTTAATGTTATGATCTTCTTCATTTTTCAAAGTCACCAATAGAGGACTGTAATCAGAGTTATCTTTTGTTAAATGTTCAAGAGAAATAGATTGAAAGAGGTTGTGACAACTCAGATTCACACAAACTTTATCAATTCTTTCTAGAATTAGGTCATCCTCAACTCTATTATTTCTCTAAATGAATCTAGAACCAATATAATTGAGCTCAAAGACGCCTATTTCATTAATACAATCCAGATGGTCATTTGCCTCTTTAAGATTAATAGGCAACCCCCCTGCTTTATCCTCTTTTTTAGACATAGTATTGAAATTTCCTGCTATAAACCAAGGATTAGTAGTTTTGGAATTTATCAGAAATTCCCAAAGTTGGAGTCTTTCTTGTACTGTACACTTGGCATAAACAGCAGAAACTTGAAAGGATAAATTTGAGTAGTGAACTTTAATATTTAGGTTAACACACTGACTGCATTGAGTGCCCACATTTACCTCTATTTCCAAAGTATGAAACACCCAAATTTTGTTGTCATTCTGAGCAAAAGAATAGTCAAACCCCACTTTTCTTCTATACAAGTCTAGTTTAGCATTATCCACTTTAGGTTCTATACAAATAAGAAACATACTCCTATTTACCATTCAAAGATAATTAATTCTTCTAATGGTAGCTTTATTTTTCACCCCTCTAACATTTTAGTTAAGTGCATTAATCATTTATAGCTTTTTCTTTCCCCCTTAGAGGATGATATTAGACTCATGTGTTGCTTCTCATATAGAATGACATTTTCCTTCTTTTTTAGCTTCTTTTTCTAGCTTTTAAATAGGCTTTCTTCCCACTTTTCATTTTCTACATCAACTTCAGTTATGGCTGTAGTATTACTTTCTATCAATGCATTTCTCCCAAAATCACTGTACTTTTCTCTATACACAATTAAAGGCAGGTCAGTATCTTGGTGGTCTTGAATTACATTATTGTCACCCATTTTCCTTTCTTCTTTTTCCTCTCTAAAGCCATCTTCATCATTTTTTTAGTTGGAGTAACACACATAATTTCTTCATCTATTAACTCTTCTTCTATTCCTTCTTGACTTATAACTATAACTTATGTACTTTTTTTTGTAGGTACGCTAAGGGAGGCCTTGCTAGGAGTTTCAATGAGTTGCTTCTCCACTGATTTGGTTTTTAGAAAAGTTCTGGCTAGCCAGTCCTTTGTGCTTTCTTTCTTTCTTTCATTGCATTATATAATTTGGCTTCTTATTTTTTCCTTTTTTGCCCATTCCCTTTAACTTTTACTTCTTCTTTATTGCTCTCTTTGCTTGCATTTTTAAATTTACACTAGTCTACTGTGTGACCTTGTTTAAAGCAAAAATTTACAATAGTCTGGCAGATCTTCGTATTTGTAGTATTACCAAAAACCCTCATCAGTGACATCTCCATAGCCAATTCTAACCATTTCAACTAGCTTTTCACCAAGATCAATTTCCACACATATTCTAGCTAGGCTAGGTCTAGTTAAATTAGAAGTAGGTTCATCGACTCTAAGGGGGTTTGCAAAACTCTAGCTATAGAAAAAATTCTTGAGATGTATAGATGAATAGGTAGCTTAGGAAGATTTATCCAAACAAGGACTATATGTGTCTCAAAGTCAGGATAAAAGTCATAGGTTTACTTAAAAACGCGCATAGGATGGCGACCAATGTATCAAATGTTTTTGAGCCATATTCTTGTGAAATCATTTTCGTAAAAACAGCGAATTAAAGCATGTTTGTGATCAAACACACCAATAGTATACTTTTCTTTAAGGTCTAGCTTACTAAATAACTTACTTATAGCTTCCAATATACTAGTAAATAGATAGAAATGTTTTAAGTACATCATTGACTATGCGACCTTCTTTAATGATTTTCTTGAATGTGTAAAAGTACATGATAATGTGCATTATAGTGTGCATTAAGAAAAAAAAAAAAATTAGTGTGTTTTGCGCAAGTTTTTTTCTCTACTTTGTACAGCTTGGCCCATATCGTTTCATTTCTTATTTCAGTTTCAATTATCCAGATCCTAACATAATCCATAAACCTAACATAACTTATCCCTTTTCTTTATTGATGTTCAAGAATCAAGAATCAAAATGGTGATTTTTGTGTACCGGGGAAACTTATTTATATTTACTTCGAACGCCTGCTGTTTTTCAAGAAAATAAAGAAATTGGAGTATGTTTAACAATATTAATTCACATACGTGATATTGAAAATGAACTCTGTAAAAGGGCATGATAATATGCATTATAAGCTATTATTAGACTTATTTTCATTTGTAATCTTAAATAGTTCTGATAGCTGCCCAGCTTGAGTTGACAACCCATATTTGGCATACAAATTACTATGTTTGGGAAAAAAGAAAATAATTCACTTCCTGTTTCAGTATATGACAGTTAACGATAGAACATATCTCTTAAGCACAATAATATGGACCCCATTTTCTGCCTAATGTTTACCTATAAATAGTTTCAAAACAAAGCATTCATATTCAAGGAAAAAAATATATTTCATTTGGAGAAAGAAAGATTGATAGGTATTTGTGACCTTCTGTTACAACAATGGAGTTCGGGATGAAAACTAGTGTCTTATTTTTCTTGTTATTTGCATTTTCCGCTAATGCGCGTACCGGTTCGAAGGAATGTAATTTCCCTGCTATTTTCAATTTTGGAGACTCAAATTCCGATACAGGAGGAGCAAATGTTCTCTTCTTCCCTATTCAGTGGCCAAATGGTTTAAGTATGGGCAAGGTTTCCAAGAGGATTTCGAATGGTCGTCTCATCATAGATTTCATGGGTAAATAATGCTTTCAAATACTTGAAGAGTTAATAACCATTTAAATTTAGTAGTTTACGGAGAAAATGGAGATTAATGAATTATCTATGTAATTGCGGTTATCCCCAGAACCTAACAATACACACAGATAGATTCATGACAATGAGACACAATTGATACAATTTATCGGCCTGTAGTATCATCACACTAGCAAGATTTGTTGAGAATGTAGTACATCCGCAAAGAAGTGGAAACGATAAAATCAGTTCCGAATCAAACAATAAGTTAATTGACATAAGGAGCTTATATCATTTAACGCCATTCATCTGAGAAAAATAGCTAGCTCGGTTCACAGTTTGCTTGCTTGCTCAAGGTTTTACTATAATCAAGATTATAATGAACATACAACTAATTTAAACTAGATAGTCGCTTTCTGTCTTTCTCATTTCTGCATCAATGTAGCAAGGAGGCCTTATTTTGTTTACGAATACTAATACTCCTAACCCTGACGAATTACAACTATTTACTCGAAAATCTCATAACAAGGATGTTCGAATGTCACCGAAGAGATGTACTACTATATTCGTGGCTGATCCTAGGCACGAGTCAGACTATAGTCAGTCTTTTCCGGTTTTCAAAGAGGAAAAGAATAGTTGAGTGTTTATCTTATCTTCATTATCATTATTCATTTTTTTGTTGTGTTTTCCAGCCGAGAGTCTTCAACTTCCCCACTTGAATTCAAGTGTCGATGCAATTGGGACGAGTTTTAGACACGGAGCTAACTTTGCGGTGGCAGCTCAACGAGCAAATTCTGATCCACATCCCAAGTCACCGATTTGGAATTACCCCCTTAGCGAACAAGTCTCTCGATTCATCAATTTTAAATCAGGTGCCATTGCCAGTGAAAAAATGGGAAATTTTGTGTCTGGTATTAATTTATTTAAAGGTATTAATAGTTGAACTCTGTTGCTATTTAGTCATAATTATACTTCAAAATACAATATTAACTTACACGCGTATCTTTACTTCTATTGATTTCTATCTTCGATCCATTTTTTATCTTATATATTTTTATCATTTTCACCAATGAAAAGCTCGAATCAATTTATGGAAATAAATCAATAGCGTACCACAAACATAATTTTAATATACATAATTATCAAAGCATAATAAAAAATTATTGTACCAGATGGTAAACAATTGATAGTATACTATATAACGGGTTCACAGATTTTAAAACATTAGGCAGTATAACTAATATATAATTTCATAATATGAAATATATTAAGTGACCAACAACCCAATAATTTCAAATTTCCAATATGTACCATATTTTTTTATAGTATGTACCAGACAATATAAAAATTAAACATTTTTATAGTTTACCAATTTTAAGAAAGAACATTTAATACATGTATGCTGCAAAAAATAAAACAAAGAAAACCTTATTATACCCTTACATAAAAAAAACCAAGATTATACGGTCAAAATAACTCAATAAAATTTCATAGTATACAAATGTATACTCCATCACCTCAAAGAAATTCAAACCGAAGGCTACCATTTTTTTTTTTGACAGTATATAAATTAAACATTTTTATACTGTACCTATTCTAAGAAAGAACATTAATTTAATACACCTATGATTAATTTGAGATATGATATAATGGGTGATTAAGTATGATACAGAATAAAGGACGGTAAATGAAAGATGAAGAGTATTTTTAGGAAACTAATTAAATCTAGGTTGTTTTGGAAACAAGGGTGACATGTATTTTTAAAACTAATTTTGAAAAATGTGACTAAAATGAAATAGTGTGGTTGAGTTTTTGCTAATTAAATATAAGTAGTACTTAAAGCTAATTTCTCCTAAAAAAATTCTCACTTTGTAGTATTTACTACTCCTATTTAGGCACTACACAACTTTGTCAAGTGATACGAATTTTGACACAATGTTACATTTTTGGGAATTTCAAAAACACAACCAGTCATTTGGTGTCAAAACTCATGTCATTTCTTTGTTGCACAAACGGTTCTTTTATATAATACAGATAACAACATTGCAGGCAAAGGATCAGAATCTATTTTCCCTGAGGAAAAATCGTTTTCAGAGGCTCTATATACCATTGACATTGGCCAAAACGATGTCGCAAGTGTATTCAAGTCGAAAAGTGTCTCGGCCACCCTAGATGACTATTCTCAATCTGTGAAGGTAAATTTGCTCTAATCAACAAAAAGGAAAATTCTAGGCCTAAGATGTAGAAAATATTGGTTAAATCAAGTTACATATAATCATTAAGCTTGATAAACAATCAATATACTCATACTCTATTGATGTGGCTAATTTAGGATTAAGATCATATTAGACATGTAAAATCTTATAGGACTTCACTTTTGCTGCTATGAATATGGTTTATGCGTTGCACCACGACACTTGTATCCCCAAGGATTTTGCTAATTCTCCCTTAAAGCTCAAATGACAAATAATATGCAGAAACTAAAAAAAGATTAGCTACATCATTATATGTCACTAATGGTTTTTATTTTTATTTTTTTTTAACTTCCAGAGGTTACTTGATAATGGAGCAAAATATATGTGGATACACAATACATGCCCATGGGGTTGCTTGCCGCACGCGATCGAGTTAGGCTGCCCGGATTTTAAAACGTGTACTCATGATCAATATGGGTGCATAATAGAATATAATAATTTGTCTCAGCAATATAATTCGGAACTCAAGAACAGGGTAGAACAGTGGAGAAAAGAGTACCCCAATGCAGTGATCACACTTGTGGATATGTATTCAGCTAAACATAGTCTCTTAACCAATGTTAAAGGTAACTTGATCTATTTTCTAAGTAACTTCCAATAGTATTATCAAGATTTTAGTGAACACAGATATCTGTGTAGCAGTGAAACAATACAAGATTTACATTTTTTGTCATTTTTGTTTTAAAAAAAAACATGATGACGTAGTTTTGGAGAATAAATGCTCGAGTTGTTTTTTTAAAAAAAACGAGTCCAGCTCGAGTTGAAATTTTGTCACATTGAACCGAAAAGTATGCAAAATTATCAGCCCTACTTGGGGCCTATTTGGCTACCACTTCTAATCTCACCTAGTTTGGTCTAAACAGTTCAAAAGTGTTGGGACTTGGGATGAATGGTCTCAAATTACTCGATTTAATGATTTGAGAAATCGCATCAAAACAAACCTCCAAGACACTACTTTAGTATTTCGTTTCAAATAAATTGAAAATCGATTTTCGTAAATATTTTGCCTTATGGAGATATGGTGGTGTGGCAGGCTTTAATGATGAATTGAAGTTCAAGCAATGTTGTGGTAAGAAAAATGTGACTTGCGGTCCATTGTCAAATGTATGTGATGATCCATCAAAATACCTTAGCTGGGATGGTACACATTACACCGAAACTGCTAACAGAATTGTAGCCGATCTCGTCCTCGACGGATCATTCTCTGAACCACGTGTACCGCTCTTAAAAGCTTGTAAAAAAGCATAAAAAGTTTTATTATATATAAAGGTCCAAACTCAAAACAGAAATTCCCTTGTCTCTCTGGATTTACCTTTTGCTACTCTAGATTGTTGCAACACACTCGCTAAAATGTATAATGTTAGATTTATTCTTTTGCTTAATCACTGTCACAATTTACATCTCTATTAGCGCTTCATTGTTGGAAAAACATTTATATTGTAATTTCATAAACGAAAGTTTTTGTAAACTAAGTTTGAGATGAAATATACATTTAAACATAACCCATGTCAGAGCCGGTCAAGCCTATGGCTAGTTGAAGAGGCACCAATTTGTTTTATGATATAAATATACCATGTATATGGAGATAATACCACAATATGTTATTATTAACCAAACTAATTTTCAATTTATAGTTATTCTAAAACTATTTCTCAACTTATTTTGTTCATCTCATTGATAAGTTGGAGATAGAATTAATATATACTAAATTACTTTTAACTAAACCAATTAAAATTAGAATCTTAATTTAAAAAATAACAAAATCTACTTGTACTTTTTTTTTGACGTTTTAGATACATGTAAATGTAAATAAAAAAGGTTTATATTCAGATCCATCTTCACACCTAAAGTTAATGGATAGCCGCCGAACAAAAACTTTCAAACTCGAATTCTAAAGCCTTAAACTCAATTTTCTGTGGAGTTAAAATGAATCGGTTCAAACTGATACATAACTGTATCGTTGCCAAATAAGCATGAAATACTCTATTAGTCACATTTGAAGGCACACCGAAAAAAAAAGGCATCCAAACTTCAGCAAATCACAACCAAATTCGAAAATTTGAGAAAGGAAGAAGATGAGAGGATTGAGGACTTCAAGTCAAGGATCAGTGATTTCGCAAGTGAAGATTCAGCACTAAGTGAACACTATTCCGAATCTAAATTGGTAAATAATACTATCAAATCTTTATCCTAAAGATTCGAGATGAAGGTAATAGCTATCGAAGAATCCAGCGACTTAAAATCAATGAAGATGGAAGAGTTGATCGGGAATCTAACAACTTACGAGCTAAATTTTCAAAATAAGGCAGGAAAAGGAATTGTGTTCCAAGTTAAGAAGAAAATTTCAGTTATAACTGAAACTGAAGATATATATTATGCAGAAAACTTTGCTTTATTTGCAAAGAAAGTGTACAAACGATTTCAAAAGAAGAAAATATTTGAAGATGATGGGAAAAAGGTTTTCCAAAAACGAAAATATAAAATGGGTCTTATAAAAATAATGAGTCTGAAGATGAAGATAATGGGGATTATCAGTTAAAACCGAGAAATTTTAGATGTCGTGAATGTGGAGGCTATGGTCATATACGTTCTTAATGTGCAAATACTTTAAAGAAAAACAAAGCGGCTATTGCAACCACCATCAGTGATTTAAGTGATTCTAAAAATGATGTGAATGATGACAATTCCAAAAATTTCTGTAATTTTACAGGTAAAGTAGAACATAGTATTGAATCATATTACAGAGAAAAAGTGTCAGTTAAAACTTCAGTTATAACTGATGATGAAACCGATTCTGAAAGTGAGGGTGAAGAGATTTCTATGGAGGAATTGGAAGAGCAATACGCATTATTGTACACTGGGTAGACGGGTATTTCCAAAAAGATGCAGGATTTGGAAGTATTGGTTAATAGTTTGAAAAACGAAAATTCTGAAATAAGTGAAACATTGAAGACAAAGCAGATAGAGCTTGATGAAACACACGGAAAAATCAAACTTCTCAACAGCTCAGCAAGTGAAAGAATTGATAAAATTCTCTCGGTTCAAAGATTCTATATTCAGATCCATCTTCACACCTATTAGTTACAATTCTTAACTACTAGGTTCGATTTTTATTTTTTTATTTTTTTTATTTTTTTCCCAAAAATAATATGTTAAATTAAAAATCTTGTTTTTAAATAAATATAATAGGATTTTTGAATTTTGTGAATGTTAAAAATATATATTAAAAAACTACATAAAACTTGTATTATCGTAAAACTTGTTTATAAAACTTAAAAAAAAAATTCTGAAAATTTAAACTCATTTTTTATTGAATTTTATAATATTTTTCAATAAGTGTGTTAAATAAGGTATAGAAAAATCCCACAAAATGCCACAAAAAAACAAAACTAAATTTTTAAAATTTTAAAGTCTACTTTGTAATTTTTACAAACTTAGTTTTAACCTTTTTTTTTTACATTTCCATTTATCTAAAACATTTATCTTATTTTTTAAATTAAGAATCCAACTTTTAATTGGTTTTATGTAGAAGTTGATAACTCGCCTTTGTAAAAGAAGAATCCAACTTTCCATTTATCTAAAACTTTATGTAGAAGAAGAATAAAAAGTTGATAACTCGCCTTTGTAAAAAGTCATTTTTTTAGAATTTATTTTTTTCATAGCGGTTTTTTTAAAAACAAAAGATGTGTTTTTTAAAAAACAAAATTGATTTGGCATTATCTTTATTTTCACTTCTCCGTAAGTGCTTAGAAGCACTTCCTGATAAGCACCATATCCCGAATTCTCAAAATGGACTTCTGAATCACTTATACTTCTTGAGAAATCAGGAAAAACTTATTCCGAAAACGCAAAAAACTTCTCTAGAAATACTTTTAGTATCATAAAGCACTTTTGACAATTCCGCCAAACACCCCTGATAAGTTAATTCATATTTATGTTTTGGTTCACATGTGCGTTTATTTCGAACAATTATTAATTTTATTATGCTTTTATAGTGTTTGATTGTAAGTTACATATTTGAAAATCATATTACTTTCTATCATATGATGTCATGTGTTCTAGATATATGTTTGTTTTTTTAATGAAAAAGATAACAAATTTGAAGAAACATATTCCCAATAAAGCAAGGACGCGCATGTGTTAAAAGGCAGAAAATAAAAGAAGTAAAATGGTGAGTTACTAATCTAGTCGATGAAAGAGATAATGGATAAAGTGTATTGAAATATACAAGCGCACACACTGCACATAAATATCAAAAAAGTTAGTTAATCAAATCTAACAAGGAAATATTACTCGAACAAAGAAATTTGGTTTATCTTTTATTTTGCCATAAATTGTTTTCTTGAGTACGTAGGACTAGGCACAATTTAGATTAACAAAATGTTCAGATCCAGCCCTGACCTATGCCAAACAAATTGTATCTGTTTTGAGATGTGAACTTAAAAAAACAAGAAAAAACATTGCAAATTAAATTAGATAGTAACTACTGGCATAAGTAGAATGAGAGATTTTATAGATCGAAAATGTCGTTATGAGATTGTACAAGAAAAGAATATACTAAAAACAGAGTGAAAACTTAGAGAACAGAGTGAAAACTTAGAGAGAGTTAACAGGATTAAATGTCATGAGCGAGAAATATGGTAGTAACTATTAACCACCATAGTCAATAATTTAGACTCGTTTAATGTGTCACATGTTACGGTGAATATACATCACACTTTAAACAGCATAATATTTGAACTCAGATGAAACATAGTCAGCTTGTGAAAAGTCGTGCACACTTATCAGTGACAAACCATCTCCCGATTCTTAGCACTTTCAAAAAAAAAAATCGCAAAGGAGAATCGCGGCCAAATGACAATACTCCGTTCCTCCATATTTTAATGTTAGGACTATTGAGATGTTACTGGCTTACCTTCTAAAACATACTTGTTTGTTGGATACAAGCAGATGTTATGCATGATTGTCAACATATATTCTTGCAATCGTTAATCTTTTTGCATATCAAACGAAACAGGAAATAAACACAGAAGTTGAGGATATAACGACTCTTGACGTGTATATGCGATTCGATAAGATAGTTTCTCTTGTGTATACCCCGCAGGTCTTTTCCTGCTTGTCGTTGCCTGGATTCATGCTGCAAACTAGCTTGTAAACTATTAATATAGTGAAAATCATATTCCGTGAGTTTTCTTTTGTATTCGGGCTTTGGTTTCTTATTAACTTCGCACAATTCTGAGATCATTTTTTTGATAAGTTTGTTAGGGAAAAACGTAGTACTCAGAGATTGTTCTTCGATGAACCTCTTCTCAAAAGTCTATAGCAAAGAAAGAATCAACGATGAGATTTGTAACATCCCGTATTTTTATAAGTGTTTTTAATTAGAAATTAATTTATCCAAAAACGTTTTATACAAATTTTACCAAAAACCGGTCACTCGACTAATTTTTAGCCAAAAACCGAAACTCTTCCGAAAAACTTTATTTTTAAAACATGTTACTAATTTTACTAATAAAAAGGACCCAATAGATTTGTTACTAAAGATTTGTTATTTTTGAGTAATAAAACAATATTTTTGGATTAAGAGTTAGCTTTTAGAACTTTGGGGACCAAATAGTTCGCTTCAACAAACTTTGTAAAAACAGTTTTTTCTAAACCTAAAATCAGCCACTTTTCATTCTTTAAACCTAAAATCAGCCAAGAGAGAGAAAAAGAGAGAAAAGAGAGAAGAAGAAGAAGAAGAAAAACCACCATTAGGGGGCTCATACCGAAAGCATCTCCACTACGCTCTAAGGTAACGGGGGTTATCCATAGCGACTAGACGAGGGTGTATGTTAGGATTAGGTTTTACGTTCATTATAAGTTGGGGTTTTTTGCCTTTTATATTATTTATGTTCTTATATTGATAATTGGGGTTTAGTTGTTGTATTTTTAATTCCATTAATTGAATTGTAGAATTTGAGACTTGAGACTAATTAATTTCGAATTAATGAGATTATGGATGGGTTTGCATGTTTTAAGCGTTGATTATGAGTTATTATGGTTTTTGATAGAATTGGGTAAATTATTGTTGAATATAGATGAGTTTTATATTATGCATACAAGGTGTTTGTTAAAATGCCCGAATGGGTTTTTATGTTGTCGAAGTGATTGGCTAGTTGTGAATCTAGCATCTATGATTATGGTTTATGTTGTATTACGTTAAGTGACGTATGAGTTATGTTTGTTGAATAGTATAATATTATTGGCCGAGGCCTTGTGATTTAGCTGTAGTGGCAATGGTCTCTGTCTCTCCCTAATTCCGGGGACAGAAGACGGCCGAGGGGATAGGGAATGACTCGTCTTACGGACCGGGGCGAGTGGCGTTATAGGTCCCAGTGTGCACTATATTTACTTTTATGTTAGCAATGGTCTATGTCTCTCCCTAATTCCGGGGGCATAAGACGGCCGAAGGGATAGGGAATGACTCGTCTTACGGACTGGGACGAGTGGCGTGAGAGGTCCAAGTGCGCACTATAAATCTACTTTTATGTTGCAATGGTCTCTGTCTCTCCCTAATTCCGGGGACAGAAGACGGCCGAAGGGATAGGGAATGACCTACCTTACGGACTGGGGTAGGTGGCGTGAGAGGTCCATGTATGCTGTTGATGTGTATTTAATTTATTTAATTTATCCAGTTGTAGAATGTTATTATATTTCTTTTTATACGTCGATTATAGTAGTTGTAGAATTTGTGAGCTCTTGCATTTATGGGATGGAGTGACGGTATTTGTGGTGCCGTCCCGTCTAGTTATGTGCGTAGGACTCACCGTTACAATTTTGTATTTCAGGTACATTTTAGGTTGAGACGTTCGGTTAGAAGCTATGGCAATACATCACATGGGCTCGGGCTTTCATTTTCTTTTCACTTAGATTTTATTTTGAGGTTGTAGCCTACGGGCAATTTACTTTCGTTTGGTAATTTTTATTAGTTGTCAAAACCTTTTGGTCATGTAGCCGCGTTTGGCAAATAGTTTTATTTATTCATTTAATTGTTCCTTTAGCTCGCAATTGTTATTCTTTTAAATTTTTTAAATTCGTACCAACAGGTTCTCTTTTCCTTTATTTAAAAAGGTCATGCCTCGATGTCCGTGTTTATGGATTTTGGGGCGTGACAAGTTGGTATCAGAGCTAACTAGGTTCTTGTATACTTTGGGACGACGGGAAGATGGGTAACCATTGGACCAAGATCCATCGTATCATTTTTACAAAATTTTTTTCCAAAAACTTAAAACTTTTTCTAAAAACGGGGGGTTGCATTTAGCTTAAGACATGTAGGTATAATTTAGTATTAGTTGATGAAAGGAAAGTCCACATGTGAGGCAAGTTGGGGACAATGAGGACGCTTGTTGATCCCGGCTCGCCAAACTAGTGGGTGGACCTCTCGTCGGTATGTGTGAAGGAATACCTTAGCGATGTGGAACTCTAGAGTATGCGAGGACGCTCGTGTGCTTTAGGATAACGTATCGTGATGGGTTATCCCTCGCATTTTTGATGTTTTTCGTATGCGTGTGTAGATTGATAGAGTGTGTATGAGGATAAGTTTTCATGTCTAGTAGTAGCGAACTATTAAAGTGCGTGAATTGTGCCGTGGATGATTTTATGTAGCATGTTTTCAAATTATTTACTTGAGTGGTAATGAACTTTTTATGCGAATCGTTGTTGTCATAAAAATGTTATGGATTAGAATGATGTTGTGTGTTATGTGCCTTGTAAGGAATTTACAAGTGTTGAGTAATTTTACGTTTTTGTATCGTTAATTTTCTGCAGAAAAAAACGATCGGTCGTTTCCCAAACGATTGGTCGAAATTCTTCAGAATTTTTTTCAGACGCTACTGGACCAAAAAACGATCGGTCGTCTGTCAAAACGATCGGTCGAAATGCTTCAGAATTTTTTCAGACGCTACTGGACCAAAAAACGATCGGTCGTCTGTCAAAACGATCGGTCGAAATTCTTCAGAATTTTTTCAGACGCTACTGGACCAAAAAACGATCGGTCGTCTGTCAAAACGATCAGTCGAAATGCTTCAGAATTTTTTCAGACGCTACTGGACCAAAAAACGATCGGTCGTCTGTCAAAACGATCGGTCGAAATTCTTCAGAATTTTTTTCAGACGCTACTGGACCAAAAAAACGATCGGTCGTCTGTCAAAACGACCGGTCGAATTCTGGTAATTTTGCGGTTTTTTCTGCTATACTTCGAAAGCTCACAACTTCTTCGTTTTAACTCCGATTCTGATTCCGCTTGAAGCGTTGGCTTCGTTTCTCCGTACTCTAACTTTCTGGCGTTTCAGAATTTTCATTTTCTATTTTTGGAAAAGTTAAAGCGTTATACCGTCGAAATTGAGAATTCGTAAAAATCAGCTTTTGAACCTTAGAAAGCTTGATAAAGTGATTGAGTTGTAAACCGAGCTTTTATCATGTATGAATATACATGTATGAGTAGTAGTGTCGGGTAAGACAACTAAAGTGTTGGTTTTAAATGTATGTAGTAATGGCTATTACCACAAGGACTAGTGGAAGGAGACCAGCTACACGCGGGGGCGCATCACCATCAAGCGGTGCGGCTACCCGAGGTGGGGCAAGTGGAAGAGTAAGAAGAGCTCTAAGGAGCAGAGGAACAACTAGAGGAAGAAGGGCTACTGGAGGTCGTGGGGGAAGAGGTAACACTAGTGCCCCACCACCTGAGCAACCCGAGGAGGTAGAGGTTGAGAATGTAGATGAGGAGGTGAATGAGGAAGAAGAAGAGACTTTTGCACCTGAACCGGAAACGGTCAATGCTAATCAAGTGATGACCGACCTTCAGAAGGTGGTGCAAATGATGGTGCAGAATGCACAAGCTGGGAGTTCAAGCAACAATGGATTGCTTAACTTCACTCGATTGGGGGCTCCGACTTTCGATGGGGTAGGTGAACCATCCATAGCTGAGGGATGGGTGGACGAAATGGAGAAATATTTATCGGCTGCAGGGATAGTAAATGGGGAGCAACGAATGAATATGGCTCAGTTTCACCTAAAGGGTGAAGCACGGAAATGGTGGTTGGGAATCGTGGATACTTACGACATAAGCAACTTCGAATGGAATGAGTTCATCGAATTGTTTAATCGCCAGTTTCTTCCTGATTCTTATAAGGATGAAATGAGGAGGCGTTTCGAGGAACTATATCAAGGGGGTATGACCGTTCAAGCATACCAGCTAAAGTTTACCTCACTCTCGAGGTATGCCCCAGAATCTGTTATAGGGGGCGCAGAAAGATGTAGGAGATTCATGAAGGGGTTGAATCCGACCATCTCGTTACAATTGGCATCGGCTCGACATGTCAACTATAATGAATTGGTAAAATCAGCCCAAGCTGTGGAAGGAGCTCTACTCCATAACAAGCGAATCTCGGAGAAATCGAAAACCGGAAATGCTCCGAGGGAAGAGAAGAAGCGGACTTGGGATATGGCGAATAATTCGCGATTTCAACAACCGGGAAGAGGAGAGAGGATTTTTAATCCACCACCGACAAACGTCATGATAAGGGGAGCGTGTTTCCACTGTGGAGACACGAGCCATCGACAATTCGAGTGCCCTAGGGTCCAATGTAGGACATGCAACCGAATGGGACATACGGCAAGGGTTTGTCCCGGGGGACAAGGAAGAATCGACACCAACCGACCTTTTAACCAACCTAGGTTGCCACCACCACCACCAAGAGGACCAGGATTCGTACCACCACACCAATTACCTGGGAACCAAGGGGGAGGGTTTCGAGGTAACCACCAAGGAGGGGGAAACCGTGGGAACTACCGAGGAGGCTATCAGGGCCCGGGAAACCGAGGGAATCATGGGGGAAATCGAGGACCGCAAGGAAACCCACCAACCCAAGCTCGCCAATTTGCCTTGCCACAATTGCCAAACCAAGGAGATCCGGCAAATGTACAAGGTATGGTTCTTGTGTGCTCATCCTGGGCACATGTTCTTTTCGATACGGGAGCATCGCGTTCTTTTATATCTAGAAGTCTAGTTGAGTCTTTGTCGTTAGAAATTGGGGTTCTAGATAACCCGATTGTTGTAGAGACTCCTGTTGGGGGTCGAGTTGTGTTGGACCGAGTGTGTCGGTCTTGCGAGATGGTGGTCGCGGACCACGTGTTTATATATGATTTAGTTGTCATCGAGATGTCAGGATTCGACGTGATCCTTGGAATGGACTGGTTGGTTCATTTCAACTCTTTCATCGATTGTGTTCGACGAAAAATTTTCCTTACAACTTCATCCGGAGATGAGGTGTTCTTTCGTGGGGAAAGGGACACTACCCTTTCTTCTATTCCTTATTATTCCAAGCGGGTTGTGGGCAACCTGTCTTGTCTTTTGGCTAGTCTCTCGATAGTGGAGAACGACGAGGAAGTGGAAATATGGCCACGCGTAGTGGACGACTTTAGAGATGTGTTTCCAAAGGATCTACCGAGGTTACCACCGAAAAGAGGGTTAGATTTTTCTATCCAATTGGTACCGGGAACGGCACCAATAGCCATTTCCCCGTATCGATTGGCACCGGCTGAGTTAAAGGAGTTAAGTAAGCAATTAGAAGAACTGCTAGAAAAGGGGTTTATTAGGCGGAGTACGTCACCGTGGGCGGCACCGGCCTTATTTGTGCAAAAGAAGGATGGATCGATGAGGATGTGCATCGACTATCGAAAGCTAAATAGGGTGACTATTAAGAATAAGTACCCACTACCTCGAATCGACGATTTGTTTGACCAACTGAAAGGAGCGACGTTCTTTTCAAAAATCGACTTGCGATCAGGCTATCACCAATTGAGGGTGAAGGATGAGGATATTTCGAAAACGGCATTTAGGACTCGGTATGGTCACTATGAGTTTGTGGTCATACCGTTTGGGTTAACTAATGCGCCGGCGGCATTTATGGAGTTAATGAATCGAATCTTTAAGGAGTATCTCGACAAGTTTGTGGTGGTCTTTGTCGACGATATTTTGATTTACTCGAGTTCAAGAGAGGAACACGAGGAGCATCTCCGTTTAGCGTTGCTCACGTTGAGGGAGCACCAACTTTACGGAAAATTTAGCAAATGTGAGTTTTGGCTAAATGAGGTGAAATTTCTGGGACATGTGATCTCGGAAGAAGGGGTAAAGGTGGACACGACGAAAATTGAGGCAGTTTCGAAATGGGAACAACCGAAGAATGTGTTCGAGATTCGAAGTTTCTTGGGTTTAGCGGGATACTATCGACGGTTCGTCAAGGATTTCTCAAAGTTGGCGACTCCAATGACTTACCTTACCAAGAAGGGGGTGAAGTTCGTATGGAGTGAGGCTTGCGAGAAAGCTTTCTTAGAGCTCAAGAAGCGGTTGACTAGTTCTCCCATACTAGTTATTCCTGAGCAAGGGGAGGGTTATCAAGTGTATTGCGATGCTTCGAAGGAAGGTTTGGGTTGCGTCTTGATGCAAGACGGAAAGGTTATCGCATATGCTTCGCGACAACTAAAGATTCACGAAAAGAACTATCCGACTCATGACCTGGAGCTAGCGGCAATAGTTCATGCGTTGAAGGTATGGAGACATTATCTGTTCGGGGAAAAGTTCGAAGTGTTCTCGGATCACAAGAGCTTAGGGCATATTTTTACCCAACGGGATTTAAATATGCGACAACGACGATGGATGGAATATCTGGAACAGTACGACTACGACTTGCACTACCACCCGGGAAAGGCCAATGTAGTGGCGGATGCTTTGAGTCGAAAGTCTCATGCGACCTTAGCGCATGTGGCGATCGACGAATGGAGGATGATGGGAAATGTGAACGAGTTCGACTTGGAGTTGGGACATGTTAATGTGGGGACTTTGTACACAATAGTGGTACAACCGGAACTTGTGAGTAAGGTTCTGGAAGCACAAGATGGGGATGAGAAAGTGGAGAACTTTGAGAAACAGATAAGTTCGAGCGAAGGATTAGAGGGTTGGACAAAAGGAACCGATGGAGGACTACGCTTTAAGGGAAGGACTTATGTGACAGAAAACATGAGGAACGAAGTATTAAAGGAGTTTCACCACTCCCGATTAGCCGTTCATCCCGGCGGGACGAAAATGTATCATGATGCGAAAAGACAGTTTTGGTGGCCCGGAATGAAACGGGATGTAGCTTCATATGTTAGCAAGTGCCTAACTTGCCAACAAGTGAAGGCGGAACACCAAAGGCCGGCGGGTATGCTCCAACCTTTACCGGTAGCGGAATGGAAGTGGGAAAGGATAGCAATGGATTTTGTGACCAACTTACCTAAGTCGGTAAGCGGGAATGACGCTGTGTGGGTTGTGGTCGACCGTTTGACCAAATCCGCACACTTCATTGCGATTAAGATGACGAATTCGGTGGAAATCTTGGGACGGAAGTATATTAAAGAAATTGTTAGACTTCATGGGGTGCCTATTTCGATAGTATCGGATCGAGACGCGAGGTTTGTGTCGAGGTTCTGGGGCGCATTACAAAATGCCTTAGGGACCAAGTTGACAATGAGTACGGCGTTCCATCCCCAAACGGATGGACAATCGGAGCGGACTATCCAAGTGCTAGAGGATATGTTGCGTGCGTGTGTGAACGACTTTAAGGGAGGTTGGGAGAGCCATCTACCCTTAGTTGAGTTTGCGTATAATAATAGCTTTCAAGCTAGTATTGGCATGGCACCTTTCGAGGCTTTATACGGGCGGCCGTGTAGGTCTCCGGTGTGTTGGACCGAGGTGGGAGAAGCGGAAATGCTAGGACCGCAATTGATTCAAGAAACGACCGAAAAGATTAAGTTAATTCGGCAAAGGCTTGAGACTGCTCGAAGTAGACAAAAGAGTTATGCGGATAAGAGGAGGAGACCATTGGAGTTCGAAAAGGGGGATCACGTATTTTTGCGAGTTTCGCCCAGGAAGGGGATTATGAGGTTTGGTTCTAAAGGAAAGTTGAGCCCGAGATTTATCGGACCATTTGAGATCGTGGACCGAGTTGGAGAAGTTGCATATCGGTTGGACTTGCCACCAAAGTTGGCGGGGGTTCACCCGGTGTTCCATGTGTCAATGTTGAAAAAGTATCATCATGACCCTTCACACGTGGTGGACTTTGAGGACATTGAGGTTAGTGCGGATGTGACCTACGAAGTGGGTCCTATGAAGATTATCGATGTACAAGAGAAGGAACTTCGAGGAAATACTATTAGACTGGTAAAGGTGGTTTGGAAACACCACGGGGCCGAGGAGGCAACTTGGGAACGCGAGGATGAGATGAAGAGGAAATATCCTAATCTCGACTTTTCTTTAGGTACTATTCTTTAGATGCTTTATAATTTCGGGACGAAATTCCTTTATCGGGGAAGGGTTGTGACGCCTAGATTTTGGAGTTTATTTTTGTTATAACGCCTAGAGTTTACGGAGTTGTTGAGTTGTCTTTTATTATGTTTGATATTGCATATAGCTGTTTGCCATATTTGGGATTTGTAGATGCATGGAGTTGTTGAGGTAGAAGCATGTCAGCTTAGTTTACTTTATTGACTTTTATGTTGCAGCCGCTTGTTTTACATTGTTGTCTTTTATTCTGTTAGATATTGTATACAGGCGGTTATTCTTACATGGTGCATTATCTGGAGTTTATCTTATTTGAGTTATGGAGTTGTTACGGGTTGTGAACCCTGCGTATTTTATTTTTTTTTGATTTATGACCCGTATTGTGCATTTAAATTCTTATGATCTTATTGTACGTTTAGAATTTTTATGGCCTTGTTTTTATAAGTTTATCATTTCTGGGTATAGTTGTTTAGAAGGGAAATTTCGGGACGAAATTCTTTTAAGGAGGGTTAGTTGTAACATCCCGTATTTTTATAAGTGTTTTTAATTAGAAATTAATTTATCCAAAAACGTTTTATACAAATTTTACCAAAAACCGGTCACTCGACTAATTTTTAGCCAAAAACCGAAACTCTTCCGAAAAACTTTATTTTTAAAACATGTTACTAATTTTACTAATAAAAAGGACCCAATAGATTTGTTTCTAAAGATTTGTTATTTTTGAGTAATAAAACAATATTTTTGGATTAAGAGTTAGCTTTTAGAACTTTGGGGACCAAATAGTTCGCTTCCACAAACTTTGTAAAAACAGTTTTTTCTAAACCTAAAATCAGCCACTTTTCATTCTTTAAACCTAAAATCAGCCAAGAGAGAGAAAAAGAGAGAAAAGAGAGAAGAAGAAGAAGAAGAAAAACCACCATTAGCGGGCTCATACCGAAAGCATCTCCACTACGCTCTAAGGTAACGGGGGTTATCCATAGCGACTAGACGAGGGTGTATGTTAGGATTAGGTTTTACGTTCATTATAAGTTGGGGGTTTTTGCCTTTTATATTATTTATGTTCTTATATTGATAATTGGGGTTTAGTTGTTGTATTTTTAATTCCATTAATTGAATTGTAGAATTTGAGACTTGAGACTAATTAATTTCGAATTAATGAGATTATGGATGGGTTTGCATGTTTTAAGCGTTGATTATGAGTTATTATGGTTTTTGATAGAATTGGGTAAATTATTGTTGAATATAGATGAGTTTTATATTATGCATACAAGGTGTTTGTTAAAATGCCCGAATGGGTTTTTATGTTGTCGAAGTGATTGGCTAGTTGTGAATCTAGCATCTATGATTATGGTTTATGTTGTATTACGTTAAGTGACGTATGAGTTATGTTTGTTGAATAGTATAATATTATTGGCCGAGGCCTTGTGATTTAGCTGTAGTGGCAATGGTCTCTGTCTCTCCCTAATTCCGGGGACAGAAGACGGCCGAGGGGATAGGGAATGACTCGTCTTACGGACCGGGGCGAGTGGCGTTATAGGTCCCAGTGTGCACTATATTTACTTTTATGTTAGCAATGGTCTATGTCTCTCCCTAATTCCGGGGGCATAAGACGGCCGAAGGGATAGGGAATGACTCGTCTTACGGACTGGGACGAGTGGCGTGAGAGGTCCAAGTGCGCACTATAAATCTACTTTTATGTTGCAATGGTCTCTGTCTCTCCCTAATTCCGGGGACAGAAGACGGCCGAAGGGATAGGGAATGACCTACCTTACGGACTGGGGTAGGTGGCGTGAGAGGTCCATGTATGCTGTTGATGTGTATTTAATTTATTTAATTTATCCAGTTGTAGAATGTTATTATATTTCTTTTTATACGTCGATTATAGTAGTTGTAGAATTTGTGAGCTCTTGCATTTATGGGATGGAGTGACGGTATTTGTGGTGCCGTCCCGTCTAGTTATGTGCGTGGGACTCACCGTTACAATTTTGTATTTCAGGTACATTTTAGGTTGAGACGTTCGGTTAGAAGCTATGGCAATACATCACATGGGCTCGGGCTTTCATTTTCTTTTCACTTAGATTTTATTTTGAGGTTGTAGCCTACGGGTAATTTACTTTCGTTTGGTAATTTTTATTAGTTGTCAAAACCTTTTGGTCATGTAGCCGCGTTTGGCAAATAGTTTTATTTATTCATTTAATTGTTCCTTTAGCTCGCAATTGTTATTCTTTTAAAAATTTTAAATTCGTACCAACAGGTTCTCTTTTCCTTTATTTAAAAAGGTCATGCCTCGATGTCCGTGTTTATGGATTTTGGGGCGTGACAAGATTGAACCATTAAAACAAACTCACTAAATCGTTGATTTATTATCATTAAAAAAAAAAAACTAATGTCATGTAACATCATAAGGCTATGTTTGGTGGGATGGTCTTCCCCATAGCGATTGTTTGCTTGCAGTTGTTGAAGAAATAAGATGGAATTCAAAAGAATCAATTGAGATGATATATAATTTTTTTTAACTGATATATAAGAGCATACTCTAATTTATTTATTTTTTAAGAACAAACTTCCATTATAACTATTCACAATTTTTTTTGTATGGCTCTATAACCCACTTTTTTTACAAGTTATGTAAAAACAACTGAAATGACTAAGCACATAAAGTTCAAGTACATATAATGGAAAAAGAATTTTATTAAAGGACTTAAAAATTACCGTGCAGTCATGGCTTTGAAAAAATGGAATTTTACTAACTAGACTGTTTTATATTTTGACACTCGCATCTAAAGTTCCGCCATTAAATACGAGTACACTTTTGAAATACAGATGTCTAAATGGAATCCAGTATATCCAGTTGATGAAAGACGATAGCATATATAACAATCTACGGTCTAGTTCACTTGGCTGAGTGGATGTAGCTGAAAGTGTATTCATAAACCTATCAACTCTATCTTTTACTTTTTTCTAGAATAATTTTTCTTATATCAGAATTGTGTCAAATTTAGAAGTGATATTGACTTTGTCTTGATTATTGTCTAATTGTTTTACCAAGTAAGTTTTGTTTCCGGACTTTTTTTTCTTTCAGTTGAATTTGTTTGTCTATACGTGAGTACGAAAAAGATAAGTTCATCGACCCGTAACTATGCGGAGATAGTGGGGTGTTTTCATCATTATATGTTTTTCACTTCTCTTAAAGCTGTTGGAAATAAATTTGCAAGTAAGAAGGATAGGAATGTGGGAAGAGGATAAATTTATATATGAGAAAAAAACTTATATCAATATTATAAGTTTTTTTGTTTGTATTTTCTTGACAATGGTAAAGCTCACACCTATTTATACTACATCTCCACCATAATTGTGGTGGTGATCATATTTGATCCAATGGTATAGAATAATCTCTAGATCTGAGGGGGGAATAAATGTAGTACACTCGACTATTAGACGTTAATAAAAATGATAGCAAACTATAAATATTAACAATTTAAGTATTAAACTTAGTTATGTTTTCAAAAATCAGACATTTCGACCAAATTGATCACATAATCGTGTCACGTTCGATTACACGACTAATTTAATGGGTATTTTTCCTTCCTTATTTTATCCATTCAAATTGAAGGGTACAATTTGATGTATGATACTATTGTTTTTTTAGGGTGTTAGGTTCAGAAATTGGCTAACTTATTTGTCATTAATATGGTTGTTTTATTGACTTTAATCTGATATAAATTGGTGCGTTTAATTGTTTGAGTTTATGTGAGTTTATATGTTACTAAGGTATTTCAGTTACAACTGAACTTTCAACTCAGCTGGTGAAGACAGCTTACATTTTCAGTTATAACTCACATACAACTGAATTAATGACACAATTTAGATTAACAAAAAGTTCAGATCCAGCCCTGACCTATGCCAAACAAATTGTATCTGTTTTGAGATGTGAACTTAAAAAAACAAGAAAAAACATTGCAAATTAAATTAGATAGTAACTACTGGCATAAGTAGAATGAGAGATTTTATAGATCGAAAATGTCGTTAGATGGAGGTAATAACTATCGAAGAATCTAGTGACTTAGAATCAATGAAGATGGAAGAGTTGATCGGGAATCTAACAACTTGCGAGCTAAATTTTCAAAATAAGGCTGGAAAAGGAATTGCGTTCCAAGTTAAGAAGAAAAATTCAGTTATAACTGAAATTGAAGATATATATCCAAGACTCTTGTTTGGAGTTTAAGTTGAGTAATATAGAATGAGTTGGTTATTATGTTCTTGATTCTGGTTCATTGATTATTGGAGAAAGTCTGTATTTGAATTGTTTGTTTTTTGTTTTAGAAAGTCTGTGTCTTGTTGATGCTCAATCCGGTAATGATGCATAGTTTGTCTTTTATTTTGCAAAAAGGGGAGAAATAGAAAGTATGTTATAATTAAACTCCCGGATGATATTTGTGTGGTTTAAGATATTCTCAAGTATTTTGTTCTATGTTGCTATACTATGTTTGAATACTTGATTTATGATTTGTGGTTTATGAAAATTTGACACACGAATTATAACTGGAAAGTGACTCAAAAATTCAGGGGGAGTTGAACAGATGAAATATCCATTTATAACTGAATAAGTAACTCGGGGGGAGTCTTGTGACAATCTAATCTATGCTTAAACTCTGTTTATATTCGATTAAATGGCTCTTGTTTGAAGGGGAGTTTATATATGTTGATTACCAACTCTAGTTTTTGCCAAATTAAACGACAAAGAGGGAGATTGTTAGGTCCAGGAATTGGCTAACTTATTTGTCGTTAATATGAGTTTAATTGTTTGAGTTTATATGAGTTTATAGGTTACTAAGGTTTATCAGTTACAACTAGACTTTCAACTCAGCTGGTGAAAACATATTACACTTTCAGTTATAATTCACATATAACTGAGTTAATGGCGAATTTAATTGTGAAAATTCTGTCAACATAGATTTTTGAATTCTTATGATTAAATATTTGTTCGTGATATTAGTAGAAGTAATTAAATTAAATCAGAAGATATTTTTCAAATTACGAAAGTCAAATCAATTTAGAATAAAAGAGGAAGGAGGAAAAAGGAAAGATCTATGAAAATAAATAAGCAAATATGTTTGAACACAAAGGAAAGATCTTGAAGACGTGTAATGAATTTCGAAATAAAGAAGATAAGTACTTGATTGATATCAAGATCAGCAAACGAAAGATCAAATCAATTAGAAGATTGGAGATTTAAGAAAGAAGATTTGATTGATATTTTATTTAGTCTTTTAATCGTATTATATAAACAGAGTACAGTTATAGTTTTTACTTACCCCTCATAAAAAAAATCAGACATATTATTATAGAGAGAAAAAAGAACACGGTGATATTCAGAAAAGCAATCATACACTTAGTAGTAAAGAGATTGATAGTGTTTAAATTATGAGATGTTATATTAGGTAAATACTTGAGTGTCTCAGAGTGTTGTAAATTTCAAAACCTATTACTGTACTTGACATATCAATAAATCACTGGGTGATTGCATCGGAGACGTAAATCTAGCAATAGATCGAACTTCGTAATTAAAGTCGTGTGTTCAATTTTGTTTATTCAGTTTTTGGTATCGAGTTCTGTTCAATTACAATTTGAGTTAAAACTGAGTTATAACTGAAAGTTTAACTGTAGCTTGAAACTTAGGCAATAGTTTCTTTCAGAGGGAAAATATGTATGTGTGTTTTGGGGGGAAGGAGGAGTGGAGGGGAGATATTAATACACTTTAATCTGGTCGCGTGATGGCGTGCGACACGGTTATGAGATCGATTTGGTCAAAAGTATTGATTGTTGAGTGAACATATATAAACCGGAGACAAAGTTATAATTGAGTGAATTCCGTTATCAAATTGCTGAAATAACAATATAGACTAAATTGTTTCTCTTCCTAACCGGGTATTGTTCTCATTGTTGATATTTGTTCTCATATTCGGTGAAAAGTAGACGAATGCTCCACCTTGTAGTTGGCATTATTCTTGTTGTTGATGCTTACGAATTCTTACCACGCTCTGGGTACCTCTGTGATAATATAACAAACGGAGAAATGATGCAATGATTGAGACTTCTTGTTTAATTAGTATAGGTGTTGCTCTTTAATATTCTTTGTACCCTTAATTCTTTGCAACGAAAACTAAATTGTACTTAAGTACATTTATTATCACGTAACATTATTTGAATAGATAAAAATCAGAAAGAATCGAATTTGTAGAAGTGCAAGATAATGTGCATAATTAATCATAAAGTTGGCTAAATTTAATTCAAGTCCCAAAATAGTCATGCTAGCTTTTCTTTCACGGTTTCACCACCTATAGTTGGCATACGAAGATTTTTCATTTCTTATTTTGGTGTATGCCAACTCAAGATAGAACACATCTCCTGAGTCGATATAGTGATTCTCAAGATATATGTTTTCTAATTAGTGCAAAGATGTTTTGTGCTTAGTTGGCATACATCAAAAAAAGAAATGAAACAACTTTTAATTAATATGGGAGCATTTTTTCTATTATTGTACAAATGCTACCTATAAATGGTTTGATATTGCAACTTCCATAAACACATGCAAACTCTCTTTGGTTCAGTGAGCGAGAGATAAATCGATAAGTTGGGGTTTGTGAGCTTTTGTTACCGTCATGGAGTTAGGGATGAAACTTGCTGTCCTTGCTTTGTTATTTTTTGCGTTTTCCGTTAATGCTCAAAGTAGTTCGGAGAAATGTAATTTTCCTGCAATATTCAATTTTGGAGACTCGAATTCCGACACAGGAGGATCATTTGATCTTAATCTCTTCCCCGGTTTCGGCTGGCCATATGGTTTTAGTATGGGCAAGTTTTTCAAGAGGGCTTCAGATGGTCGTCTCATAATTGATTTCATAGGTAAAGGGTCTTCTTTAAACTACAGATTGGGTGTTTTTTGAGCCTTTCTTTTCGGGTACCAAAAAACCAATTTATAAAATTTTAATGAAATTATTAGAGGCTAAAGAGAGTCAAATCCCAAAACTCTTGCAAATAAAGTAAATGCTTTGACATCTCAACTACAATCATTTTATAATTATTAATTACAACTTTATATATATATTTAATTATTTTTTATTAGATATTAAGAATTTAATGCTATATTTATATGTATTTAGCCAAAAAAAAATACACCGCAAACCGCTATGTAGCAATGCTATTTGCGCTTTTAACGTTTCTTTCGAAAAAAACGCTACGCTAGCGATAACGCTATTTAAAACATTGTTATATATTACATGACGTACTTGCACAGTCAACTCACAAGTGAAAACAATATTAGCAACCACAGGTTTTTAACGCGACCAAACTAAAAAAATTGCTATATGGCTTACGCAATGCTTAAATGTAATCAAGATTGTGACTAATTATCACTTCTAACGTCTTAAGTTTTGTAGGATTGCTCTCTACTTTTCTGATTTCATGTTTCATCAGGAGTTCGTTGGAAAGTAGTTTCTGCAATATAATATATTACTAAAGTGTTTTAAGAGCATTGATGAAATAAAAAATACTTGTAAAGTTCTTTTTAGAAATAGAAGCTTGCTTCTCGGGTTACTCTTCGCATGACATGCTACCAAAAAGGAATTTATTTGCAATTTATTTTGGTCCTGTTTTACAGCTGAGAGCATTGGACTTCCCTACTTGAATGCAAGCGTCGGCAATGGGACGAGTTTTAAATACGGTGCTAATTTTGCGGTGGCAGGTCAACGGGCAAATTCTGATCGAGTTACCTATGCACATTTTTGGGACTACCCCTTGGGTGAACAAGTATCTCAATTCTTGGCTTTAAAGTCTAGCGCCATTGCCGGTAACATCTCTCGCTCCCCTTTCCCAAAGTATAATGCAATACACAAACTATAAGTTTTTCCACGAATGAAATATTTCTTAATTGATGAATGATCCGGATTTTGAGATGTAGTGAGCCAGTGACTGTATGATATAAAACATCAATGCCTTTTATGTCAAAATTTGTGCTTATTCTTCAATGCACACATCATTGTGTTATTTATTCTCTGTGTCATCTTTTTACTTTTTGTAGACATAGAACCAGACTCTACAAGTATCTATCCGAAACCAACAGTTTTTTCTGAGGCTCTATATACCATAGATATCGGCCAAAATGATATCGGGAGTTTGCTCTTCAAAAATGCATCTGCCACACTAGACGACTATGCCAAAGCTGTGAAGGTAGAATACTAAGCTTCAATAGGCAACTAATTAATTCGATATCATTGATGAAATTAAGAGAAGAAGTTCAGGCCGCCTGAAATATAACAGAACATACTTATTAAATTAAGTTACAGCTTAACCAATAAGCTAACTAGATATACAATATTCTGGTCCAAGATAGATGTGGCGACTCATATACGGGGTTAGGTTATCTTAAGCATGTAAAAGCTCATTCGTTTTCACTTCTGCATACTTTTATGCAATTACGGTTATCGGCTGCATCACAATATTTGCATCCCCGAGGATTTCATTCTATCTCCATTAAAGCTAAAAAAATATTTGAATGCATCACAAAACTAAGCAGGTTTCATTACACCAGTGGCTTTTACGATAATTTTGTTGCTCATTCATAATTGCTCAATAATTTATTTATTTTTAACTTTGATAATCTGCAGAGGCTACTCAATGATGGAGCAAAATACTTCTGGATACATAACACATGCCCATGGGGTTGTTTGCCGAAAGCTTATACAGGGTGCGGAGAAGGTTTGATGAAGACGTGTACTAAGGACGAATATGGGTGCATAATTGAATACAATAATTTATCTCAGCAGTACAACTCGGAACTACAAAAGAGGGTTGATCAGTGGAGGAAAGACTACCCTGAAGCAGTCTTCACACTTGTAGATATGTATGCAGCTAAACACAGTCTAGCGACCAATGCTACAGGTAACGATCAAAGAATAACATCATCCTTTTCAAAACCAGTCGCAGAGACGTGTTGGAAAATCACTATAAGAAATTGACTTGATGCAGACGCCATGTTGCTGAACTGAAATTGATGGTAAAATGAGTGTTGCTAAATTGTTTTACCAGAAAGAGACTGTATATAGCAATACAATTTGTCTTACTAAACACAATTTTGTAGTGAATGGAAAGTCGTGCTTATAGTATGTAAAGGCAAACAATTTATCATAATGCATCTAAAAAAATCCATAATTTTCTATTTTACTTAAATAAGAACTTTGGATTATTCAATTTATTATTTACGTTTAGGGGCTAATATAATAATATATCATGATGATGTTACAGGCTTTGGTAGTGCATCGAGATCTAAGTGGTGTTGTGGTGACAAAGATTTGGGTTGTGATCAAAAGGCTATAAAGAAAGATGCTAATGGAGCCGAGTATGTATGTGATGATCCATCAAAGTATTATAGCTGGGATGGTATGCATTACACTGAAGCTGCAAACAAATATATAGCCAATCTCATTATTGACGGATCATTCTCTGAGCGACGAGTACCGCTCACCAAAGGTTGTCGAAAATCATAAGGAGAGTGGATAACATGTACTCGAAAGCTCATTAAAATTCCCCCCTTTCCTTTTTTTCTCTTTTAATTGTTCCCTTGAGTTGTTGTAACGTACTCTGAAATGTTTCATGTTATGTTATTTCTTTGCTTAGTTACTGTCTCAATTCACATTCAACCGAATAAGGTACATCTAAAAGGGAATCAAGAAGTGAAAAAGAATGAAAAAGTAGTAAACCTTAAATAATGAGTAACAATATTGCTACAAATAAACTGTAAGAATCAAACATAAACGTGTACAGTTTTAGCTTTGACAGTTGACAAATATTAATAATCGTTACGTTACAAAATATACCCCATATAATAATGAAGCTGCGCATCACAATTTATGATTTCAGAGGATATCCAGAAATCTTGGGACAAACGTGATCTACTGATCTTGAACCCCAAGGTACCTAAATATTACTGTGCATTACACAGAAAATGTTATTTGTGGTAATGACATTTGAAGCCCTACTCCAAACGGGGTAATCTTGGTTGTAATATTTAAAAGTCAATTTTTTATAATTGGAGACCTTTAATGATCCCAAATTATATTTGAAACAACAAATGACGTTAAAGAAAAAAACTGATGAACCAATAAACTTTTCTGGGAAATTATTTTGCAATATTCAACAGGAAGGAAACGATAACAGTGAAGGCAAATTACAAAGGAAATGCTAATAATTAAATATTTCCTAAGCGATATAATATCAGTAGACAGGGGCGAAGCCAGGATGTGTAAATGGGGGTGCCAAAATATACCAAACAAAAAAGCAACTTAAAATAATAATTTTTCATACTCACCCATAATTTATATACCCCATTTAAGTGTTGTTGAACAAATACCAAAGCATAAACACAAAAATTAAGTGTTGTTGAACAAATACCAAAGTATCTCCTCTACGCACTAAGTTAACGGGGGTTATCCATTGCGACTAGACGAGAGTGTATGTTAGGTTTTGGTTTTGTGTTTATTATAAATTGGGAGGTTTTTGCCTTTATTATTAATTATGTTCTTAAATTGTTAATTAAGGTTTATTTGTTGTAATTTTAATTCAATTGTTTGAATTGTAGAAGTTGAGACTTGAGACATATTAATTTTGAATTAATGAGATTATGGATGAGTTTGCATGATTTAGGAGTTGATTATGTGATTATATAGTTGTTGATGAAATTGGGTAAATTTATGTTGAATAAAGATAAATTGTAGTTTATGCATACAATGTGTTTGTTAAAATGCCTGAATGAGATTTTATGTTCTTAGAGTTGTTTGGCTAGTTGTGAATCTAGCACCTATAATTATGGGTTATGTTGAATTATGTTAGAGTGACGTATGTGAATGTGTTAATTGAATGGTTTTATATTATTGGTCGAGCCCTTGTGATTTAGAATAGTGGCAAAGGTCTATGTCTCTCCCTAAATCCGGGGAGATAAGGCGGCCGAGGGGATAGGGAATGACTCGTCTTACGGACTGGGGCGAGTGGCGTGAGAGGTCCCAGTGTGCACTATATTTATTTTATTGTTAGCAATGGTCTATGTCTCTCCCTAATTCCGGGGACATAAGACGGCCGAAGGGATAGGGAATGACTCGTCTTACGGACTGGGACGAGTGGCGTGACAGGTCCAAGTGCGCACTATAAATCTATTTTTATGTTAGCAATGGTCTATGTCTCTCCCTAATTACGGGGACATAAGAAGGCTGAAGGGATAGGCAATGACCTACCTTAAGGACTGGGGTAGGTGGCGTGAGAGGTCCATGTGTGCTATAGATGTGTGTTGAAGTTATTTAATTTATCTCGTTGTAGGATATTATTATATTTTTTTTATATGTTGATTATCGTAGTTGTCGTTTGTGAGTTATTGTATTTATGTGATGGAGTGACGGTATTTTGTGGCGCCGTCCTATCTATGTATGTGCGTGAGACTCACTGTTACAGTTTTGTCTTTCAGGTACAACTTAGGTTGGCACGTTCGGATAAGAGCATTAGCGCAGTATCGCATGAGCTCGTGGCATCTTTCAGTTGCTTTATTTTCGCTTAGACTAGTTTTTTTTTTCTGTAATACAAGAAGAATGTTTCTGAAAATTTAGAGTCGGTTTTTGTATGTGTTCACATTTGGGTCACAGTAAAAACTGAAAAAATGTTTATTGTTTCTGAGAACTGTAGCTTGTAAGTTTAGTTTTGCACTCCATAAGACGAGCACAAAAAAAATAAGACGATCACTCTGCTTATCTATAGTTATAAGCCGAACACTCTTTAAAACAGAATTTTGTTACCAAGAAAATAAGATAGGAAAATAGTGCTCAAAATAGTTTTTCTAAATCTCTTTTCAACCACTTTCTTTCAAAACATTAAACCTAAAACCACCCACTTTCAAAGAGAGAAAAGAGAGAAGAGAGAGGTTCCAAGCTTAGAAAGGAGAAGAAGAAACCACCATTAGCGGGTTCATACCGGAAGTATCTCCTCTACGCACTAAGCTAACGGGGGTTATCTATTGCGATTAGACGAGAGCGTATGTTAGGTTTTGGTTTTGGTTTTGTTTTTATTATAAATTGGGGGTTTTTGCCTTTATTATTAATTATGTTCTTAAGAGTTAAGTAAGCAGTTAGAAGAACTGCTAGAGAAGGGGTTTATTAGGCGGAGTACGTCACCCACGTCACCGTGGGCGGCACCGACCTTATTTGTTCAAAAGAAGGATGGATCGATGAGGATGTGCATCGACTATCGAAAGCTAAATAGGGTGACTATTAAGAATAAGTACCCACTACCTCGAATTGACAATTTGTTTGACCAACTGAAGGGAGCGAAGTTCTTTTCAAAAATCGACTTGCGATAAGGCTATCACCAATTGAGGGTGAAAGATGAGGATATTTCGAAAATATCCTTTAGGACCCGGTATGGTCACTACGAGTTTGTGGTCATGCCATTCGGGTTAACTAATGCGCCGGCGACATTTATGGAGTTAATGAACCGAATCTTTAAGGAGTATCTCGACAAGTTCATCGTAGTCTTTGTCGACGATATCTTGAATTACTCGAGTTCAAGAGAGGAACACGAGGAGCATCTCCGTTTAGCGTTGCTCACGTTGAGAGAGCACCAACTTTACGAAAAATTTAGCAAATGTGAGTTTTGGCTAAATGAGGTAAAATTTCTTGGACATGTGATCTCGGAAGAAGGGGTAAAGGTTAACGCGATGAATATTGAGGCGGTTTCGAAATGGGGACAACCGAAGAATGTGTTCGAGATTCGAAGTTTCTTGGGTTTAGCCGGATATTATCGACGGTTCGTCAATGATTTCTCAAAGTTGGCGACTCCAATGACTCACCTTACCGAGAAAGGGGTGAAGTTCGTGTGGAGTGAGGCTTGCGAGAAGGCTTTCCTAGAGCTCAAGAAGCAGTTGACTAGTTCCTCCATACTAGTTATTCCCGAGCATGGGAATGGTTACCAAGTGTATTGCGATGTTTCGAAGGAAGGTTTGGGTTGAGTCTTGATACAAGACGGAAAGGTTATCGCATATGCTTCGCGACAACTAAAGATTCATGAAAAGAACTATCCGACTCATGATCAGAGCTAGCGACAATAGTTCATGTGTTAAAGATATGGAGGCATTATCTGTTCGGGGAAAAGTTCGAAGTGTTCTCGGATCACAAGAGCTTAGGGCATATTTTTACCCAACGTGATCTAAATATGCGACAACGGCGATGGATGGAATATTTAGAACAGTACGACTGTGACTTGCACTATCATCCGGGAAAGGCCAATGTAGTGGCGGATGCTTTGAGTCGAAAGTCTCATGCGATCTTAGCGCATATGGCGATCGAGGAATGGAGGATGATGGGAAAAGTGAACGAGTTCAACTTGGAGTTGGGGAATGTTAATGTGGGGACCTTGTACACAATAGTGGTACAATCGGAACTCGTGAGTAGGGTTTTGGAAGCACAAGAAGGGGACGAGAAAGTGGAGAACTATGAGAAACAGATGAGTTCGAGCAAAGAATTAGATGGTTGGACGAAAGAAACCACTGGAAGACTACGATTTAAGGGAAGGACTTATGTGACAGAAAACATGAGAAACGAGGTATTAAAGGAGTTTCACCACTCCCGATTAGCCGTTCATCCCGGCGGGACGAAAATGTATCATGATGCGAAAAGGCAATTTTGGTGGCCCGGAATAAAACGAGATGTAGCTTCATATGTTAGCAGGTGTCTAACTTGCCAGCAAGTGAAAGCGAAACACCAAAGGCCGGCGGGTATGCTCCAACCCTTACCGGTGCGGAATGGAAGTGGGAAAGGATAGCAATGGATTTTGTGACCAACATACCTAAATCGGTAAGTGGGAATGACACTGTGTTGGTTTTGGTCGACCGTTTGACCAAATCCGCACACTTCATTGCAATCAAGATGGCGAATACGGTGGAAATCTTGGGACGAAAGTATATTAAGGAAATTGTTAGACTTCATGGGATACCGATTTCGATAGTATCAGATCGAGACGCGAGGTTTGTGTCGAGGTTCTGCGGCGCATTGCAAAATGTCTTAGAGACCAAGTTGACAATGAGTAGGGCGTTTTATCCCCAAACGGATGGACAATCGGAGCGGATTATCCAAGTGCTAGAGGATATGTTGCGCGCATGTGTGAATGACTTCAAGGGAGGCTGGGAGAGCCATTTGCCCTTAGTTGAGTTTGCGTATAATAATAGATTCCAAGCTAGTATTGGCATGGCACCTTTCGAGGCTTTATACGGGCGGTCGTGTAGGTCTCCGGTGTGTTGGACCGAGGTGGGAGAAGCGGAAATGTTAGGAGAGCAATTGATTCAAGAGACGACAGAAAGATTAAGTTAATTCAACAAAGGCTTGAGACTGCTCGAAGTAGCCAAAAGAGTTATGCGGATAAGAGAAGGAGACCTTTGGAGTTAAAAAAGGAAGATCAAGTATTTTTGCGAGTTTCGCCAAGGAAGGGGATTATGAGGTTTGGCTCTAAAGGGATGTTGAGCCCGAGATTTATCGGATCATTTGAGATCGTGGAACGAGTTGGAGAAGTTGCATACCGGTTGGACTTGCCACCAAAGTTGGCGGGGGTTCACCCGGTGTTCCATGTGTCAATGTTGAAAAAGTATCAGCACGACCCTTCACACATGGTGGACTTTGAGGAGATTGAGGTTAGTGCGGATGTGACCTACGAGGTGGGACCTATGAGGATTATCGACGTGCAAGAGAAGGAAATTCGAGGAAAAATAATTAGACTGGTAAAGGTGGTTTGGAAACACCACGGAGCCGAGGAGGCAACTTGGGAATGTGAGGATGAGATGAAGAGGAAATATCCGGACCTCGTGCTTTCTTTAGGTACTTTACTTTAGATGCATTCTAATTTCGAGACAAATTTCTTTATCGGGGAAGGGTTGTAATGCCTAGAGTTTGGAGTTCATTTTATTAGAGTTTAGTTTACTAGAAAGACCCGTACATGAGTTTATTTTATTAGAGTTTAGTTTACTAGAAAAACCCGTACATGAGTTTATTTTATTAGAGTTTAGTTTACTAGAAAGACCCGTACATTGAGTCTTGGGGACATTTTGGAGTTGTTGAGTTGTCTTTTATCCTGTTTAATATTGTATATAGGTGTTTACCTTATTTGAGATTTTTACATGTTGTTCACGTACTTGAGTTATGGAGTTGTTGCGGGTTGTAAACCCTGCGTATTTTATTTCTTGAATTACGACACGAATTGCACGTTTAAATTTTATGGGCTTATGTATTAAAGTTTATAATTTCTAGGTATAGTTGTTTAGAGTGGAAATTTCGGGACGAAATTCTTTTAAGGAGGGTTAGTTGTAACATCCCGTATTTTTATAAATGGTGTTATTCATGATTTAATTTATCCAAAAACGTTTTATTCAAATTTTACCAAAAACTGGTCACTCGAATTGGTTACAAATTTTATAAATAAAAAGGACACAATAGCTTTGTTTCTAAAAATTGGTTATTTTTGAGTAGTAAAATAATAATTTTGATTAAGTGTTAACTTTTAGAACTTTGGGAACCAAATAGTTCGCTTTCCCAAACTTTCTCAAAACAGTTTTTTTAAAACTCTTTTCTGCCACTTTCTTTCAAAACATTAAACCTAAAACCACCCACTTTCAAAGAGATAAAATAGAGAAGAGAGAGGTTCCAAGCTTAGGAAGAAGAAGAAGAAGAAACCACCATTAGCGGGTTCATACCGGAAGTATCTCCTCTACGCACTAAGCTAACGGGGGTTATCCATTGCGACTAGACGATGTTGTATGTTAGGTTTTGGTTTTGTGTTTATATAAATTGGGGGTTTTTACCTTTATTATTAATTATGTTATTAAATTGTTAATTGAATTTTAATTCCATTGTTTGAATTGTATAAGTTGAGACTTGAGACATATTAATTTCGACTTAATGAGATTATGGATGGGTTTGCATGATTTAGGAGTTGATTATGTGATTATATAGTTGTTGATGAAATTGGGTAAATTTATGTTGAATAAAGATGAATTGTAGTTTATGCATACAATGTGTTTGTTAAAATGCCTGAATGAGATTTTATGTTATTGGAGTTGTTTGGCTAGTTGTGAATTTAGCACCTATGATTATGGGTTATGTTGAATTACGTTAGAGTGACGTATGTGAATGTGTTAATTGAATGGTTTTATATTATTGGCCGAGGCCTTGTGATTTAGAATAGTGGCAAATGTCTCTCTCTAAATCCGGGGACATAAGACGGCCGAGGGGATATGGAATGACTCGTCTTAGAGACTGGGGCGAGTGGCGTGAGAGGTCCCAGTAAGTTTATCAGGTTTATCAGGTAATACAAATGTAAGCGATTTGTATGTAGCAGGCGAAGTGGCGTGCACAGGTTTACATGGGGCAAATAGATTAGAGAGCAATTCTTTACTTGAAGCTCTTGTTTTCGGAAGAGCAGTTCAACCCTCGATAGATCACATGCAGAGTCAGCCCTCAAGGTAATAATTCTAGATTAGATTTTCACTGTGTAAGTTTTTTTCTCATACGTCCGTTTTTAACTAAAAAAAGTGTTGATTTCGCACCGCAAAAAACAAGAAAGAAATAGACATTTTACAATTCTAGTTTCCCACTTTACTGTTTTTATTATGTTTAGATATGACAATCTAACGATTTCAAGTTGGATTTAGAGATACGATATCCACATATTTTAAGAAATTTGGGTCTTGTTTGGTTGCATCTTTTAAGCTCCGCTTTTATGTTATTCTCCCTTAAAAGCTTGGCTGCATTTTGTTGATCCAGTTAAAAGCTGCGCTCTTTTGTTGATTTTGTGCGAAAAAACTAGAAGCTTTATGCTAGATAACCCAGCACTTTTGCCATTTTTTTTCAGAAAATCCAGCTTACTTTCTTAAAACATCAACGAAGCAATCCCTTAGCATTTATTTACAAAATGCTTTCATTCAGTTATCGTTCCTGACCAAGCCTAAAATTGCATTTAATTCTAAAAATGCTTTGTTTTTTTAGGGTTGTCTTGAAAGGCACTGATAAGGAATCGTGGGCCCGACCCATAGTACCGATTTCTTTAGGGCCTGTCGTATTGTAAAAAATCGTTAATAAAACAAGGGAAGTCAGAAAAGAGCTACAATCGATTATGTGGGAATACGTAGGTATTGTGAGATCCACCACAAGGCTCGAGACTGCAGAGCATAGGATTGTTGAGCTAGAGCTGAGCTGGGAGGCCTATCTATATTCGCAAGGCTGGGAAAATACTATGGTGGGTCTCGAGGCTTGCGAAATGAGAAATTTATTTTGTTGTGCCAAGCTTGTGGTTAGTAGTGCGCTCGCTAGGCATGAGAGCCGAGGTTTACATTATACTACCGATTTTCCTAATGTTGTGGAAAGTAAAAGGTTGCCTACGATTATATTCCCTTGTGGGGAAATGAACGCTACTTGGAGTTCAAGACAGTTACACAGGCAACCCATATGAAAAAATCGAAGATCTTATATGTATAAAATTGCTTTTGTCGAAATATCGGTATATCATTATATAAAAATATAGTAAATGTATATTCATGTGGTGCCCCGTTGACACGGAGCAAACAGAGCGAAAAGTAGTTACTTGTTTGCATTCGTGTGGTGTAAAGCACTCCACAACTACATATGTAGGTGTTTTTCGCTTTTTATCTATTGGTGTTGATTAGATTGGAAGCAAAAGGTGGGGATTTGGGGCACTTTTTTCCTTTTTCTTTGTACCCTTGATTCTTTTGCAAGAAATTAATAAATAGTGATGTGTTTATATGAAAATATTATATTTGTTCGAATTATTTCTATACTGTAGATTCATGCCCTTCCCCATTACGATGTGCAAGAAAATCTTGTTGAAGTTGCAATCAGAGTGTATACGTGTTTATGAGATGGTGCAAAATAATTTCCGTAGCTGTTTGCGTAGGACTTTTTTTTCAATTTTTTTTTTTAAATAACAGGCCAATTTATTAATAACAGAAACAAAGTATCCTTATGGGCCAAGCCCCCATAATGGCTACTTCAAATATGAGAATAATAGAGACCAATCTATAAGGAAAACACAGCTCCGTCAAAATGAACGGTAATACAACTGAAGGCCTAAGATTGAGAATCGTCATGCAGTAATGTGATTACTTTCAAAAAAATTTCTTCATATCAATGGTGGGTAAAACCCACAATTTTATTTTATTAATAGAGAAATAAAAACATGGATGAAAAACCCCATAAAAACAAAAGCATAAACGTATTCCCATAGAGAACAAAGTGTAGAAGGAGAACAATTGTAGCAAAAATGAAATATAAGTTCAAAATGTGAAAAACGAAAAACTTGTTCCTTAAAAACTTCTTGTATCAGGTGACTTCCACGTAGCGTACGACCGCTACGTACAGAATCTCTCTCTCTCTCCTTTCTTCTTCCTGCCACGGCGATGAGCAACCCTTCCCATCCAAAAATTGATCTCCTTTTGTTCTTCGTTTAAATCTTTAAATTGAGACATTTTTTTTTTATATTAATGGTGTGAAAAACCCACTTTTTTATTTATTGATCAGAATAAAAATTGAGGGAAAAACCCCACAACAATAAAAAAAAAAAAAGTATCAATAGTGCAGTGAAAATAAATACAGGGGCTTAGATACACAAATTAGAACTTTAAATGAACAAAACCAAAAGTGTGTGTAATCTCGTAGTCTTCTTGGAACTTTGGGGACTAACGATGTAAAAAAGCATACATCTCATCCTCTCCACCTCTTCGCCTGTATCATACACCTCAATCTCAGACCAAATAGATATATAGAGAGAGAGAGCCACCTCTCTCTTCCTCTATCTTGCTGTTTCTACTCTTCCTGTGTCGAAATCGTAAATATGGTAACGCTTTCTTTTTCAGATGTTTAATACTTTTCAGTGTTGGTGGGAAATTAGTGAGGTTGCTAGAGATTTTCAGATCAAGCAAAAAGCCTAGATTTGCTAGCAAATCAGCACCACAATTGGCTTCTCTAGGAACAAAGCAAATCAGATAAGTACCCCTTTTTATTAGATCTTTAATTTCGTTGATGATGTGTCTGATTTTCCAAAGACCTTTTTTGATTGTTCTTCAAAATGGTAACCAAAATTAGAGAGTCACTTTCAATAATTAGATTAATGTAATTTGTTATTTTTAATCCCATTAAGATCGCAAGGCTTCAGCTTCAATACTGGATTTGCCTTGCCTAGGTGATGAAAAGCTTTTGACAAAAATACCCTTTGAGTTTCTGAAAAGTCCTCCTATACCACTAGAATTAGTAGCAACTTTGAAACTACCATCAATGTTTAATTTCATGTAGCCAGTAGGTGGATTTGCCCATTTGACTAATTGTAGCTTTTTATCTCTTTGAACATGCCTTAAAAGATGTAGATCACACCAATTCCAGTGAGTAGTAAACATTTTATCCTTTCTGGTGTGTAGCAAAATAAGATGAATAACCTCTTTAATAATTTGTTGTTGGGACATATTCTGATTGTTTAATGTACTTGCACATCTAGCTTTCCAAATTGATCAAATAATATATGAGGGGAGAATTTTTATGACCTTTTTTTTCATCTGGAGTGAGCCTTTTGTGTCTAGTAATAACCAAGAAACAAATCTACCTCTCAAAGTAGGGTTGTTGTAATAAACTCCCATTAAATTACCAAAGTAGCCCCAAACTGCTTTGTCTAGATTACTTTCACTTAGCAGATGACCCAAATTTTCTTCATATTTGCCGCAGCACTCACATTTAGAAGATAGTTGAATACCAACCCTTTTAACAGAGCTATCAACTGAAATGAAACTGCATTATTTAAGCTCTTCCAAGCAAAGTAAGAGATTTTCCCTGGTATAAGATTGCCCCAAACTAAATCAAAAATCCATTTGTTTGAATATTTTTCTCTAATTAAATTGCAAGCTGATTTGAAAGTGAAAACCCCATTTTCTGTATCTTTCCAAATAGCTTGATCACTCTCTTCACCAATATAAATGGGCTATTTGACAAATAAGCTTCTATTATAAGTAGGAATAAGATTATCAATTTTTTCTTCATTACATTTGCCTTGATAGAGAATATCATTAATCTGAATTTTATTGTCTATGTTTTGATCCATTATAGGGCATTCACCTGTCCAGTTGTCCAAATTCACATAAATGTCTCATTTTCTAATCAACCATACAATTTGATTTTCAGATATTTCTTTACCTTTCATCATTCTTCCTCAGGTATTGTTTCCTTTTGATACAACACTCTCATTTGGGTGTTTAGATTTACAGTATTTACCTTTCATGAATTTAGAGCACAAAGAATTTTGTGTTCTAAAGTTCCACCAGAGTTTGAGTGAGAAAGCCTCAATAATACTTTTGAAGCTTTTCAGACGTAGATCACGTTCTTTAATAGGTCTACAAATAGACTTCCAGTTCACCCAGTGTTACTTATTTTTTCCTTCTTTATTACCCCATAGAAAATTAGCTAGAATTTGATCAATTTTTTTAATAACCTGCTTAGGAGGGTTCATAACTGCTAGAGTGTAAATAAGAATGGACTGAAGCACTGAAATAATTAGAATTAGCCTTCCCCCCATGTTGAGATTTTGGGTCTTCCAACCTGTTAACTTATTTCTCACTTTGAGAATTAATTCATGATAAAGAATACATTTTTTATTGCCATGATATAACTTGCAGCCTAGATAAATAAAAAGGGGTTTTCTCACTGAAATATTGAGTAAGTTACTCACTTGAAGTTTATGAGAGTCAGTCACCTCTTTTGATGTATACATGAAACTTTTATCCATGTTGATTTCCTGACCAGAATCTGTACAATACTGGCTTAAAACCCTCTGAATATGATTTAAAGAATTCATATTAGCACCACTGAAAATAATAATGTCATCAGCAAAAGGCAAATGAGTAATAATAGGTGTTCCAATAGGAGCTTTGAAGGCTCTCCAACTCTTTTTCTCTATAAGCAGAGTGAGATTTCTTGTTAGGACTTCTGAGCAAAGAACAAAAAGACTAGAAGAGAGAGAGTCACCTTGTCTTAGACCATTAGTAGCATTAAAGAACCGTGTAGAAGCACCATTCACCAAAATAGAAAAGCCATTGCTAGAAATAATTCTCCAAAGTCTATCAATCCATATCTTAGAGAAACCAATTTTTTTTAAGACTGAAATTAGAATTTGCCAAGAAATTTTATCATAAGCTTTCTTCATATCTAGCTTCAAGGCTATCCTTTTACCACTGTTTTTCTTATTCAAACTTGAGATTAATTCTTGAACCAATAGAATATTATCAACTATATCTCTTTTGGCAACAAAACCACTTTGATTCTCGGATATAATATGGGGTAGAACAATAGACAATCTAGAAGACATAATTTTGGAGATGATTTTGTTACAGAAAGTGCATAAGTTGATAGGTCTAAAGTCGGAAAACTTATCTGCATTGGTCTTCTTAGGAATAAGGACAATAAGTGTAGTAGTCATAGCTTTAGGAAGCTCTGAATCAGAGAAAAATTGCTTAATTGCTGCTAGAATGTCTTTCCCAATAATATCCCAACAAGAAGTGAAAAAATGACAATTATACACATCAATATCTGGGGCACTACTCTTGTTTAAGTCCCAAACTGCACTTTTGACTTCCTCCATACCAATCTCTCTAATAAAAAAATGATTATCATACTCTGTAATACACTTAGAAATAGCATCTAGGTTTTTATAAACAAAATTGGTAGTTCTATTAGAAACTAACAAATTTTTATAAAAATTGACAGTTTCACCTTGAATATCAAATTTATCAGTTAATTCTTCATTCTGTTTATTTATAATACTATTAATAACACACTTACTCATTCTCTTCTTTACTACTCCATGATAGAATTTAGTATTTGCATCTCCTTCCTTTGCCCACTTTAAATTTGATTTTTGATCCCAGAAATCTTCCTCTATTTTAAGTCTATAATTAAGGTTAGCTTTCACCTTATTAAACTCACTCCTATTTGCAGGTGTGAGACTATCTTCATACACTTTCTCTGCTATGAGAACCTTGTCTTCAACATCAATCACCTTCTGAAATATATTGCCAAATGTATCCTTGTTCCACTTAGATAAATTTTTCTTCAAATATTTCAAATTTAGGGTCAGAGAATATAGAGCATTGCCACATTTATATGTCCTCCAATTTATTTTAACAACATCTAAAAAATCTTTGTAACTAAGCCAGAACTTTTGAAAGATTAATACTTTAATGTTATGATCTTCTTCATTTTTCAAAGTCACCAATAGAGGACTGTAATCAGAGTTATCTTTTGTTAAATGTTCAAGAGAAATAGATTGAAAGAGGTTGTGACAACTCAGATTCACACAAACTTTATCAATTCTTTCTAGAATTAGGTCATCCTCAACTCTATTATTTCTCTAAATGAATCTAGAACCAATATAATTGAGCTCAAAGACGCCTATTTCATTAATACAATCCAGATAGTCATTTGCCTCTTTAAGATTAATAGGCAACCCCCCTGCTTTATCCTCTTTTTTAGACATAGTATTGAAATTTCCTGCTATAAACCAAGGATTAGTAGTTTTGGAATTTATCAGAAATTCCCAAAGTTGGAGTCTTTCTTGTACTGTACACTTGGCATAAACAGCAGAAACTTGAAAGGATAAATTTGAGTAGTGAACTTTAATATTTAGGTTAACACACTGACTGCATTGAGTGCCCACATTTACCTCTATTTCCAAAGTATGAAACACCCAAATTTTGTTGTCATTCTGAGCAAAAGAATAGTCAAACCCCACTTTTCTTCTATACAAGTCTAGTTTAGCATTATCCACTTTAGGTTCTATACAAATAAGAAACATACTCCTATTTACCATGCAAAGATAATTAATTCTTCTAATGGTAGCTTTATTTTTCACCCCTCTAACATTTTAGTTAAGTGCATTAATCATTTATAGCTTTTTCTTTCCCCCTTAGAGGATGATATTAGACTCATGTGTTGCTTCTCATATAGAATGACATTTTCCTTCTTTTTTAGCTTCTTTTTCTAGCTTTTAAATAGGCTTTCTTCCCACTTTTCATTTTCTACATCAACTTCAGTTATGGCTGTAGTATTACTTTCTATCAATGCATTTCTCCCAAAATCACTGTACTTTTCTCTATACACAATTAAAGGCAGGTCAGTATCTTGGTGGTCTTGAATTACATTATTGTCACCCATTTCCCTTTCTTCTTTTTCCTCTCTAAAGCCATCTTCATCATTTTTTTAGTTGGAGTAACACACATAATTTCTTCATCTATTAACTCTTCTTCTATTCCTTCTTGACTTATAACTATAACTTATGTACTTTTTTTTGTAGGTACGCTAAGGGAGGCCTTGCTAGGAGTTTCAATGAGTTGCTTCTCCACTGATTTGGTTTTTAGAAAAGTTCTGGCTAGCCAGTCCTTTGTGCTTTCTTTCTTTCTTTCATTGCATTATATAATTTGGCTTCTTATTTTTTCCTTTTTTGCCCATTCCCTTTAACTTTTACTTCTTCTTTATTGCTCTCTTTGCTTGCATTTTTAAATTTACACTAGTCTACTGTGTGACCTTGTTTAAAGCAAAAATTTACAATAGTCTGGCAGATCTTCGTATTTGTAGTATTACCAAAAACCCTCATCAGTGACATCTCCATAGCCAATTCTAACCATTTCAACTAGCTTTTCACCAAGATCAATTTCCACACATATTCTAGCTAGGCTAGGTCTAGTTAAATTAGAAGTAGGTTCATCGACTCTAAGGGGGTTTGCAAAACTCTAGCTATAGAAAAAATTCTTGAGATGTATAGATGAATAGGTAGCTTAGGAAGATTTATCCAAACAAGGACTATATGTGTCTCAAAGTCAGGATAAAAGTCATAGGTTTACTTAAAAACGCGCATAGGATGGCGACCAATGTATCAAATGTTTTTGAGCCATATTCTTGTGAAATCATTTTCGTAAAAACAGCGAATTAAAGCATGTTTGTGATCAAACACACCAATAGTATACTTTTCTTTAAGGTCTAGCTTACTAAATAACTTACTTATAGCTTCCAATATACTAGTAAATAGATAGAAATGTTTTAAGTACATCATTGACTATGCGACCTTCTTTAATGATTTTCTTGAATGTGTAAAAGTACATGATAATGTGCATTATAGTGTGCATTAAGAAAAAAAAAAAAATTAGTGTGTTTTGCGCAAGTTTTTTTCTCTACTTTGTACAGCTTGGCCCATATCGTTTCATTTCTTATTTCAGTTTCAATTATCCAGATCCTAACATAATCCATAAACCTAACATAACTTATCCCTTTTCTTTATTGATGTTCAAGAATCAAGAATCAAAATGGTGATTTTTGTGTACCGGGGAAACTTATTTATATTTACTTCGAACGCCTGCTGTTTTTCAAGAAAATAAAGAAATTGGAGTATGTTTAACAATATTAATTCACATACGTGATATTGAAAATGAACTCTGTAAAAGGGCATGATAATATGCATTATAAGCTATTATTAGACTTATTTTCATTTGTAATCTTAAATAGTTCTGATAGCTGCCCAGCTTGAGTTGACAACCCATATTTGGCATACAAATTACTATGTTTGGGAAAAAAGAAAATAATTCACTTCCTGTTTCAGTATATGACAGTTAACGATAGAACATATCTCTTAAGCACAATAATATGGACCCCATTTTCTGCCTAATGTTTACCTATAAATAGTTTCAAAACAAAGCATTCATATTCAAGGAAAAAAATATATTTCATTTGGAGAAAGAAAGATTGATAGGTATTTGTGACCTTCTGTTACAACAATGGAGTTCGGGATGAAAACTAGTGTCTTATTTTTCTTGTTATTTGCATTTTCCGCTAATGCGCGTACCGGTTCGAAGGAATGTAATTTCCCTGCTATTTTCAATTTTGGAGACTCAAATTCCGATACAGGAGGAGCAAATGTTCTCTTCTTCCCTATTCAGTGGCCAAATGGTTTAAGTATGGGCAAGGTTTCCAAGAGGATTTCGAATGGTCGTCTCATCATAGATTTCATGGGTAAATAATGCTTTCAAATACTTGAAGAGTTAATAACCATTTAAATTTAGTAGTTTACGGAGAAAATGGAGATTAATGAATTATCTATGTAATTGCGGTTATCCCCAGAACCTAACAATACACACAGATAGATTCATGACAATGAGACACAATTGATACAATTTATCGGCCTGTAGTATCATCACACTAGCAAGATTTGTTGAGAATGTAGTACATCCGCAAAGAAGTGGAAACGATAAAATCAGTTCCGAATCAAACAATAAGTTAATTGACATAAGGAGCTTATATCATTTAACGCCATTCATCTGAGAAAAATAGCTAGCTCGGTTCACAGTTTGCTTGCTTGCTCAAGGTTTTACTATAATCAAGATTATAATGAACATACAACTAATTTAAACTAGATAGTCGCTTTCTGTCTTTCTCATTTCTGCATCAATGTAGCAAGGAGGCCTTATTTTGTTTACGAATACTAATACTCCTAACCCTGACGAATTACAACTATTTACTCGAAAATCTCATAACAAGGATGTTCGAATGTCACCGAAGAGATGTACTACTATATTCGTGGCTGATCCTAGGCACGAGTCAGACTATAGTCAGTCTTTTCCGGTTTTCAAAGAGGAAAAGAATAGTTGAGTGTTTATCTTATCTTCATTATCATTATTCATTTTTTTGTTGTGTTTTCCAGCCGAGAGTCTTCAACTTCCCCACTTGAATTCAAGTGTCGATGCAATTGGGACGAGTTTTAGACACGGAGCTAACTTTGCGGTGGCAGCTCAACGAGCAAATTCTGATCCACATCCCAAGTCACCGATTTGGAATTACCCCCTTAGCGAACAAGTCTCTCGATTCATCAATTTTAAATCAGGTGCCATTGCCAGTGAAAAAATGGGAAATTTTGTGTCTGGTATTAATTTATTTAAAGGTATTAATAGTTGAACTCTGTTGCTATTTAGTCATAATTATACTTCAAAATACAATATTAACTTACACGCGTATCTTTACTTCTATTGATTTCTATCTTCGATCCATTTTTTATCTTATATATTTTTATCATTTTCACCAATGAAAAGCTCGAATCAATTTATGGAAATAAATCAATAGCGTACCACAAACATAATTTTAATATACATAATTATCAAAGCATAATAAAAAATTATTGTACCAGATGGTAAACAATTGATAGTATACTATATAACGGGTTCACAGATTTTAAAACATTAGGCAGTATAACTAATATATAATTTCATAATATGAAATATATTAAGTGACCAACAACCCAATAATTTCAAATTTCCAATATGTACCATATTTTTTTATAGTATGTACCAGACAATATAAAAATTAAACATTTTTATAGTTTACCAATTTTAAGAAAGAACATTTAATACATGTATGCTGCAAAAAATAAAACAAAGAAAACCTTATTATACCCTTACATAAAAAAAACCAAGATTATACGGTCAAAATAACTCAATAAAATTTCATAGTATACAAATGTATACTCCATCACCTCAAAGAAATTCAAACCGAAGGCTACCATTTTTTTTTTTGACAGTATATAAATTAAACATTTTTATACTGTACCTATTCTAAGAAAGAACATTAATTTAATACACCTATGATTAATTTGAGATATGATATAATGGGTGATTAAGTATGATACAGAATAAAGGACGGTAAATGAAAGATGAAGAGTATTTTTAGGAAACTAATTAAATCTAGGTTGTTTTGGAAACAAGGGTGACATGTATTTTTAAAACTAATTTTGAAAAATGTGACTAAAATGAAATAGTGTGGTTGAGTTTTTGCTAATTAAATATAAGTAGTACTTAAAGCTAATTTCTCCTAAAAAAATTCTCACTTTGTAGTATTTACTACTCCTATTTAGGCACTACACAACTTTGTCAAGTGATACGAATTTTGACACAATGTTACATTTTTGGGAATTTCAAAAACACAACCAGTCATTTGGTGTCAAAACTCATGTCATTTCTTTGTTGCACAAACGGTTCTTTTATATAATACAGATAACAACATTGCAGGCAAAGGATCAGAATCTATTTTCCCTGAGGAAAAATCGTTTTCAGAGGCTCTATATACCATTGACATTGGCCAAAACGATGTCGCAAGTGTATTCAAGTCGAAAAGTGTCTCGGCCACCCTAGATGACTATTCTCAATCTGTGAAGGTAAATTTGCTCTAATCAACAAAAAGGAAAATTCTAGGCCTAAGATGTAGAAAATATTGGTTAAATCAAGTTACATATAATCATTAAGCTTGATAAACAATCAATATACTCATACTCTATTGATGTGGCTAATTTAGGATTAAGATCATATTAGACATGTAAAATCTTATAGGACTTCACTTTTGCTGCTATGAATATGGTTTATGCGTTGCACCACGACACTTGTATCCCCAAGGATTTTGCTAATTCTCCCTTAAAGCTCAAATGACAAATAATATGCAGAAACTAAAAAAAGATTAGCTACATCATTATATGTCACTAATGGTTTTTATTTTTATTTTTTTTTAACTTCCAGAGGTTACTTGATAATGGAGCAAAATATATGTGGATACACAATACATGCCCATGGGGTTGCTTGCCGCACGCGATCGAGTTAGGCTGCCCGGATTTTAAAACGTGTACTCATGATCAATATGGGTGCATAATAGAATATAATAATTTGTCTCAGCAATATAATTCGGAACTCAAGAACAGGGTAGAACAGTGGAGAAAAGAGTACCCCAATGCAGTGATCACACTTGTGGATATGTATTCAGCTAAACATAGTCTCTTAACCAATGTTAAAGGTAACTTGATCTATTTTCTAAGTAACTTCCAATAGTATTATCAAGATTTTAGTGAACACAGATATCTGTGTAGCAGTGAAACAATACAAGATTTACATTTTTTGTCATTTTTGTTTTAAAAAAAAACATGATGACGTAGTTTTGGAGAATAAATGCTCGAGTTGTTTTTTTAAAAAAAACGAGTCCAGCTCGAGTTGAAATTTTGTCACATTGAACCGAAAAGTATGCAAAATTATCAGCCCTACTTGGGGCCTATTTGGCTACCACTTCTAATCTCACCTAGTTTGGTCTAAACAGTTCAAAAGTGTTGGGACTTGGGATGAATGGTCTCAAATTACTCGATTTAATGATTTGAGAAATCGCATCAAAACAAACCTCCAAGACACTACTTTAGTATTTCGTTTCAAATAAATTGAAAATCGATTTTCGTAAATATTTTGCCTTATGGAGATATGGTGGTGTGGCAGGCTTTAATGATGAATTGAAGTTCAAGCAATGTTGTGGTAAGAAAAATGTGACTTGCGGTCCATTGTCAAATGTATGTGATGATCCATCAAAATACCTTAGCTGGGATGGTACACATTACACCGAAACTGCTAACAGAATTGTAGCCGATCTCGTCCTCGACGGATCATTCTCTGAACCACGTGTACCGCTCTTAAAAGCTTGTAAAAAAGCATAAAAAGTTTTATTATATATAAAGGTCCAAACTCAAAACAGAAATTCCCTTGTCTCTCTGGATTTACCTTTTGCTACTCTAGATTGTTGCAACACACTCGCTAAAATGTATAATGTTAGATTTATTCTTTTGCTTAATCACTGTCACAATTTACATCTCTATTAGCGCTTCATTGTTGGAAAAACATTTATATTGTAATTTCATAAACGAAAGTTTTTGTAAACTAAGTTTGAGATGAAATATACATTTAAACATAACCCATGTCAGAGCCGGTCAAGCCTATGGCTAGTTGAAGAGGCACCAATTTGTTTTATGATATAAATATACCATGTATATGGAGATAATACCACAATATGTTATTATTAACCAAACTAATTTTCAATTTATAGTTATTCTAAAACTATTTCTCAACTTATTTTGTTCATCTCATTGATAAGTTGGAGATAGAATTAATATATACTAAATTACTTTTAACTAAACCAATTAAAATTAGAATCTTAATTTAAAAAATAACAAAATCTACTTGTACTTTTTTTTTGACGTTTTAGATACATGTAAATGTAAATAAAAAAGGTTTATATTCAGATCCATCTTCACACCTAAAGTTAATGGATAGCCGCCGAACAAAAACTTTCAAACTCGAATTCTAAAGCCTTAAACTCAATTTTCTGTGGAGTTAAAATGAATCGGTTCAAACTGATACATAACTGTATCGTTGCCAAATAAGCATGAAATACTCTATTAGTCACATTTGAAGGCACACCGAAAAAAAAGGCATCCAAACTTCAGCAAATCACAACCAAATTCGAAAATTTGAGAAAGGAAGAAGATGAGAGGATTGAGGACTTCAAGTCAAGGATCAGTGATTTCGCAAGTGAAGATTCAGCACTAAGTGAACACTATTCCGAATCTAAATTGGTAAATAATACTATCAAATCTTTATCCTAAAGATTCGAGATGAAGGTAATAGCTATCGAAGAATCCAGCGACTTAAAATCAATGAAGATGGAAGAGTTGATCGGGAATCTAACAACTTACGAGCTAAATTTTCAAAATAAGGCAGGAAAAGGAATTGTGTTCCAAGTTAAGAAGAAAATTTCAGTTATAACTGAAACTGAAGATATATATTATGCAGAAAACTTTGCTTTATTTGCAAAGAAAGTGTACAAACGATTTCAAAAGAAGAAAATATTTGAAGATGATGGGAAAAAGGTTTTCCAAAAACGAAAATATAAAATGGGTCTTATAAAAATAATGAGTCTGAAGATGAAGATAATGGGGATTATCAGTTAAAACCGAGAAATTTTAGATGTCGTGAATGTGGAGGCTATGGTCATATACGTTCTTAATGTGCAAATACTTTAAAGAAAAACAAAGCGGCTATTGCAACCACCATCAGTGATTTAAGTGATTCTAAAAATGATGTGAATGATGACAATTCCAAAAATTTCTGTAATTTTACAGGTAAAGTAGAACATAGTATTGAATCATATTACAGAGAAAAAGTGTCAGTTAAAACTTCAGTTATAACTGATGATGAAACCGATTCTGAAAGTGAGGGTGAAGAGATTTCTATGGAGGAATTGGAAGAGCAATACGCATTATTGTACACTGGGTAGACGGGTATTTCCAAAAAGATGCAGGATTTGGAAGTATTGGTTAATAGTTTGAAAAACGAAAATTCTGAAATAAGTGAAACATTGAAGACAAAGCAGATAGAGCTTGATGAAACACACGGAAAAATCAAACTTCTCAACAGCTCAGCAAGTGAAAGAATTGATAAAATTCTCTCGGTTCAAAGATTTTATATTCAGATCCATCTTCACACCTATTAGTTACAATTCTTAACTACTAGGTTCGATTTTTATTTTTTTATTTTTTTTATTTTTTTCCCAAAAATAATATGTTAAATTAAAAATCTTGTTTTTAAATAAATATAATAGGATTTTTGAATTTTGTGAATGTTAAAAATATATATTAAAAAACTACATAAAACTTGTATTATCGTAAAACTTGTTTATAAAACTTAAAAAAAAAATTCTGAAAATTTAAACTCATTTTTTATTGAATTTTATAATATTTTTCAATAAGTGTGTTAAATAAGGTATAGAAAAATCCCACAAAATGCCACAAAAAAACAAAACTAAATTTTTAAAATTTTAAAGTCTACTTTGTAATTTTTACAAACTTAGTTTTAACCTTTTTTTTTTACATTTCCATTTATCTAAAACATTTATCTTATTTTTTAAATTAAGAATCCAACTTTTAATTGGTTTTATGTAGAAGTTGATAACTCGCCTTTGTAAAAGAAGAATCCAACTTTCCATTTATCTAAAACTTTATGTAGAAGAAGAATAAAAAGTTGATAACTCGCCTTTGTAAAAAGTCATTTTTTTAGAATTTATTTTTTTCATAGCGGTTTTTTTAAAAACAAAAGATGTGTTTTTTAAAAAACAAAATTGATTTGGCATTATCTTTATTTTCACTTCTCCGTAAGTGCTTAGAAGCACTTCCTGATAAGCACCATATCCCGAATTCTCAAAATGGACTTCTGAATCACTTATACTTCTTGAGAAATCAGGAAAAACTTATTCAGAAAACGCAAAAAACTTCTCTAGAAATACTTTTAGTATCATAAAGCACTTTTGACAATTCCGCCAAACACCCCTGATAAGTTAATTCATATTTATGTTTTGGTTCACATGTGCGTTTATTTCGAACAATTATTAATTTTATTATGCTTTTATAGTGTTTGATTGTAAGTTACATATTTGAAAATCATATTACTTTCTATCATATGATGTCATGTGTTCTAGATATATGTTTGTTTTTTTAATGAAAAAGATAACAAATTTGAAGAAACATATTCCCAATAAAGCAAGGACGCGCATGTGTTAAAAGGCAGAAAATAAAAGAAGTAAAATGGTGAGTTACTAATCTAGTCGATGAAAGAGATAATGGATAAAGTGTATTGAAATATACAAGCGCACACACTGCACATAAATATCAAAAAAGTTAGTTAATCAAATCTAACAAGGAAATATTACTCGAACAAAGAAATTTGGTTTATCTTTTATTTTGCCATAAATTGTTTTCTTGAGTACGTAGGACTAGGCACAATTTAGATTAACAAAATGTTCAGATCCAGCCCTGACCTATGCCAAACAAATTGTATCTGTTTTGAGATGTGAACTTAAAAAAACAAGAAAAAACATTGCAAATTAAATTAGATAGTAACTACTGGCATAAGTAGAATGAGAGATTTTATAGATCGAAAATGTCGTTATGAGATTGTACAAGAAAAGAATATACTAAAAACAGAGTGAAAACTTAGAGAACAGAGTGAAAACTTAGAGAGAGTTAACAGGATTAAATGTCATGAGCGAGAAATATGGTAGTAACTATTAACCACCATAGTCAATAATTTAGACTCGTTTAATGTGTCACATGTTACGGTGAATATACATCACACTTTAAACAGCATAATATTTGAACTCAGATGAAACATAGTCAGCTTGTGAAAAGTCGTGCACACTTATCAGTGACAAACCATCTCCCGATTCTTAGCACTTTCAAAAAAAAAAATCGCAAAGGAGAATCGCGGCCAAATGACAATACTCCGTTCCTCCATATTTTAATGTTAGGACTATTGAGATGTTACTGGCTTACCTTCTAAAACATACTTGTTTGTTGGATACAAGCAGATGTTATGCATGATTGTCAACATATATTCTTGCAATCGTTAATCTTTTTGCATATCAAACGAAACAGGAAATAAACACAGAAGTTGAGGATATAACGACTCTTGACGTGTATATGCGATTCGATAAGATAGTTTCTCTTGTGTATACCCCGCAGGTCTTTTCCTGCTTTTCGTTGCCTGGATTCATGCTGCAAACTAGCTTGTAAACTATTAATATAGTGAAAATCATATTCCGTGAGTTTTCTTTTGTATTCGGGCTTTGGTTTCTTATTAACTTCGCACAATTCTGAGATCATTTTTTTGATAAGTTTGTTAGGGAAAAACGTAGTACTCAGAGATTGTTCTTCGATGAACCTCTTCTCAAAAGTCTATAGCAAAGAAAGAATCAACGATGAGATTGAACCATTAAAACAAACTCACTAAATCGTTGATTTATTATCATTAAAAAAAAAAAACTAATGTCATGTAACATCATAAGGCTATGTTTGGTGGGATGGTCTTCCCCATAGCGATTGTTTGCTTGCAGTTGTTGAAGAAATAAGATGGAATTCAAAAGAATCAATTGAGATGATATATAATTTTTTTTAACTGATATATAAGAGCATACTCTAATTTATTTATTTTTTAAGAACAAACTTCCATTATAACTATTCACAATTTTTTTTGTATGGCTCTATAACCCACTTTTTTTACAAGTTATGTAAAAACAACTGAAATGACTAAGCACATAAAGTTCAAGTACATATAATGGAAAAAGAATTTTATTAAAGGACTTAAAAATTACCGTGCAGTCATGGCTTTGAAAAAATGGAATTTTACTAACTAGACTGTTTTATATTTTGACACTCGCATCTAAAGTTCCGCCATTAAATACGAGTACACTTTTGAAATACAGATGTCTAAATGGAATCCAGTATATCCAGTTGATGAAAGACGATAGCATATATAACAATCTACGGTCTAGTTCACTTGGCTGAGTGGATGTAGCTGAAAGTGTATTCATAAACCTATCAACTCTATCTTTTACTTTTTTCTAGAATAATTTTTCTTATATCAGAATTGTGTCAAATTTAGAAGTGATATTGACTTTGTCTTGATTATTGTCTAATTGTTTTACCAAGTAAGTTTTGTTTCCGGACTTTTTTTTCTTTCAGTTGAATTTGTTTGTCTATACGTGAGTACGAAAAAGATAAGTTCATCGACCCGTAACTATGCGGAGATAGTGGGGTGTTTTCATCATTATATGTTTTTCACTTCTCTTAAAGCTGTTGGAAATAAATTTGCAAGTAAGAAGGATAGGAATGTGGGAAGAGGATAAATTTATATATGAGAAAAAAACTTATATCAATATTATAAGTTTTTTTGTTTGTATTTTCTTGACAATGGTAAAACTCACACCTATTTATACTACATCTCCACCATAATTGTGGTGGTGATCATATTTGATCCAATGGTATAGAATAATCTCTAGATCTGAGGGGGAATAAATGTAGTACACTCGACTATTAGACGTTAATAAAAATGATAGCAAACTATAAATATTAACAATTTAAGTATTAAACTTAGTTATGTTTTCAAAAATCAGACATTTCGACCAAATTGATCACATAATCGTGTCACGTTCGATTACACGACTAATTTAATGGGTATTTTTCCTTCCTTATTTTATCCATTCAAATTGAAGGGTACAATTTGATGTATGATACTATTGTTTTTTGAGGGTGTTAGGTTCAGAAATTGGCTAACTTATTTGTCATTAATATGGTTCTTTTATTGACTTTAATCTGATATAAATTGGTGCGTTTAATTGTTTGAGTTTATGTGAGTTTATATGTTACTAAGGTATTTCAGTTACAACTGAACTTTCAACTCAGCTGGTGAAGACAGCTTACATTTTCAGTTATAACTCACATACAACTGAATTAATGACACAATTTAGATTAACAAAAAGTTCAGATCCAGCCCTGACCTATGCCAAACAAATTGTATCTGTTTTGAGATGTGAACTTAAAAAAACAAGAAAAAACATTGCAAATTAAATTAGATAGTAACTACTGGCATAAGTAGAATGAGAGATTTTATAGATCGAAAATGTCGTTAGATGGAGGTAATAACTATCGAAGAATCTAGTGACTTAGAATCAATGAAGATGGAAGAGTTGATCGGGAATCTAACAACTTGCGAGCTAAATTTTCAAAATAAGGCTGGAAAAGGAATTGCGTTCCAAGTTAAGAAGAAAAATTCAGTTATAACTGAAACTGAAGATATATATCCAAGACTCTTGTTTGGAGTTTAAGTTGAGTAATATAGAATGAGTTGGTTATTATGTTCTTGATTCTGGTTCATTGATTATTGGAGAAAGTCTGTATTTGAATTGTTTGTTTTTTGTTTTAGAAAGTCTGTGTCTTGTTGATGCTCAATCCGGTAATGATGCATAGTTTGTCTTTTATTTTGCAAAAAGGGGAGAAATAGAAAGTATGTTATAATTAAACTCCCGGATGATATTTGTGTGGTTTAAGATATTCTCAAGTATTTTGTTCTATGTTGCTATACTATGTTTGAATACTTGATTTATGATTTGTGGTTTATGAAAATTTGACACACGAATTATAACTGGAAAGTGACTCAAAAATTCAGGGGGAGTTGAACAGATGAAATATCCATTTATAACTGAATAAGTAACTCGGGGGGAGTCTTGTGACAATCTAATCTATGCTTAAACTCTGTTTATATTCGATTAAATGGCTCTTGTTTGAAGGGGAGTTTATATATGTTGATTACCAACTCTAGTTTTTGCCAAATTAAACGACAAAGAGGGAGATTGTTAGGTCCAGGAATTGGCTAACTTATTTGTCGTTAATATGAGTTTAATTGTTTGAGTTTATATGAGTTTATAGGTTACTAAGGTTTTTCAGTTACAACTAGACTTTCAACTCAGATGGTGAAAACATATTACACTTTCAGTTATAATTCACATATAACTGAGTTAATGGCGAATTTAATTGTGAAAATTCTGTCAACATAGATTTTTGAATTCTTATGATTAAATATTTGTTCGTGATATTAGTAGAAGTAATTAAATTAAATCAGAAGATATTTTTCAAATTACGAAAGTCAAATCAATTTAGAATAAAAGAGGAAGGAGGAAAAAGGAAAGATCTATGAAAATAAATAAGCAAATATGTTTGAACACAAAGGAAAGATCTTGAAGACGTGTAATGAATTTCGAAATAAAGAAGATAAGTACTTGATTGATATCAAGATCAGCAAACGAAAGATCAAATCAATTAGAAGATTGGAGATTTAAGAAAGAAGATTTGATTGATATTTTATTTAGTCTTTTAATCGTATTATATAAACAGAGTACAGTTATAGTTTTTACTTACCCCTCATAAAAAAAATCAGACATATTATTATAGAGAGAAAAAAGAACACAGGTGATATTCAGAAAAGCAATCATACACTTAGTAGTAAAGAGATTGATAGTGTTTAAATTATGAGATGTTATATTAGGTAAATACTTGAGTGTCTCAGAGTGTTGTAAATTTCAAAACCTATTACTGTACTTGACATATCAATAAATCACTGGGTGATTGCATCGGAGACGTAAATCTAGCAATAGATCGAACTTCGTAATTAAAGTCGTGTGTTCAATTTTGTTTATTCAGTTTTTGGTATCGAGTTCTGTTCAATTACAATTTGAGTTAAAACTGAGTTATAACTGAAAGTTTAACTGTAGCTTGAAACTTAGGCAATAGTTTCTTTCAGAGGGAAAATATGTATGTGTGTTTTGGGGGGAAGGAGGAGTGGAGGGGAGATATTAATACACTTTAATCTGGTCGCGTGATGGCGTGCGACACGGTTATGAGATCGATTTGGTCAAAAGTATTGATTGTTGAGTGAACATATATAAACCGGAGACAAAGTTATAATTGAGTGAATTCCGTTATCAAATTGCTGAAATAACAATATAGACTAAATTGTTTCTCTTCCTAACCGGGTATTGTTCTCATTGTTGATATTTGTTCTCATATTCGGTGAAAAGTAGACGAATGCTCCACCTTGTAGTTGGCATTATTCTTGTTGTTGATGCTTACGAATTCTTACCACGCTCTGGGTACCTCTGTGATAATATAACAAACGGAGAAATGATGCAATGATTGAGACTTCTTGTTTAATTAGTATAGGTGTTGCTCTTTAATATTCTTTGTACCCTTAATTCTTTGCAACGAAAACTAAATTGTACTTAAGTACATTTATTATCACGTAACATTATTTGAATAGATAAAAATCAGAAAGAATCGAATTTGTAGAAGTGCAAGATAATGTGCATAATTAATCATAAAGTTGGCTAAATTTAATTCAAGTCCCAAAATAGTCATGCTAGCTTTTCTTTCACGGTTTCACCACCTATAGTTGGCATACGAAGATTTTTCATTTCTTATTTTGGTGTATGCCAACTCAAGATAGAACACATCTCCTGAGTCGATATAGTGATTCTCAAGATATATGTTTTCTAATTAGTGCAAAGATGTTTTGTGCTTAGTTGGCATACATCAAAAAAAGAAATGAAACAACTTTTAATTAATATGGGAGCATTTTTTCTATTATTGTACAAATGCTACCTATAAATGGTTTGATATTGCAACTTCCATAAACACATGCAAACTCTCTTTGGTTCAGTGAGCGAGAGATAAATCGATAAGTTGGGGTTTGTGAGCTTTTGTTACCGTCATGGAGTTAGGGATGAAACTTGCTGTCCTTGCTTTGTTATTTTTTGCGTTTTCCGTTAATGCTCAAAGTAGTTCGGAGAAATGTAATTTTCCTGCAATATTCAATTTTGGAGACTCGAATTCCGACACAGGAGGATCATTTGATCTTAATCTCTTCCCCGGTTTCGGCTGGCCATATGGTTTTAGTATGGGCAAGTTTTTCAAGAGGGCTTCAGATGGTCGTCTCATAATTGATTTCATAGGTAAAGGGTCTTCTTTAAACTACAGATTGGGTGTTTTTTGAGCCTTTCTTTTCGGGTACCAAAAAACCAATTTATAAAATTTTAATGAAATTATTAGAGGCTAAAGAGAGTCAAATCCCAAAACTCTTGCAAATAAAGTAAATGCTTTGACATCTCAACTACAATCATTTTATAATTATTAATTACAACTTTATATATATATTTAATTATTTTTTATTAGATATTAAGAATTTAATGCTATATTTATATGTATTTAGCCAAAAAAAAATACACCGCAAACCGCTATGTAGCAATGCTATTTGCGCTTTTAACGTTTCTTTCGAAAAAAACGCTACGCTAGCGATAACGCTATTTAAAACATTGTTATATATTACATGACGTACTTGCACAGTCAACTCACAAGTGAAAACAATATTAGCAACCACAGGTTTTTAACGCGACCAAACTAAAAAAATTGCTATATGGCTTACGCAATGCTTAAATGTAATCAAGATTGTGACTAATTATCACTTCTAACGTCTTAAGTTTTGTAGGATTGCTCTCTACTTTTCTGATTTCATGTTTCATCAGGAGTTCGTTGGAAAGTAGTTTCTGCAATATAATATATTACTAAAGTGTTTTAAGAGCATTGATGAAATAAAAAATACTTGTAAAGTTCTTTTTAGAAATAGAAGCTTGCTTCTCGGGTTACTCTTCGCATGACATGCTACCAAAAAGGAATTTATTTGCAATTTATTTTGGTCCTGTTTTACAGCTGAGAGCATTGGACTTCCCTACTTGAATGCAAGCGTCGGCAATGGGACGAGTTTTAAATACGGTGCTAATTTTGCGGTGGCAGGTCAACGGGCAAATTCTGATCGAGTTACCTATGCACATTTTTGGGACTACCCCTTGGGTGAACAAGTATCTCAATTCTTGGCTTTAAAGTCTAGCGCCATTGCCGGTAACATCTCTCGCTCCCCTTTCCCAAAGTATAATGCAATACACAAACTATAAGTTTTTCCACGAATGAAATATTTCTTAATTGATGAATGATCCGGATTTTGAGATGTAGTGAGCCAGTGACTGTATGATATAAAACATCAATGCCTTTTATGTCAAAATTTGTGCTTATTCTTCAATGCACACATCATTGTGTTATTTATTCTCTGTGTCATCTTTTTACTTTTTGTAGACATAGAACCAGACTCTACAAGTATCTATCCGAAACCAACAGTTTTTTCTGAGGCTCTATATACCATAGATATCGGCCAAAATGATATCGGGAGTTTGCTCTTCAAAAATGCATCTGCCACACTAGACGACTATGCCAAAGCTGTGAAGGTAGAATACTAAGCTTCAATAGGCAACTAATTAATTCGATATCATTGATGAAATTAAGAGAAGAAGTTCAGGCCGCCTGAAATATAACAGAACATACTTATTAAATTAAGTTACAGCTTAACCAATAAGCTAACTAGATATACAATATTCTGGTGCAAGATAGATGTGGCGACTCATATACGGGGTTAGGTTATCTTAAGCATGTAAAAGCTCATTCGTTTTCACTTCTGCATACTTTTATGCAATTACGGTTATCGGCTGCATCACAATATTTGCATCCCCGAGGATTTCATTCTATCTCCATTAAAGCTAAAAAAAATTTGAATGCATCACAAAACTAAGCAGGTTTCATTACACCAGTGGCTTTTACGATAATTTTGTTGCTCATTCATAATTGCTCAATAATTTATTTTTTTTTAACTTTGATAATCTGCAGAGGCTACTCAATGATGGAGCAAAATACTTCTGGATACATAACACATGCCCATGGGGTTGTTTGCCGAAAGCTTATACAGGGTGCGGAGAAGGTTTGATGAAGACGTGTACTAAGGACGAATATGGGTGCATAATTGAATACAATAATTTATCTCAGCAGTACAACTCGGAACTACAAAAGAGGGTTGATCAGTGGAGGAAAGACTACCCTGAAGCAGTCTTCACACTTGTAGATATGTATGCAGCTAAACACAGTCTAGCGACCAATGCTACAGGTAACGATCTAAGAATAACATCATCCTTTTCAAAACCAGTCGCAGAGACGTGTTGGAAAATCACTATAAGAAATTGACTTGATGCAGACGCCATGTTGCTGAACTGAAATTGATGGTAAAATGAGTATTGCTAAATTGTTTTACCAGAAAGAGACTGTATATAGCAATACAATTTGTCTTACTAAACACAATTTTGTAGTGAATGGAAAGTCGTGCTTATAGTATGTAAAGGCAAACAATTTATCATAATGCATCTAAAAAAATCCATAATTTTCTATTTTACTTAAATAAGAACTTTGGATTATTCAATTTATTATTTACGTTTAGGGGCTAATATAATAATATATCATGATGATGTTACAGGCTTTGGTAGTGCATCGAGATCTAAGTGGTGTTGTGGTGACAAAGATTTGGGTTGTGATCAAAAGGCTATAAAGAAAGATGCTAATGGAGCCGAGTATGTATGTGATGATCCATCAAAGTATTATAGCTGGGATGGTATGCATTACACTGAAGCTGCAAACAAATATATAGCCAATCTCATTATTGACGGATCATTCTCTGAGCGACGAGTACCGCTCACCAAAGGTTGTCGAAAATCATAAGGAGAGTGGATAACATGTACTCGAAAGCTCATTAAAATTCCCCCCTTTCCTTTTTTTCTCTTTTAATTGTTCCCTTGAGTTGTTGTAACGTACTCTGAAATGTTTCATGTTATGTTATTTCTTTGCTTAGTTACTGTCTCAATTCACATTCAACCGAATAAGGTACATCTAAAAGGGAATCAAGAAGTGAAAAAGAATGAAAAAGTAGTAAACCTTAAATAATGAGTAACAATATTGCTACAAATAAACTGTAAGAATCAAACATAAACGTGTACAGTTTTAGCTTTGACAGTTGACAAATATTAATAATCGTTACGTTACAAAATATACCCCATATAATAATGAAGCTACGCATCACAATTTATGATTTCAGAGGATATCCAGAAATCTTGGGACAAACGTGATCTACTGATCTTGAACCCCAAGGTACCTAAATATTACTGTGCATTACACAGAAAATGTTATTTGTGGTAATGACATTTGAAGCCCTACTCCAAACGGGGTAATCTTGGTTGTAATATTTAAAAGTCAATTTTTTATAATTGGAGACCTTTAATGATCCCAAATTATATTTGAAACAACAAATGACGTTAAAGAAAAAAACTGATGAACCAATAAACTTTTCTGGGAAATTATTTTGCAATATTCAACAGGAAGGAAACGATAACAGTGAAGGCAAATTACAAAGGAAATGCTAATAATTAAATATTTCCTAAGCGATATAATATCAGTAGACAGGGGCGAAGCCAGGATGTGTAAATGGGGGTGCCAAAATATACCAAACAAAAAAGCAACTTAAAATAATAATTTTTCATACTCACCCATAATTTATATACCCCATTTAAGTGTTGTTGAACAAATACCAAAGCATAAACACAAAAATTAAGTGTTGTTGAACAAATACCAAAGTATCTCCTCTACGCACTAAGTTAACGGGGGTTATCCATTGCGACTAGACGAGAGTGTATGTTAGGTTTTGGTTTTGTGTTTATTATAAATTGGGGGGTTTTTGCCTTTATTATTAATTATGTTCTTAAATTGTTAATTAAGGTTTATTTGTTGTAATTTTAATTCAATTGTTTGAATTGTAGAAGTTGAGACTTGAGACATATTAATTTTGAATTAATGAGATTATGGATGAGTTTGCATGATTTAGGAGTTGATTATGTGATTATATAGTTGTTGATGAAATTGGGTAAATTTATGTTGAATAAAGATGAATTGTAGTTTATGCATACAATGTGTTTGTTAAAATGCCTGAATGAGATTTTATGTTCTTAGAGTTGTTTGGCTAGTTGTGAATCTAGCACCTATAATTATGGGTTATGTTGAATTATGTTAGAGTGACGTATGTGAATGTGTTAATTGAATGGTTTTATATTATTGGTCGAGCCCTTGTGATTTAGAATAGTGGCAAAGGTCTATGTCTCTCCCTAAATCCGGGGAGATAAGGCGGCCGAGGGGATAGGGAATGACTCGTCTTACGGACTGGGGCGAGTGGCGTGAGAGGTCCCAGTGTGCACTATATTTATTTTATTGTTAGCAATGGTCTATGTCTCTCCCTAATTCCGGGGATATAAGACGGCCGAAGGGATAGGGAATGACTCGTCTTACGGACTGGGACGAGTGGCGTGACAGGTCCAAGTGCGCACTATAAATCTATTTTTATGTTAGCAATGGTCTATGTCTCTCCCTAATTACGGGGACATAAGAAGGCTGAAGGGATAGGCAATGACCTACCTTAAGGACTGGGGTAGGTGGCGTGAGAGGTCCATGTGTGCTATAGATGTGTGTTGAAGTTATTTAATTTATCTCGTTGTAGGATATTATTATATTTTTTTTATATGTTGATTATCGTAGTTGTCGTTTGTGAGTTATTGTATTTATGTGATGGAGTGACGGTATTTTGTGGCGCCGTCCTATCTATGTATGTGCGTGAGACTCACTGTTACAGTTTTGTCTTTCAGGTACAACTTAGGTTGGCACGTTCGGATAAGAGCATTAGCGCAGTATCGCATGAACTCGTGGCATCTTTCAGTTGCTTTATTTTCGCTTAGACTAGTTTTTTTTTTCTGTAATACAAGAAGAATGTTTCTGAAAATTTAGAGTCGGTTTTTGTATGTGTTCACATTTGGGTCACAGTAAAAACTGAAAAAATGTTTATTGTTTCTGAGAACTGTAGCTTGTAAGTTTAGTTTTGCACTCCATAAGACGAGCACAAAAAAAATAAGACGATCACTCTGCTTATCTATAGTTATAAGCCGAACACTCTTTAAAACAGAATTTTGTTACCAAGAAAATAAGATAGGAAAATAGTGCTCAAAACAGTTTTTCTAAATCTCTTTTCAACCACTTTCTTTCAAAACATTAAACCTAAAACCACCCACTTTCAAAGAGAGAAAAGAGAGAAGAGAGAGGTTCCAAGCTTAGAAAGGAGAAGAAGAAACCACCATTAGCGGGTTCATACCGGAAGTATCTCCTCTACGCACTAAGCTAACGGGGGTTATCTATTGCGATTAGACGAGAGCGTATGTTAGGTTTTGGTTTTGTTTTTATTATAAATTGGGGGTTTTTGCCTTTATTATTAATTATGTTCTTAAGAGTTAAGTAAGCAGTTAGAAGAACTGCTAGAGAAGGGGTTTATTAGGCGGAGTACGTCACCCACGTCACCGTGGGCGGCACCGACCTTATTTGTTCAAAAGAAGGATGGATCGATGAGGATGTGCATCGACTATCGAAAGCTAAATAGGGTGACTATTAAGAATAAGTACCCACTACCTCGAATTGACAATTTGTTTGACCAACTGAAGGGAGCGAAGTTCTTTTCAAAAATCGACTTGCGATAAGGCTATCACCAATTGAGGGTGAAAGATGAGGATATTTCGAAAATATCCTTTAGGACCCGGTATGGTCACTACGAGTTTGTGGTCATGCCATTCGGGTTAACTAATGCGCCGGCGACATTTATGGAGTTAATGAACCGAATCTTTAAGGAGTATCTCGACAAGTTCATGGTAGTCTTTGTCGACGATATCTTGAATTACTCGAGTTCAAGAGAGGAACACGAGGAGCATCTCCGTTTAGCGTTGCTCACGTTGAGAGAGCACCAACTTTACGAAAAATTTAGCAAATGTGAGTTTTGGCTAAATGAGGTAAAATTTCTTGGACATGTGATCTCGGAAGAAGGGGTAAAGGTTAACGCGATGAATATTGAGGCGGTTTCGAAATGGGGACAACCGAAGAATGTGTTCGAGATTCGAAGTTTCTTGGGTTTAGCGGGATATTATCGACGGTTCGTCAATGATTTCTCAAAGTTGGCGACTCCAATGACTCACCTTACCGAGAAAGGGGTGAAGTTCGTGTGGAGTGAGGCTTGCGAGAAGGCTTTCCTAGAGCTCAAGAAGCAGTTGACTAGTTCCTCCATACTAGTTATTCCCGAGCAAGGGAATGGTTACCAAGTGTATTGCGATGTTTCGAAGGAAGGTTTGGGTTGAGTCTTGATACAAGACGGAAAGGTTATCGCATATGCTTCGCGACAACTAAAGATTCATGAAAAGAACTATCCGACTCATGATCAGAGCTAGCGACAATAGTTCATGTGTTAAAGATATGGAGGCATTATCTGTTCGGGGAAAAGTTCGAAGTGTTCTCGGATCACAAGAGCTTAGGGCATATTTTTACCCAACGTGATCTAAATATGCGACAACGGCGATGGATGGAATATTTAGAACAGTACGACTGTGACTTGCACTATCATCCGGGAAAGGCCAATGTAGTGGCGGATGCTTTGAGTCGAAAGTCTCATGCGATCTTAGCGCATATGGCGATCGAGGAATGGAGGATGATGGGAAAAGTGAACGAGTTCAACTTGGAGTTGGGGAATGTTAATGTGGGGACCTTGTACACAATAGTGGTACAATCGGAACTCGTGAGTAGGGTTTTGGAAGCACAAGAAGGGGACGAGAAAGTGGAGAACTATGAGAAACAGATGAGTTCGAGCGAAGAATTAGATGGTTGGACGAAAGAAACCACTGGAAGACTACGATTTAAGGGAAGGACTTATGTGACAGAAAACATGAGAAACGAGGTATTAAAGGAGTTTCACCACTCCCGATTAGCCGTTCATCCCGGCGGGACGAAAATGTATCATGATGCGAAAAGGCAATTTTGGTGGCCCGGAATAAAACGAGATGTAGCTTCATATGTTAGCAGGTGTCTAACTTGCCAGCAAGTGAAAGCGAAACACCAAAGGCCGGCGGGTATGCTCCAACCCTTACCGGTGCGGAATGGAAGTGGGAAAGGATAGCAATGGATTTTGTGACCAACATACCTAAATCGGTAAGTGGGAATGACACTGTGTTGGTTTTGGTCGACCGTTTGACCAAATCCGCACACTTCATTGCAATCAAGATGGCGAATACGGTGGAAATCTTGGGACGAAAGTATATTAAGGAAATTGTTAGACTTCATGGGATACCGATTTCGATAGTATCAGATCGAGACGCGAGGTTTGTGTCGAGGTTCTGCGGCGCATTGCAAAATGTCTTAGAGACCAAGTTGACAATGAGTAGGGCGTTTTATCCCCAAACGGATGGACAATCGGAGCAGATTATCCAAGTGCTAGAGGATATGTTGCGCGCATGTGTGAATGACTTCAAGGGAGGCTGGGAGAGCCATTTGCCCTTAGTTGAGTTTGCGTATAATAATAGATTCCAAGCTAGTATTGGCATGGCACCTTTCGAGGCTTTATACGGGCGGCCGTGTAGGTCTCCGGTGTGTTGGACCGAGGTGGGAGAAGCGGAAATGTTAGGAGAGCAATTGATTCAAGAGACGACAGAAAGATTAAGTTAATTCAACAAAGGCTTGAGACTGCTCGAAGTAGCCAAAAGAGTTATGCGGATAAGAGAAGGAGACCTTTGGAGTTAAAAAAGGAAGATCAAGTATTTTTGCGAGTTTCGCCAAGGAAGGGGATTATGAGGTTTGGCTCTAAAGGGATGTTGAGCCCGAGATTTATCGGATCATTTGAGATCGTGGAACGAGTTGGAGAAGTTGCATACCGGTTGGACTTGCCACCAAAGTTGGCGGGGGTTCACCCGGTGTTCCATGTGTCAATGTTGAAAAAGTATCAGCACGACCCTTCACACATGGTGGACTTTGAGGAGATTGAGGTTAGTGCGGATGTGACCTACGAGGTGGGACCTATGAGGATTATCGACGTGCAAGAGAAGGAAATTCGAGGAAAAATAATTAGACTGGTAAAGGTGGTTTGGAAACACCACGGAGCCGAGGAGGCAACTTGGGAATGTGAGGATGAGATGAAGAGGAAATATTCGGACCTCGTGCTTTCTTTAGGTACTTTACTTTAGATGCATTCTAATTTCGAGACAAATTTCTTTATCGGGGAAGGGTTGTAATGCCTAGAGTTTGGAGTTCATTTTATTAGAGTTTAGTTTACTAGAAAGACCCGTACATGAGTTTATTTTATTAGAGTTTAGTTTACTAGAAAAACCCGTACATGAGTTTATTTTATTAGAGTTTAGTTTACTAGAAAGACCCGTACATTGAGTCTTGGGGACGTTTTGGAGTTGTTGAGTTGTCTTTTATCCTGTTTAATATTGTATATAGGTGTTTACCTTATTTGAGATTTTTACATGTTGTTCACGTACTTGAGTTATGGAGTCGTTGCGGGTTGTAAACCCTGCGTATTTTATTTCTTGAATTACGACACGAATTGCACGTTTAAATTTTATGGGCTTATGTATTAAAGTTTATAATTTCTAGGTATAGTTGTTTAGAGTGGAAATTTCGGGACGAAATTCTTTTAAGGAGGGTTAGTTGTAACATCCCGTATTTTTATAAATGGTGTTATTCATGATTTAATTTATCCAAAAACGTTTTATTCAAATTTTACCAAAAACTGGTCACTCGAATTGGTTACAAATTTTATAAATAAAAAGGACACAATAGCTTTGTTTCTAAAAATTGGTTATTTTTGAGTAGTAAAATAATAATTTTGATTAAGTGTTAACTTTTAGAACTTTGGGAACCAAATAGTTCGCTTTCCCAAACTTTCTCAAAACAGTTTTTTTAAACCTCTTTTCTGCCACTTTCTTTCAAAACATTAAACCTAAAACCACCCACTTTCAAAGAGATAAAATAGAGAAGAGAGAGGTTCCAAGCTTAGGAAGAAGAAGAAGAAGAAACCACCATTAGCGGGTTCATACCGGAAGTATCTCCTCTACGCACTAAGCTAACGGGGGTTATCCATTGCGACTAGACGATGTTGTATGTTAGGTTTTGGTTTTGTGTTTATATAAATTGGGGGTTTTTACCTTTATTATTAATTATGTTATTAAATTGTTAATTGAATTTTAATTCCATTGTTTGAATTGTATAAGTTGAGACTTGAGACATATTAATTTCGACTTAATGAGATTATGGATGGGTTTGCATGATTTAGGAGTTGATTATGTGAATATATAGTTGTTGATGAAATTGGGTAAATTTATGTTGAATAAAGATGAATTGTAGTTTATGCATACAATGTGTTTGTTAAAATGCCTGAATGAGATTTTATGTTATTGGAGTTGTTTGGCTAGTTGTGAATTTAGCACCTATGATTATGGGTTATGTTGAATTACGTTAGAGTGACGTATGTGAATGTGTTAATTGAATGGTTTTATATTATTGGCCGAGGCCTTGTGATTTAGAATAGTGGCAAATGTCTCTCTCTAAATCCGGGGACATAAGACGGCCGAGGGGATATGGAATGACTCGTCTTAGAGACTGGGGCGAGTGGCGTGAGAGGTCCCAGTAAGTTTATCAGGTTTATCAGGTAATACAAATGTAAGCGATTTGTATGTAGCAGGCGAAGTGGCGTGCACAGGTTTACATGGGGCAAATAGATTAGAGAGCAATTCTTTACTTGAAGCTCTTGTTTTCGGAAGAGCAGTTCAACCCTCGATAGATCACATGCAGAGTCAGCCCTCAAGGTAATAATTCTAGATTAGATTTTCACTGTGTAAGTTTTTTTCTCATACGTCCGTTTTTAACTAAAAAAAGTGTTGATTTCGCACCGCAAAAAACAAGAAAGAAATAGACATTTTACAATTCTAGTTTCCCACTTTACTGTTTTTATTATGTTTAGATATGACAATCTAACGATTTCAAGTTGGATTTAGAGATACGATATCCACATATTTTAAGAAATTTGGGTCTTGTTTGGTTGCATCTTTTAAGCTCCGCTTTTATGTTATTCTCCCTTAAAAGCTTGGCTGCATTTTGTTGATCCAGTTAAAAGCTGCGCTCTTTTGTTGATTTTGTGCGAAAAAACTAGAAGCTTTATGCTAGATAACCCAGCACTTTTGCCATTTTTTTTCAGAAAATCCAGCTTACTTTCTTAAAACATCAACGAAGCAATCCCTTAGCATTTATTTACAAAATGCTTTCATTCAGTTATCGTTCCTGACCAAGCCTAAAATTGCATTTAATTCTAAAAATGCTTTGTTTTTTTAGGGTTGTCTTGAAAGGCACTGATAAGGAATCGTGGGCCCGACCCATAGTACCGATTTCTTTAGGGCCTGTCGTATTGTAAAAAATCGTTAATAAAACAAGGGAAGTCAGAAAAGAGCTACAATCGATTATGTGGGAATACGTAGGTATTGTGAGATCCACCACAAGGCTCGAGACTGCAGAGCATAGGATTGTTGAGCTAGAGCTGAGCTGGGAGGCCTATCTATATTCGCAAGGCTGGGAAAATACTATGGTGGGTCTCGAGGCTTGCGAAATGAGAAATTTATTTTGTTGTGCCAAGCTTGTGGTTAGTAGTGCGCTCGCTAGGCATGAGAGCCGAGGTTTACATTATACTACCGATTTTCCTAATGTTGTGGAAAGTAAAAGGTTGCCTACGATTATATTCCCTTGTGGGGAAATGAACGCTACTTGGAGTTCAAGACAGTTACACAGGCAACCCATATGAAAAAATCGAAGATCTTATATGTATAAAATTGCTTTTGTCGAAATATCGGTATATCATTATATAAAAATATAGTAAATGTATATTCATGTGGTGCCCCGTTGACACGGAGCAAACAGAGCGAAAAGTAGTTACTTGTTTGCATTCGTGTGGTGTAAAGCACTCCACAACTACATATGTAGGTGTTTTTCGCTTTTTATCTATTGGTGTTGATTAGATTGGAAGCAAAAGGTGGGGATTTGGGGCACTTTTTTCCTTTTTCTTTGTACCCTTGATTCTTTTGCAAGAAATTAATAAATAGTGATGTGTTTATATGAAAATATTATATTTGTTCGAATTATTTCTATACTGTAGATTCATGCCCTTCCCCATTACGATGTGCAAGAAAATCTTGTTGAAGTTGCAATCAGAGTGTATACGTGTTTATGAGATGGTGCAAAATAATTTCGGTAGCTGTTTGCGTAGGCCTTTTTTTTCAATTTTTTTTTTTAAATAACAGGCCAATTTATTAATAACAGAAACAAAGTATCCTTATGGGCCAAGCCCCCATAATGGCTACTTCAAATATGAGAATAATAGAGACCAATCTATAAGGAAAACACAGCTCCGTCAAAATGAACGGTAATACAACTGAAGGCCTAAGATTGAGAATCGTCATGCAGTAATGTGATTACTTTCAAAAAAAATTCTTCATATCAATGGTGGGTAAAACCCACAATTTTATTTTATTAATAGAGAAATAAAAACATGGATGAAAAACCCCATAAAAACAAAAGCATAAACGTATTCCCATAGAGAACAAAGTGTAGAAGGAGAACAATTGTAGCAAAAATGAAATATAAGTTCAAAATGTGAAAAACGAAAAACTTGTTCCTTAAAAACTTCTTGTATCAGGTGACTTCCACGTAGCGTACGACCGCTACGTACAGAATCTCTCTCTCTCCTTTCTTCTTCCTGCCACGGCGATGAGCAACCCTTCCCATCCAAAAATTGATCTCCTTTTGTTCTTCGTTTAAATCTTTAAATTGAGACATTTTTTTTTTATATTAATGGTGTGAAAAACCCACTTTTTTATTTATTGATCAGAATAAAAATTGAGGGAAAAACCCCACAACAATAAAAAAAAAAAAGTATCAATAGTGCAGTGAAAATAAATACAGGGGCTTAGATACACAAATTAGAACTTTAAATGAACAAAACCAAAAGTGTGTGTAATCTCGTAGTCTTCTTGGAACTTTGGGGACTAACGATGTAAAAAAGCATACATCTCATCCTCTCCACCTCTTCGCCTGTATCATACACCTCAATCTCAGACCAAATAGATATATATAGAGAGAGAGCCACCTCTCTCTTCCTCTATCTTGCTGTTTCATCAACGAAATTAAAGATCTAATAAAAAGGGGTACTTATCTGATTTGCTTTGTTCCTAGAGAAGCCAATTGTGGTGCTGATTTGCTAGCAAATCTAGGCTTTTTGCTTGATCTGAAAATCTCTAGCAACCTCACTAATTTCCCACCAACACTGAAAAGTATTAAACATCTGAAAAAGAAAACGTTACCATATTTACGATTTCGACACAGGAAGAGTAGAAACAGCAAGATAGAGGAAGAGAGAGCCACCTCTCTCTTCCTCTATCTTGCTGTTTCTACTCTTCCTGTGTCGAAATCGTAAATATGGTAACGTTTTCTTTTTCAGATGTTTAATACTTTTCAGTGTTGGTGGGAAATTAGTGAGGTTGCTAGAGATTTTCAGATCAAGCAAAAAGCCTAGATTTGCTAGCAAATCAGCACCACAATTGGCTTCTCTAGGAACAAAGCAAATCAGATAAGTACCCCTTTTTATTAGATCTTTAATTTCGTTGATGATGTGTCTGATTTTCCAAAGACCTTTTTTGATTGTTCTTCAAAATGGTAACCAAAATTAGAGAGTCACTTTCAATAATTAGATTAATGTAATTTGTTATTTTTAATCCCATTAAGATCGCAAGGCTTCAGCTTCAATACTGGATTTGCCTTGCCTAGGTGATGAAAAGCTTTTGACAAAAATACCCTTTGAGTTTCTGAAAAGTCCTCCTATACCACTAGAATTAGTAGCAACTTTGAAACTACCATCAATGTTTAATTTCATGTAGCCAGTAGGTGGATTTGCCCATTTGACTAATTGTAGCTTTTTATCTCTTTGAACATGCCTTAAAAGGTGTAGATCACACCAATTCCAGTGAGTAGTAAACATTTTATCCTTTCTGGTGTGTAGCAAAATAAGATGAATAACCTCTTTAATAATTTGTTGTTGGGACATATTCTGATTGTTTAATGTACTTGCACATCTAGCTTTCCAAATTGATCAAATAATATATGAGGGGAGAATTTTTATGACCTTTTTTTTCATCTGGAGTGAGCCTTTTGTGTCTAGTAATAACCAAGAAACAAATCTACCTCTCAAAGTAGGGTTGTTGTAATAAACTCCCATTAAATTACCAAAGTAGCCCCAAACTGCTTTGTCTAGATTACTTTCACTTAGCAGATGACCCAAATTTTCTTCATATTTGCCGCAGCACTCACATTTAGAAGATAGTTGAATACCAACCCTTTTAACAGAGCTATCAACTGAAATGAAACTGCATTATTTAAGCTCTTCCAAGCAAAGTAAGAGATTTTCCCTGGTATAAGATTGCCCCAAACTAAATCAAAAATCCATTTGTTTGAATATTTTTCTCTAATTAAATTGCAAGCTGATTTGAAAGTGAAAACCCCATTTTCTGTATCTTTCCAAATAGCTTGATCACTCTCTTCACCAATATAAATGGGCTATTTGACAAATAAGCTTCTATTATAAGTAGGAATAAGATTATCAATTTTTTCTTCATTACATTTGCCTTGATAGAGAATATCATTAATCTGAATTTTATTGTCTATGTTTTGATCCATTATAGGGCATTCACCTGTCCAGTTGTCCAAATTCACATAAATGTCTCATTTTCTAATCAACCATACAATTTGATTTTCAGATATTTCTTTACCTTTCATCATTCTTCCTCAGGTATTGTTTCCTTTTGATACAACACTCTCATTTGGGTGTTTAGATTTACAGTATTTACCTTTCATGAATTTAGAGCACAAAGAATTTTGTGTTCTAAAGTTCCACCAGAGTTTGAGTGAGAAAGCCTCAATAATACTTTTGAAGCTTTTCAGACGTAGATCACGTTCTTTAATAGGTCTACAAATAGACTTCCAGTTCACCCAGTGTTACTTATTTTTTCCTTCTTTATTACCCCATAGAAAATTAGCTAGAATTTGATCAATTTTTTTAATAACCTGCTTAGGAGGGTTCATAACTGCTAGAGTGTAAATAAGAATGGACTGAAGCACTGAAATAATTAGAATTAGCCTTCCCCCCATGTTGAGATTTTGGGTCTTCCAACCTGTTAACTTATTTCTCACTTTGAGAATTAATTCATGATAAAGAATACATTTTTTATTGCCATGATATAACTTGCAGCCTAGATAAATAAAAAGGGGTTTTCTCACTGAAATATTGAGTAAGTTACTCACTTGAAGTTTATGAGAGTCAGTCACCTCTTTTGATGTATACATGAAACTTTTATCCATGTTGATTTCCTGACCAGAATCTGTACAATACTGGCTTAAAACCCTCTGAATATGATTTAAAGAATTCATATTAGCACCACTGAAAATAATAATGTCATCAGCAAAAGGCAAATGAGTAATAATAGGTGTTCCAATAGGAGCTTTGAAGGCTCTCCAACTCTTTTTCTCTATAAGCAGAGTGAGATTTCTTGTTAGGACTTCTGAGCAAAGAACAAAAAGACTAGAAGAGAGAGAGTCACCTTGTCTTAGACCATTAGTAGCATTAAAGAACCGTGTAGAAGCACCATTCACCAAAATAGAAAAGCCATTGCTAGAAATAATTCTCCAAAGTCTATCAATCCATATCTTAGAGAAACCAATTTTTTTTAAGACTGAAATTAGAATTTGCCAAGAAATTTTATCATAAGCTTTCTTCATATCTAGCTTCAAGGCTATCCTTTTACCACTGTTTTTCTTATTCAAACTTGAGATTAATTCTTGAACCAATAGAATATTATCAACTATATCTCTTTTGGCAACAAAACCACTTTGATTCTCGGATATAATATGGGGTAGAACAATAGACAATCTAGAAGACATAATTTTGGAGATGATTTTGTTACAGAAAGTGCATAAGTTGATAGGTCTAAAGTCGGAAAACTTATCTGCATTGGTCTTCTTAGGAATAAGGGCAATAAGTGTAGTAGTCATAGCTTTAGGAAGCTCTGAATCAGAGAAAAATTGCTTAATTGCTGCTAGAATGTCTTTCCCAATAATATCCCAACAAGAAGTGAAAAAATGACAATTATACACATCAATATCTGGGGCACTACTCTTGTTTAAGTCCCAAACTGCACTTTTGACTTCCTCCATACCAATCTCTCTAATAAAAAAATGATTATCATACTCTGTAATACACTTAGAAATAGCATCTAGGTTTTTATAAACAAAATTGGTAGTTCTATTAGAAACTAACAAATTTTTATAAAAATTGACAGTTTCACCTTGAATATCAAATTTATCAGTTAATTCTTCATTCTGTTTATTTATAATACTATTAATAACACACTTACTCATTCTCTTCTTTACTACTCCATGATAGAATTTAGTATTTGCATCTCCTTCCTTTGCCCACTTTAAATTTGATTTTTGATCCCAGAAATCTTCCTCTATTTTAAGTCTATAATTAAGGTTAGCTTTCACCTTATTAAACTCACTCCTATTTGCAGGTGTGAGACTATCTTCATACACTTTCTCTGCTATGAGAACCTTGTCTTCAACATCAATCACCTTCTGAAATATATTGCCAAATGTATCCTTGTTCCACTTAGATAAATTTTTCTTCAAATATTTCAAATTTAGGGTCAGAGAATATAGAGCATTGCCACATTTATATGTCCTCCAATTTATTTTAACAACATCTAAAAAATCTTTGTAACTAAGCCAGAACTTTTGAAAGATTAATATTTTAATGTTATGATCTTCTTCATTTTTCAAAGTCACCAATAGAGGACTGTAATCAGAGTTATCTTTTGTTAAATGTTCAAGAGAAATAGATTGAAAGAGGTTGTGACAACTCAGATTCACACAAACTTTATCAATTCTTTCTAGAATTAGGTCATCCTCAACTCTATTATTTCTCTAAATGAATCTAGAACCAATATAATTGAGCTCAAAGACGCCTATTTCATTAATACAATCCAGATAGTCATTTGCCTCTTTAAGATTAATAGGCAACCCCCCTGCTTTATCCTCTTTTTTAGACATAGTATTGAAATTTCCTGCTATAAACCAAGGATTAGTAGTTTTGGAATTTATCAGAAATTCCCAAAGTTGGAGTCTTTCTTGTACTGTACACTTGGCATAAACAGCAGAAACTTGAAAGGATAAATTTGAGTAGTGAACTTTAATATTTAGGTTAACACACTGACTGCATTGAGTGCCCACATTTACCTCTATTTCCAAAGTATGAAACACCCAAATTTTGTTGTCATTCTGAGCAAAAGAATAGTCAAACCCCACTTTTCTTCTATACAAGTCTAGTTTAGCATTATCCACTTTAGGTTCTATACAAATAAGAAACATACTCCTATTTACCATGCAAAGATAATTAATTCTTCTAATGGTAGCTTTATTTTTCACCCCTCTAACATTTTAGTTAAGTGCATTAATCATTTATAGCTTTTTCTTTCCCCCTTAGAGGATGATATTAGACTCATGTGTTGCTTCTCATATAGAATGACATTTTCCTTCTTTTTTAGCTTCTTTTTCTAGCTTTTAAATAGGCTTTCTTTCCACTTTTCATTTTCTACATCAACTTCAGTTATGGCTGTAGTATTACTTTCTATCAATGCATTTCTCCCAAAATCACTGTACTTTTCTCTATACACAATTAAAGGCAGGTCAGTATCTTGGTGGTCTTGAATTACATTATTGTCACCCATTTTCCTTTCTTCTTTTTCCTCTCTAAAGCCATCTTCATCATTTTTTTAGTTGGAGTAACACACATAATTTCTTCATCTATTAACTCTTCTTCTATTCCTTCTTGACTTATAACTATAACTTATGTACTTTTTTTTGTAGGTACGCTGAGGGAGGCCTTGCTAGGAGTTTCAATGAGTTGCTTCTCCACTGATTTGGTTTTTAGAAAAGTTCTGGCTAGCCAGTCCTTTGTGCTTTCTTTCTTTCTTTCATTGCATTATATAATTTGGCTTCTTATTTTTTCCTTTTTTGCCCATTCCCTTTAACTTTTACTTCTTCTTTATTGCTCTCTTTGCTTGCATTTTTAAATTTACACTAGTCTACTGTGTGACCTTGTTTAAAGCAAAAATTTACAATAGTCTGGCAGATCTTCGTATTTGTAGTATTACCAAAAACCCTCATCAGTGACATCTCCATAGCCAATTCTAACCATTTCAACTAGCTTTTCACCAAGATCAATTTCCACACATATTCTAGCTAGGCTAGGTCTAGTTAAATTAGAAGTAGGTTCATCGACTCTAAGGGGGTTTGCAAAACTCTAGCTATAGAAAAAATTCTTGAGATGTATAGATGAATAGGTAGCTTAGGAAGATTTATCCAAACAAGGACTATATGTGTCTCAAAGTCAGGATAAAAGTCATAGGTTTACTTAAAAACGCGCATAGGATGGCGACCAATGTATCAAATGTTTTTGAGCCATATTCTTGTGAAATCATTTTCGTAAAAACAGCGAATTAAAGCATGTTTGTGATCAAACACACCAATAGTATACTTTTCTTTAAGGTCTAGCTTACTAAATAACTTACTTATAGCTTCCAATATACTAGTAAATAGATAGAAATGTTTTAAGTACATCATTGACTATGCGACCTTCTTTAATGATTTTCTTGAATGTGTAAAAGTACATGATAATGTGCATTATAGTGTGCATTAAGAAAAAAAAAAAAATTAGTGTGTTTTGCGCAAGTTTTTTTCTCTACTTTGTACAGCTTGGCCCATATCGTTTCATTTCTTATTTCAGTTTCAATTATCCAGATCCTAACATAATCCATAAACCTAGCATAACTTATCCCTTTTCTTTATTGATGTTCAAGAATCAAGAATCAAAATGGTGATTTTTGTGTACCGGGGAAACTTATTTATATTTACTTCGAACGCCTGCTGTTTTTCAAGAAAATAAAGAAATTGGAGTATGTTTAACAATATTAATTCACATACGTGATATTGAAAATGAACTCTGTAAAAGGGCATGATAATATGCATTATAAGCTATTATTAGACTTATTTTCATTTGTAATCTTAAATAGTTCTGATAGCTGCCCAGCTTGAGTTGACAACCCATATTTGGCATACAAATTACTATGTTTGGGAAAAAAGAAAATAATTCACTTCCTGTTTCAGTATATGCCAGTTAACGATAGAACATATCTCTTAAGCACAATAATATGGACCCCATTTTCTGCCTAATGTTTACCTATAAATAGTTTCAAAACAAAGCATTCATATTCAAGGAAAAAAATATCTTTCATTTGGAGAAAGAAAGATTGATAGGTATTTGTGACCTTCTGTTACAACAATGGAGTTCGGGATGAAAACTAGTGTCTTATTTTTCTTGTTATTTGCATTTTCCGCTAATGCACGTACCGGTTCGAAGGAATGTAATTTCCCTGCTATTTTCAATTTTGGAGACTCAAATTCCGATACAGGAGGAGCAAATGTTCTCTTCTTCCCTATTCAGTGGCCAAATGGTTTAAGTATGGGCAAGGTTTCCAAGAGGATTTCGAATGGTCGTCTCATCATAGATTTCATGGGTAAATAATGCTTTCAAATACTTGAAGAGTTAATAACCATTTAAATTTAGTAGTTTACGGAGAAAATGGAGATTAATGAATTATCTATGTAATTGCGGTTATCCCCAGAACCTAACAATACACACAGATAGATTCATGACAATGAGACACAATTGATACAATTTATCGGCCTGTAGTATCATCACACTAGCAAGATTTTTTGAGAATGTAGTACATCCGCAAAGAAGTGGAAACGATAAAATCAGTTCCGAATCAAACAATAAGTTAATTGACATAAGGAGCTTATATCATTTAACGCCATTCACCTGAGAAATATAGCTAGCTCGGTTCACAGTTTGCTTGCTTGCTCAAGGTTTTACTATAATCAAGATTATAATGAACATACAACTAATTTAAACTAGATAGTCGCTTTCTGTCTTTCTCATTTCTGCATCAATGTAGCAAGGAGGCCTTATTTTGTTTATGAATACTAATACTCCTAACCCTGACGAATTACAACTATTTACTCGAAAATCTCATAACGAGGATGTTCGAATATCACCGAAGAGATGTACTACTATATTCGTGGCTGATCCTAGGAACGAGTCAGACTATAGTCAGTCTTTTCCGGTTTTCAAAAAGGAAAAGAATAGTTGAGTGTTTATCTTATCTTCATTATCATTATTCATTTTTTTGTTGTGTTTTCCAGCCGAGAGTCTTCAACTTCCCCACTTGAATTCAAGTGTCGATGCAATTGGGACGAGTTTTAGACACGGAGCTAACTTTGCGGTGGCAGCTCAACGAGCAAATTCTGATCCACATCCCAAGTCACCGATTTGGAATTACCCCCTTAGCGAACAAGTCTCTCGATTCATCAATTTTAAATCAGGTGCCATTGCCAGTGAAAAAATGGGAAATTTTGTGTCTGGTATTAATTTATTTAAAGGTATTAATAGTTGAACTCTGTTGCTATTTAGTCATAATTATACTTCAAAATACAATATTAACTTACACGCGTATCTTTCCTTCTATTGATTTCTATCTTCGATCCATTTTTTATCTTATATATTTTTATCATTTTCACCAATGAAAAGCTCGAATCAATTTATGGAAATAAATCAATAGCGTACCACAAACATAATTTTAATATTCATAATTATCAAAGCATAATAAAAAATTATTGTACCAGATGGTAAACAATTGATAGTATACTATACAACGGGTTCACAGATTTTAAAACATTAGGTAGTATAACTAATATATAATTTCATAATATGAAATATATTAAGTGACCAACAACCCAATAATTTCAAATTTCCAATATGTACCATATTTCTTTTCACAGTATAAAAATTAAACAATTTTATAGGATACCATATTTTTTTATAGTATGTACCAGACAATATAAAAATTAAACATTTTTATAGTTTACCAATTTTAAGAAAGAACATTTAATACATGTATGCTGCAAAAAATAAAACAAAGAAAACCTTATTATACCCTTACATAAAAAAAACCACGATTATACGGTCAAAATAACTCAATAAAATTTCATAGTATACAAATGTATACTCCATCACCTCAAAAAAATTCAAACTGAAGGCTACCATTTTTTTTTTGACAGTATATAAATTAAACATTTTTATACTGTACCTATTCTAAGAAAGAACATTAATTTAATACACCTATGATTAATTTGAGATATGATATAATGGGTGATTAAGTATGATACACAATAAAGGACGGTAAATGAAAGATGAAGAGTATTTTTAGGAAACTAATTAAATCTAGGTTGTTTTGGAAACAAGGGTGACATGTATTTTTAAAACTAATTTTGAAAAATGTGACTAAAATGAAATAGTGTGGTTGAGTTTTTGCTAATTAAATATAAGTAGTACTTAAAGCTAATTTCTCCTAAAAAAATTCTCACTTTGTAGTATTTACTACTCCTATTTAGGCACTACACAACTTTGTCAAGTGATACGAATTTTGACACAATGTTACATTTTTGGGAATTTCAAAAACACAACCAGTCATTTGGTGTCAAAACTCATGTCATTTCTTTGTTGCACAAACGGTTCTTTTATATAATACAGATAACAACATTGCAGGCAAAGGATCAGAATCTATTTTCCCTGAGGAAAAATCGTTTTCAGAGGCTCTATATACCATTGACATTGGCCAAAACGATGTCGCAAGTGTATTCAAGTCGAAAAGTGTCTCGGCCACCCTAGATGACTATTCTCAATCTGTGAAGGTAAATTTGCTCTAATCAACAAAAAGGAAAATTCTAGGCCTAAGATGTAGAAAATATTGGTTAAATCAAGTTACATATAATCATTAAGCTCGATAAACAATCAATATACTCATACTCTATTGATGTGGCTAATTTAGGATTAAGATCATATTAGACATGTAAAATCTTATAGGACTTCACTTTTGCTGCTATGAATATGGTTTATGCGTTGCACCACGACACTTGTATCCCCAAGGATTTTGCTAATTCTCCCTTAAAGCTCAAATGACAAATAATATGCAGAAACTAAAAAAAGATTAGCTACATCATTATATGTCACTAATGGTTTTTATTTTTATTTTTTTTTAACTTCCAGAGGTTACTTGATAATGGAGCAAAATATATGTGGATACACAATACATGCCCATGGGGTTGCTTGCCGCACGCGATCGAGTTAGGCTGCCCGGATTTTAAAACGTGTACTCATGATCAATATGGGTGCATAATAGAATATAATAATTTGTCTCAGCAATATAATTCGGAACTCAAGAACAGGGTAGAACAGTGGAGAAAAGAGTACCCCAATGCAGTGATCACACTTGTGGATATGTATTCAGCTAAACATAGTCTCTTAACCAATGTTAAAGGTAACTTGATCTATTTTCTAAGTAACTTCCAATAGTATTATCAAGATTTTAGTGAACACAGATATCTGTGCAGCAGTGAAACAATACAAGATTTACATTTTTGTTCATTTTTGTTTAAAAAAAAAACATGATGACGTAGTTTTGGAGAATAAATGCTCGAGTTGTCTTTTTTAAAGAAACGAGTCCAGCTCGAGTTGAAATTTTGTCACATTGAACCGAAAAGTATGCAAAATTATCAGCCCTACTTGGGGCCTATTTGGCTACCACTTCTAATCTCACCTAGTTTTGTCTAAACAGTTCAAAAGTGTTGGGACTTGGGATGAATGGTCTCAATTAAGTCGATTTAATGATTTGAGAAATCGCATCAAAACAAACCTCCAAGACACTACTTCAGTATTTCGTTTCAAATAAATTGAAAATCGATTTTCGTAAATATTTTGCCTTATGGAGATATGGTGGTGTGGCAGGCTTTAATGATGAATTGAAGTTCAAGCAATGTTGTGGTAAGAAAAATGTGACTTGCGGTCCATTGTCAAATGTATGTGATGATCCATCAAAATACCTTAGCTGGGATGGTACACATTACACCGAAACTGCTAACAGAATTGTAGCCGATCTCGTCCTCGACGGATCATTCTCTGAACCACGTGTACCGCTCTTAAAAGCTTGTAAAAAAGCATAAAAAGTTTTATTATATATAAAGGTCCAAACTCAAAACAGAAATTCCCTTGTCTCTCTGGATTTACCTTTTGCTACTCTAGATTGTTGCAACACACTCGCTAAAATGTATAATCTTAGATTTATTCTTTTGCTTAATCACTGTCACAATTTACATCTCTATTAGCGCTTCATTGTTGGAAAAACATTTATGGCGAGGGGATGTCGGCACCCTCTCGTCCGGACCGGTATCAACTCCACAGCAGGCGATCCGGGCCTGTTGACCATGGGTAACGCGTCACCCCGGATCTTGAGGGGCCGGACCGTGCCTAGGCCGGCCCAGAGAAGCTTGTCGAGCACACTTCCCCAATTAATGTTGCTGCTCCCTTGGGGGACCCTTTATGTGTTTCATCGACGTGGCCCAATCACAGGCCAGCCCCTGTGGGCCCCGGCCCATGAACAGTACCATTGTCAGAGTCATAAATGACCTGAAGCCGTTGGATCTTTATTAGATAGTGCAATGATCCAAGGGCTAATAGACCTCTGATCAGACTATAAATACCCCCACTAATACCAATTAGAGGGGGACACACACAAAAAGACAGAGAGGAGAGATAAAGCTTAAACAACCCGGACCACTAGAATTCCAATCGTGACACCTGAGACCACGACTTGTAACCGGACCGATCCCTCACCCTTAACTATATTCCAACGATCAAGTCAGTATCGATATAGAATGTCGTTAGATGGAGGTAATAACTATCGAAGAATCTAGTGACTTAGAATCAATGAAGATGGAAGAGTTGATCGGGAATCTAACAACTTGCGAGCTAAATTTTCAAAATAAGGCTGGAAAAGGAATTGCGTTCCAAGTTAAGAAGAAAAATTCAGTTATAACTGAAACTGAAGATATATATCCAAGACTCTTGTTTGGAGTTTAAGTTGAGTAATATAGAATGAGTTGGCTATTATGTTCTTGATTCTGGTTGATTGATTATTGGAGAAAGTCTGTATTTGAATTGTTTGTTTTTTGTTTTAGAAAGTCTGTGTCTTGTTGATGCTCAATCCGGTAATGATGCATAGTTTGTCTTTTATTTTGCAAAAAGGGGAGAAATAGAGAGTATGTTATAATTAAACTCCCGGATGATATTTGTGTGGTTTAAGATATTCTCAAGTATTTTGTTCTATGTTGCTATACTATGTTTGAATACTTGATTTATGATTTGTGGTTTATGAAAAATTGACACACGAATTATAACTGGAAAGTGACTCAAAAATTCAGGGGGAGTTGAACAGATGAAATATCCATTTATAACTGAATAAGCAACTCGGGTGGGAGTTTTGTGACAATCTAATATGTGTTTAAACTCTGTTTATATTCGATTAAATGGCTCTTGTTTGAAGGCGAGTTTATATATGTTGATTACCAACTCTAGTTTTTTCCAAATTAAACGACAAAGGCGGAGATTGTTAGGTCCAGGAATTGGCTAACTTATTTGTCGTTAATATGAGTTTAATTGTTTGAGTTTATATGAGTTTATAGGTTACTAAGGTATTTCAGTTACAACTAGACTTTCAACTCAGCTGGTGAAAACATATTACACTTTCAATTATAATTCACATATAACTGAGTTAATGGCGAATTTAATTGTGAAAATTCTGTCAACATAGATTTTCGAATTCTTATGATTAAATATTTGTTCGTGATATTAGTAGAAGTAATTAAATTAAATCAGAAGATATTTTTCAAATTACGAAAGTCAAATCAATTTAGAATAAAAGAGGAAGGAGGAAAAAGGAAAGATCTATGAAAATAAATAAGCAAATATGTTTGAACACAAAGGAAAGATCTTGAAGACGTGTAATGAATTTCGAAATAAAGAAGATAAGTACTTGATTGATATCAAGATCAACAAACGAAAGACCAAATCAATTAGAAGATTGGAGATTGAAGAAAGAAGATTTGATTGATATTTTATTTAGTCTTTTAACCGTATTATATAAACAGAGTACAGTTATAGTTTTTACTTACCCCTTATAAAAAAAGATCAGACATATTATTATAGAGAGAGAAAAAAAACACGGGTGATATTCAGAAAAACAATCATACACTTAGTAGTAAAGAGATTGATAGTGTTTAAATTGTGAGATGTTATATTAGGTAAATACTTGAGTGTCTCAGAGTGTTGTAAGTTTCAAAACCTATTACTGTACTTGACATATCAATAAATCACTGAGTGATTCCATCGAAGACGTAAATCTAGCAATAAATCGAACTTCGTAATTAAAGTCGTGTGTTCAATTTTGTTTATTCAGTTTTTGGTATTGAGTTTTGTTCAGTTACAATTTGAGTTAAAACTGAATTATAACTGAAAGTTTAACTGTAGCTTGAAATTTAGGCAATAATTTCTTTCAGAGGGAAAATATATATGTAACATCCCGTATTTTTATAAGTAATTTTATTTATGATTTAATTTATCCAAAAACGTTTTATTCAAAATTTTACCAAAAACCGGTCACTCGACTAATTTTTAGCCAAAAACCGAAACTCTTTCAAAAAACTTTATTTTAAAAACCTGTTACTAATTTTACTAATAAAAAGGACCCAATAGATTTGTTTCTAAAGATTTGTATTTTTTGAGTAGTAAAACTATATTTTTGGATTAAGAGTTAACTTTTAGAACTTTGGGCACCAAATAGTTCGTTACCACAAACTATCTCAAAACAGTTTTCTTAAACACTTTTCAGCCCTTTCAATAGATAAAATCAGTAAAAACAAGTTAGAAGAGAGAGATTACAAACCCTAATAAGAAGAAGAAGAAGAAGAAGAAGAAGCCACGTTAGCGGGTTCTTAACGGAAGCATCTCCTCTACGCTCTAAGTTAACGGGGGTTATCCATTGCGCTTAGACGAGGGTGTATGTTAGGTTTTAGTTTTGGGTTTATTATAAATTGGGGGTTTTTGCCTTTTATTTCAATTATGTTCTTAAATTGTTAATTGGGGTTTAATTGCTATATTTTTAATTTCATTATTTGAATTGTAGAAGTTGAAGATTTGACATATTAATTTCGGATTAATGAGAATATTGATGGGTTGTGTGTTTTATGCGTTGATTATGTGTTATTATGATTGTTGATAGAATTGGGTAAATTATTGTTGAATAGTGATGAGTTTTATAATGCGCATACAAGGTGTTTGTTAAAATGCCTGAATGGAATATTATGTTGTTAGAGTTGGTTGGTTAGTTGTGAATCTAGTATTTATGCTTATATGCTTAGTTGAATTGCGTCAAAGAGACGTGTGAGAATGTGATATTTGCGTGGATTTATATTATTGGCCGAGGCCTTGTGATTTAGCTGTAGTGGCAATGGTCTCTGACTCTTCCTAATTCCGGGGACAGAAGACGGCCGAGAGGATAGGGAATGACTCGTCTTACGGACTGGGGCGAGTAGCATGAGAGGTCCTAGTGTGCACTATATTTATTTTTATGTTAGCTATGGTCTCTGTCTCTTCCTAATTCCGGGGACAGAAGACGGCTGAGGGGATAGGAAATGACTCGTCTTACGGACTGGGACGAGTGGCATGAGAGGTCCAAGTGCGCACTTTAAATCTAATTTTATGTTAGCAATGGTCTCTGTCTCTTCCTAATTCCGAGGACCGAAGACGGCCGAGGGGATAGGAAATGACCTACCTTACGGACTGGGGTAGGTGGCATGAGAGGTTCATGTTTGCTATAAATGTTTATTTAATTTATTTCGTTGTTCGATATTATTATTAGTTCTTTTATACGTTGTTTATCGTAGTTGTTGTTTGTGAGTTCTTGCATTTATGGGATGGAGTGACGGTATTTGTGGTGCCGTCCCGTCTAGGTATGTGCGTGGGACTCACCGTTACAGTTTTGTATTTCAGGTACTATATAGGCTGAGGCGTTTGGTTAGGAGCATTAGCAAGATATCGCATGGGCTCGGGGCTTCTTTCTATTGCTTTCTTTTTCTTAGACTATCTTTTTAATCTTGTAGCCTACGGGCAAATTACATTCGTAGTTTTTCTTTTCTTATAACTTTGTTAAAATCATTACGTCTTGTAGCCGTTTTTGGCAAACCTTTTTATGTAATTGATTGATTGTTCCTTTAGCTCGCAAATGTTTTCTTTTAAAAATGTTAATTTTGTACCAACATGTTTCACTTTTCTTTTATTTAAAAAGGTCATGCCTCGATATCCGTGTTTATGGAAATTGGGGCGTGACAATATATGTGTGTGTGTTTTGGGGGGAAGGAGGAGTGGAGGGGGAAAGTTTGATGAAGAGGCTACTCAATGATGGAGCAAAATACTTCTGGATACATAACCCATGCCCATGGGGTTGTTTGCCGAAAGCTTATACAGGGTGCGGAGAAGGTTTGATGAAGACGTGTACTAAGGACGAATATGGGTGCATAATTAATTTATCTCAGCAGTACAACTCGGAACTACAAAAGAGGGTTGATCAGTGGAGGAAAGACTACCCTGAAGCAGTCTTCACACTTGTAGATATGTATGCAGCTAAACACAGTCTAGCGACCAATGCTACAGGTAACGATCTAAGAATAACATCATCCTTTTCAAAACCAGTCGCGGAGACGTGTTGGAAAATCACTATAAGAAATTGACTTGATGCAGACGCCATGTTGCTGAACTGAAATTGATGGTAAAATGAGTGTTGCTAAATTGTTTTACCAGAAAGAGACCGTATATAGCAATAAAATTTGTCTTACTAAACACAATTAATTTGTAGTGAATGGAAAGGTAAACAATTTATCATAATGCATCTAAAAAAATCCATAATTTTCTATTTTACTTAAATAAGAACTTTGGATTATTCAATTTATTATTTACGTTTAGGGGCTAATATAATAATATATCATGATGATGTTACAGGCTTTGGTAGTGCATCGAGATCTAAGTGGTGTTGTGGTGATAAAGATTTGGATTGTGATCAAAAGGCTATAAAGAAAGATGCTAATGGAGCCGAGTATGTATGTGATGATCCATCAAAGTATTATAACTGGGATGGTATGCATTACACTGAAGCTGCAAACAAATATATAGCCAATCTCATTATTGACGGATCATTCTCTGAGCGACGAGTACCGCTCACCAAAGGTTGTCGAAAATCATAAGGAGAGTGGATAACATGTACTCGAAAGCTCATTAAAATTCCCCCCTTTCCTTTTTTTCTCTTTTAATTGTTCCCTTGAGTTGTTGTAACGTACTCTGAAATGTTTCATGTTATGTTATTTCTTTGCTTAGTTACTGTCTCAATTCACATTCAACCGAATAAGGTACATCTAAAAGGGAATCAAGAAGTGAAAAAGAATGAAAAAATAGTAAACCTTAAATAATGAGTAACAATATTGCTACAAATAAACTGTAAGAATCAAGCATAAACGTGTACAGTTTTAGCTTTGACAGTTGACAAATATTAATAATCGTTTCGTTACAAAATATACCCCATATAATAATGAAGCTACGCATCACAATTTATGATTTCAGAGGATAATCAGAAATCTTGGGACAAACGTACGTGATCTACTGATCTTGAACCCCAAGGTACCTAAATATTCCTGTGCATTACACAGAAAATGTTATTTGTGGTAATGACATTTGAAGCCCTACTCCAAACGGGGTAATCTTGGTTGTAATATTTAAAAGTCAATTTTTTATAATTGGAGACCTTTAATGATCCCAAATTATATTTGAAACAACAGATGACGTTAAAGAAAAAAACTGATGAACCAATAAACTTTTCTGGGAAATTATTTTGCAATATTCAACAGGATGGAAACGATAACAGTGAAGGCAAATTACAAAGGAAATGCTAATAATTAAATATTTCCTAAGAGATATAATATCAGTAGATGAAGCATAGTCAGCTTTCAATTTTATTGCAGATACAACACCTCAGCTGTCACTGTGAAAAGTTATCTTCATTTCTTGAGAGTACCTTTTTTGACTTCCATTTGTAAAATTGTGAAGGATCACAGATATTATGAAAATATATGATGAGTGTTCAGACATCTGTGAAGTTTTAAATGTTTGACGTGCCTTTACATGGTATTGCATTTGTAGATGTACCTCTAATAAGGTGGATATGTGGGAATTGGATTCTTCTATACTGGTAGTGGCAGATCGGTCACAAAGTAAAAATTTTGAGAAACTAATCTCAGAGGCCTGTAGGTCTGGTGTTTTGGTGCATGTTTTTTTTTTCTGTAATACAAGAAGAATGTTTCTGAAAATTTAGAGTCGGTTTTTGTATGTGTTCACATTTGGGTACAGTAAAAACCAGTGTTTTAAATAGCGTTATCGCTATCGTAGCGTTTTTTCGAGAGAAACGCTAAAAACGCTAATAGCGTTGCTATATAGCGCTTTGCGGTGTATTTTTTTTTGCCTAAATATGCACTAAACTTTAGAATATATAACAAAAAAAAAAGAAATGTATAGTTATATTAGATAGTAATAAAAAAAAATCAAAAAAAAAAAAAAATTGTTGTTAGTGAGTTTCAAATGGGTCTGCTGGAAATTACAGCACTGTATCAACCATATGGACTGCAGACACTTTTATGAAAATTACACAATATATATTAATTATTTAGATCCGCTGTTTTTTTTTTCTAACTCGCTATTTACGCTTTTGGTCCAGAATTTCACGCTTTTTGCGCTTTTAGTCCCCTATAGCGCGATTTTAGCGCAATTTCACCCAAAATCGTGATTTTTCGTTGCGTTTTTTACCAAAAAAACGCTATTTCGCGCTACGTAGCGCTATTTAGCGCGAATTTTAAAACAGAGGTAAAAACTGAAAAAATGTTTATTGTTTCTGAAAACTATAGCTTGTAAGTTTAGTTTTGCACTCCATAAGAGGAGCACAAAAAAATGAGACGAGCACTCTTGTTATCTATAGTTATAAGCCAAACACTCTTTAAAACAGAATTTTGTTACCAAGAAAATAAGATAGGAAAATAGTGCTCAAAACAGTTTTTCTAAATCTCTTTTCAACCACTTTCTTTCAAAATATTAAACCTAAAACCACCCACTTTCAAAGAGAGAAAAGAGAGAAGAGAGAGGTTCCAAGCTTAGAAAGAAGAAAAATAAACCACCGTTAGCGGGTTCATACCGGAAGTATCTCCTCTACGCACTAAGGTAACGGAGGTTATCCATTGCGAATAGACGAGGGTGTATGTTAGGTTTTGGTTTTGTGTTTATTATAAATTGGGGGTTTTTGCCTTTATTATTAATTATGTTCTTAAATTGTTAATTGAGGTTTATTTGTTGTAATTTTAATTCCATTGTTTGAATTATAGAAGTTGAGACTTGAGACATATTAATTTCGAATTAATGAGATTATGGATGAGTTTGCATGATTTAGGAGTTGATTATGTGATTATATAGTTGTTAATGAAATTGGGTAAATTTATGTTGAATGAAGATGAATTGTATTTTATGCATACAATGTGTTTGTTAAAAGGCCTGAATGAGATTTTATGTTATTGGAGTTGTTTGACTAGTTGTGAATCTAGCACCTATGATTATGGGTTATGTTGAATTACGTTAGAGTGACGTATGTGAATGTGTTAATTGAATGGTTTTATATTATTGGCCGAGGCCTTGTGATTTAGAATAGTGGCAAAGGTCTATGTCTCTTCCTAAATCCGGGGACATAAGACGGCCGAGGGGATAGAGAATGACTCGTCTTACGGACTGAGGCGAGTGGCGTGAGAGGTCCCTGTGTGCACTATATTTATTTTATTGTTAGCAATGGTCTATGTCTCTCCCTAATTCCGGGGACATAAGACGGCCGAAGGGATAGGGAATGACTCGTCTTACGGACTGGGACGAGTGGCGTGAGAAGTCCAAGTGCGCACTATAAATCTATTTTTATGTTAGCAATGGTCTATGTCTCTCCCTAATTCCGGGGACATAAGACGGCCGAAGTGATAGGGAATGACCTACCTTACGGACTGGGGTAGGTGGCGTGAGAGGTCCATGTATGCTATAGATGTGTGTTGAAGTTATTTAATTTATCTCGTTGTAGGATGTTATTATATTTCTTTTTATATGTTGATTATCGTAGTGATCGTTTGTGAGTTCTTGCATTTATGTGATGGAGTGACGGTATTTTTTGGCGTCGTCCTGTCTATGTATGTGCGTGGGACTCACCGTTACAGTTTTGTCTTTCAGGTACAACTTAGGTTGGCATATTCGGATAAGAGCATTAGCGCAGTATCGCATGGGCTCGGGGCATCTTTCAGTTGCTTTATTTTCGCTTAGACTAGTTTTTATTTGAGATTGTAACATACGGGCAAATTACATTTGTTCATTCCTTTTAATATAATTCTGTTAAAACCATTTGTCTTGTAGCCGCATTTGGCAAACTTTATATTTATTCATTTAATTGTTCCTTTAGCTCGCAAGTGTTTTCTTTTAAAATTTTAATTTTGTACCAACAGGTTTCTTTTCCCTTTATTCAAAAGGTCACGCGTTGATGTTCGTGTCTTACGGATTTTGGGGCGTGACAAGTTGGTATCAGAGCTAACTAGGTTCTTGTATACTTTGGGATGAAGGGAAGATGGGTAACCATTGGACCAAGATCCATCGTATCATTTTCACAAAACTTATCCAAAAATTCAAACTTTTTCTAAAACGGGGGGTTGCATTTAGCTTAAGACATGTAGCTAGAATTTAGTAGTAGTTGATGAAAGGAAAGTCCACATGTAAGGCAAGTTGGGGACAATGATGACGCTTGTTGATCCCGGCTCACCAAACTAGTGGGTGGACCTCTCGTTGATATGTGTGAAGAAATACCTTAGCGATGTGGACTTCTAGAGTTTGCGAGGACGCTCGGGTGCTTTAGAATAACGTATCGTGATGGGTTATCCCTCGCACTTTTGTGTTCTTTGTATGCGTGTGTGGATTTATATAGTGTGTATGTGGTATAAGTTTGCATGTCGAATAGTAGCAAACTATTAGAGTGCGAGAATTGTGTAGTTGATGGTCTTACGTAATGTGTTTTCTAAATTATTAACTTGTGTTAATGAATATTATATGCGAATCGATGTTGCTCGTAAAAATGTTATGGATTAGAATGATGTTGTGTGATATGTGCCTTGTAAGGAATTTACAAGTGTTGAGTAATTTTACGTTTTTGTATCGATAATTTTCTGCAGAAAAATGATCGGTCGTCTGTCAAAACGATCGGTCGAATTTTTCAGACCTCTCTGGACCCAAAAAAAACGATCGGTCGTCTATCAAAACGATCGCTCGAATTTTTCAGACCTCTCTGGACCAAAAAACGATCGGTCGTCTGTCAAAACGACCGGTCGTATCTTTCTTACCTCTCGGGTAATATTTGGACCAAAACGATCGGTCGTTTTGTCCAAAACGATCGGTCGTGTTCTGGCAATTTTGCGATTTTCTCGTTATACTTCAAACGTTTATAACTCCTTCCTTTGTACTCCGAATTTGATTCCGCTTGAAGCGTTGGCTTCGTATTTCAGTATGCTATGATTTTGAACCTTAGAAAGCTTGATAAAGTGATTAATTTGTAAACCGAGCTTTTATCATGTATGAATATACATGTATGAGTAGTAGTGTCGAGTAAGACAACTAAAGTGTCGGTTTTAAATGTATGTAGTAATGGCTATTATCACAAGGACTAGTGGATGGGGACCAACTATATGCGGGGGAGCACCACCATCAAGCGGTGCGGCTACCCGAGGTGGGGCAAATGGAAGAGGAAGAAGAGCTCCAAGGGGGAGGGGAGCAACTCGAGGCAGAAGGGCTGCAAGAGGTCGTGGGGGGAGAGGTTGATAATGTATATGAGGGGGTGAATGAGGAAGAAGAGGAGACATACGCACCTGGACCGGAATAGGTATCGGCGGCGGGGATAGTAGATGGGGAACAACGGGTGAATATGGCTCGGTTTCACCTAAAGGGTGAGGCACGGAAGTGGTGGTTAGGGATCGTGGAAACTTAGGACTTAACCAACATCGACTGGAATGAATTCATCGAATTGTTCAATCGACATTTTCTTCCCGATTCTTATAAGGATGAAATGAGAAGGCGGTTCGATGAACTATATCAAGAGGGTATGACCGTTCAAGCATACCATCTAAAGTTTACCTCACTCTTGAGGTATGCCCCAGACTCGGTTCTTGGGGGTGTAGAAAAATGTAGGAGATTCATGAAGAGGCTGAACCCGACTATCTCATTGCAATTGGCATCGACCCGCCATGTCAACTATAATGAGTTGGTAAAATCGGCTCAAGCTGTGGAAGAAGCTCTAGTCCATAGCAAGAGAATCTCGGAGAAGTCGAAAACCGGAAATGCTCCGAGGGAAGAGAAGAAGCGGACTTGGGATATGGCGAATAACTCGCGTTTTCCACAATAGGGCAGAGAAGAGAGGGGTTTTAATCCACTACCGACCAACGTCGAGATGAGGGGAGCGTGTTTCCACTGTGGAGATGTGAATCATCGACAGTTCAAATGCCCTAGAGTCCAATGTAGGACATGCAACCGAATGGGACATACAACAAGGGTTTGTCCCGAGGGACAAGGAAGAATCGACACCAACCATCCCTTTAACCAACCTAGGTTGCCACCACCACCACCAAGACCAGAATTTATGCCACAACACCAATTACCTGGGAACCAATGGGGAGGGTTTCGGGGTAACCACCAAGGAGGGGGAAACCGTGAGAACTACCGAGGAGGCTATCAAGGCCTGGGAAACCGAGGAAATCATGGGGAAAATCGAGGACCGTAAGGAAACCCACCAATTCAAGCTCGTCTATTTGCCTTGCCACAGTTGCCAAACCAAGGAGATCCGGCAAATGTACAAGGTATGGTTCTTGTGTGCTCATCTTGGACACATGTTCTTTTCGATACGGGAGCTTCACGTTCTTTTATATCTAGAAGTCTAGTTGAGTCTTTATCGTTAGAAATTGGGGTTCTAGAGAACCCGATCGTTATAGAAACTCCTGTTGGGGGTCGAGTTGTGTTGGACCGAGTGTGTCGGTCTTGTGAGATGGTAGTTGCAGACCACGTGTTTATATTTGATTTAGTTGTTATAGAGATGTCGGGGTTCGACGTGATACTTGGAATGGACTGGTTGGTTCATTTCAACTATTTCATCGATTGTGTTCGACGAAAAATTTTCCTTACAACTTCATCCGGAGATGAGGTGTTCTTTCGTGGGGAAAGGGACGCTACCCTTTCTTCCATTCCTTATTATTCCAAGCGGGTTGTGGGCAACCTGTCTTGTCTTTTTGCTAATCTCTCGATAGTGGATAACGATGAGGAAGTGGAAATGTGGCCACACGTAGTGGACGATTTTAGAGATGTGTTTCCGAATGATCTACCTGGGTTACCACCAAAGAGAGGGTTAGATTTTTCTATCGACTTGGTACCGGGAACGGCACCCATAGCCATTTCCCCGTACCATTTGGCACCAGCAGAGTTGAAAGAGTTAAGTAAGAAGTTAGAAGAACTGCTAGAGAAGGGGTTTATTAGGCGGAGTACGTCACCGTGGGCGGCACCGACCTTATTTGTTCAAAAGAAGGATGGATCGATGAGGATGTGCATCGACTATCGAAAGCTAAATAGGGTGACTATTAAGAATAAGTACCCACTACCTCGAATTGACGATTTGTTTGACCAACTGAAGGGAGCGAAGTTCTTTTCAAAAATCGACTTGCGATCAGGCTATCACCAATTGAGGGTGAAAGATGAGGATATTTCGAAAACGGCCTTTAGGACCCGGTATGGTCACTATGAGTTTGTGGTCATGCCATTCGGGTTAACTAATGCGCCGACGACATTTATGGAGTTAATGAACCGAATCTTTAAGAAGTATCACGACAAGTTCATGGTGGTCTTTGTCGACGATATCTTGATTTACTTGAGTTCAAGAGAGGAACACGAGGAGCATCTCCGTTTAGCGTTGCTCACGTTGAGAGAGCACCAACTTTACGGAAAATTTAGCAAATGTGAGTTTTGGCTAAATGAGGTAAAATTTCTTGGACATGTGATCTCGGAAGAAGGGGTAAATGTGGACGCGACGAAAATTGAGGCGGTTTCGAAATGGGCACAACCGAAGAATGTGTTCGAGATTCGAACTTTCTTGGGTTTAGCGGGATATTATCGACGGTTCGTCAAGGATTTCTCAAAGTTGGCGACTCCAATGACTCACCTTACCGAGAAAGGGGTGAAGTTCGTGTGGAGTGAGACTTGCGAGAAAGCTTTCCTAGAGCTCAAGAAGCAGTTGACTAGTTCCTCCATACTAGTTATTCCTGAGCAAGGGAATGGTTACCAAGTGTATTGCGATGCTTCAAAGGAAGGTTTGGGTTGCGTCTTGATACAAGACGGAAAGGTTATCGCATATGCTTCGCGACAACTAAAGATTCATGAAAAGAAGTATCCGACTCATGACCAGAGCTAGCGGCAATAGTTCATGTGTTAAAGATATGGAGGCATTATCTGTTCGGGGAAAAATTCGAAGTGTTCTCGGATCACAAGATCTTAGGGCATATTTTTACCCAACGTGATCTAAATATGCGACAACGGCGATGGATGGAATATTTGAAACAGTACAACTATGACTTGCACTATCATCCGGGAAAGGCCAATGTAGTGGCGGATGCTTTGAGTCGAAAGTCTCATGGGACCTTAGCACATATGGCGATCGAGGAATGGAGGATGATGGGAAAAGTGAACGAGTTCAACTTGGAGTTGGGGAATGTTAATGTGGGGACCTTGTACACAATAGTGGTACAACCGGAACTCGTGAGTAGGGTTTTGGAAGCGCAAGAAGGGGACGAGAAAGTGGAGAACTATGAGAAACAGATGAGTTCGAGCAAAGGATTAGATGGTTGGATGAAAGAAACCACTGGAGGACTACAATTTAAGGAAAGGACTTATGTGACAGAAAACATGAGAAACGAGGTATTAAAGGAGTTTCACCACTCCCGATTAGCCGTTCATCCCGCCGGAACAAAAATGTATCATGATGCGAAAAGACAATTTTGGTGGCCCGGAATGAAACGAGATGTAGCTTCATATGTTAGCAGGTGTCTAACTTGCCAGCAAGTGAAAGCGGAACACCAAAGGCCGGAGGGTATGATCCAACCCTTACCGGTGCGGAATGGAAGTGGAAAAGGATAGCAATGGATTTTGTGACCAACTTACCTAAATCGATAAGTGGAAATGACACTGTGTGGGTTGTGGTCGACCGTTTGACCAAATCTGCACACTTCATTGCAATCAAGATGGCGAATTCGGTGGAAATCTTGGGACGAAAGTATATTAAGGAAATTGTTAGACTTCATGGGGTACCGATTTCGATAGTATCGGATCGAGACGCGAGGTTTGTGTCGAGGTTCTGGGGCGCATTGGAAAATGCCTTAGGGACCAAGTTGGCAATGAGTACGGTGTTTTATCCCCAAACGGATGGACAATCGGATCGGACTATCCAAGTGCTAGAGGATATATTGCGCGCATGTGTGAATGACTTCAAGGGAAGCTGGGAGAGCCATTTGCCCTTAGTTGAGTTTGCGTATAGTAATAGCTTCCAAGCTAGTATTGGCATGGCACCTTTCAAGGCTTTATACGGGCGGCCGTGTAGGTCTCCGGTGTGTTGGACCGAGGTGGGAGAAGCGGAAATGTTATGACCGCAATTGATTCAAGAGACGACAGAAAAGATTAAGTTAATTCAACAAAGGCTTGAGACTGCTCGAAGTAAGCAAAAGAGTAATGCGGATAAGAGTAGGAGACCTTTGGAGTTCAAAAAGGAGGATCAAGTATTTTTGCGAGTTTCGCCAAGGAAGGGGATTATGAGGTTTGGCTCTAAAGGGATGTTGAGTCCGAGATTTATCGGACCATTTGAGATCGTGGACCGAGTTGGAGAAGTTGCATACCGGTTGGACTTGCCACCAAAGTTGGCGGGGGTTCACCCGGTGTTCCATGTGTCAATGTTTAAAAAGTATCATCACGACCCTTCACACGTGGTGCACTTTGAGAACATTGAGGTTAGTGAGGATGTGACCTACGAGGTGGGACCTATGAGAATTATCGACGTACAAGAGAAGGAACTTCGAGGAAAAATAATTAGACTGGTAAAGGTGGTTTGGAAACACCACGGGGCCGAGGAGGCAACTTGGGAACGTGAGGATGAGATGAAGAGAAAATATCCGGACCTCGTGCTTTCTTTAGATACTTTACTTTAGATGCATTCTAATTTTGAGACGAAATTTCTTTATCGGGGAAGGGTTGTAACGCCTAGAGTTTGGAGTTCATTTTATTAGAGTTTAGTTTACTAGAAAGACACGTACATGATTTTATTTTATTAGAGTTTAGTTTACTAGAAAGACCCGTACATGAGTTTATTTTATTAGAGTTTAGTTTACTAGAAAGACCCGTACATTGAGTCTTGGGGACGTTTTGGAGTTGTTGAGTTGTCTTTTATCCTGTTTAATATTGTATATAGTTGTTTACTTTATTTGAGATTTTTACATGTTGTTCACGTACTTGAGTTATGGAGTTGTTGCGGGTTGTAAGCCTTGCGTATTTTATTTCTTGAATTACGACACGAATTGCACGTTTAAATTTTATGTGCTTATGTATTAAAGTTTATAATTTCTGGGTATAGTTGTTTAGAGTGGAAATTTCGGGACGAAATTATTTTAAGGAGGGTTAGTTGTAACATTCCGTATTTTTATAAATGGTGTTATTCATGATTTAATTTATCCAAAAACGTTTTATTCAAATTTTACCAAAAACCGGTCACTCGACTAATTTTTAGCCAAAAACCGAAACTCTTCCGAAAAACTTTATTTTAAAAACCTGTTACAAATTTTATAAATAAAAAGGACACAATAGCTTTGTTTCTAAAAATTGGTTATTTTTTAGTAGTAAAATAATAATTTTGATTAAGAGTTAACTTTTAGAACTTTGGGGACCAAATAGTTCGCTTTCCCAAACTTTCTCAAAACAGTTTTTCTAAACCTCTTTTCTACCACTTTCTTTCAAAACATTAAACCTAAAACCACCCACTTTCAAAGAGATAAAATAGAGAAGAGAGAGGTTCCAAGCTTAGGAAGAAGAAGAAGAAACCACCATTAGCGGGTTCATACCGGAAGTATCTCCTCTACGCACTAAGCTAACGGGGGTTATCCATTGCGACTAGACGATGGTGTATGTTAGGTTTTGGTTTTGTGTTTATTATAAATTGGGGGTTTTTGCCTTTATTATTAATTATGTTCTTAAATTGTTAATTGAATTTTAATTCCATTGTTTGAATTGTATAAGTTGAGACTTGAGACATATTAATTTCGAATTAATGAGATTATGGATGGGTTTGCATGATTTAGGAGTTGATTATGTGAGTATATAGTTGTTGATGAAATTGGGTAAATTTATGTTGAATAAAGATGAATTGTAGTTTATGCATACAATGTGTTTGTTAAAATGCCTGAATGAGATTTTATGTTATTGGAGTTGTTTGGCTAGTTGTGAATCTAGCACCTATGATTATGGGTTATGTTGAATTACGTTAGAGTGACGTATGTGAATGTGTTAATTGAATGGTTTTATATTATTGGCCGAGGCCTTTTAATTTAGAATAGTGGCAAAGGTTTATGTCTCTCTCTAAATCCGGGGACATAAGACGGCCGAGGGGATATGGAATGACTCGTCTTACGGATTGGGACGAGTGGCGTGAGAGGTCCCAGTAAGTTTATCAGGTTTATCAGGTAATACAAATGTAAGCGATTTGTATGTAGCAGGCGAAGTGGCGTGCACAGGTTTACATGGGGCAAATAGATTAGAGAGCAATTCTTTACTTGAAGCTCTTGTTTTCGCTCGAAGAGCAGTTCAACCCTCGATAGATCACATGCAGAGTCAGCCCTCAAGGTAATAATTCTAGATTAGATTTTCACTGTGTAAGTTTTTTTCTCATACATCCGTTTTTAACTAAAAAAAGTGTTGATTTCGCACCGCAAAAAACAAGAAAGAAATAGACATTTTACAATTCTAGTTTCCCACTTTACTGTTTTTATTATGTTTAGATATGACAATCTAACGATTTCAAGTTGGATTTACAGATACGATATCCACATATTTTAAGAAATTTGGGCCTTGTTTGGTTGCATCTTTTAAGCTCCGCTTTTATGTTATTCTCCCTTAAAAGCTTGGCTGCATTTTGTTGATCCAGTTAAAAGCTGCGCTCTTTTGTTGATTTTGTGCGAAAAAACTAGAAGCTTTATGCTAGATAACCCAGCACTTTTGCCATTTTTTTTAAGAAAATCCAGTTTACTTTCTTAAAACATCAACGAAGCAATCCCTTAGCATTTATTTACAAAATGCTTTCATTCAGTTATCGTTCCTGACCAAGCCTAAAATTGCATTTAATTCTAAAAATGCTTTGTATTTTTAGGGTTGTCTTGTAAGGCACTGATAAGGAATCGTGGGCCCGACCCATAGTACCGATTTCTCTAGGGCCTGTCGTATTGGAAAAAATCGCAAATAAAACAAGGGAAGTTAGAAAAGAGCTACAATCGATTATGTGGGAATACGTAGGTATTGTGAGATCCAGCACAAGGCTCGAGACTGCAGAGCATAGGATTGTTGAGCTAGAGCTGAGCTGGGAGGCCTATCTATATTCGCAAGGCTGGGAAAGTACTATGGTGGGTCTCGAGGCTTGCGAAATGAGAAATTTATTTTGTTGTGCCAAGCTTGTGGTTAGTAGTGCGCTCGCTAGGCATGAGAGCCGAGGTTTACATTATACTACCGATTTTCCTAATGTTGTGGAAAGTAAAAGGTTGCCTACGATTATATTCCCTTGTGGGGAAATGAACGCTACTTGGAGTTCAAGACAGTTACACAAGAAACCCATATGAAAAAATCTAAGATCTTATATGCATAGAATTGTTTTTGTCGAAATATCGGTATATCATTATATAAAAATATATATTCATGTGGTGCCCCGTTGACACGGAGGAAACAAAGCGAAAAGTAGTTACTTGTTTGCATTCGTGTGGTGTAAAGCACTCAAAATGTGAAAAACGAAAAACTTGTTCCTTAAAAACTTCTTGTATCAGGTGACTTCCACGTAGCGTACGACCGCTACGTACAGAATCTCTCTCTCTCTCCTTTCTTCTTCCTGCCACGGCGATGAGCAACCCTTCCCATCCAAAAATTGATCTCCTTTTGTTCTTCGTTTGAATCTTTAAATTGAGACATTTTTTTTATATTAATGGTGGGGAAAAGCCACTTTTTTATTTATTGATCAGAATAAAAAGTGAGGGAAAAACCCCACAACAATAAAAAAAAAAAAAAAAAAAGTATCAATAGTGCAGTGAAAATAAATATAGGAGCTTAGATACACAAATTAGAACTTTAAATGAACAAAACCAAAAGTGTGTGTAATCTCGTAGTCTTCTTGGAACTTTGGGGACTAACGATGTAAAAAAGCATACATATCATCCTCTCCACCTCTTCGCCTGTATCATACACCTCAATCTCAGACCAAATAGATATATATAGAGAGAGAGCCACCTCTCTCTTCCTCTATCTTGCTGTTTCTACTCTTCCTGTGTCGAAATCGTAAATATGGTAACGGTTTCTTTTCCAGATGTTTAATACTTTTCAGTGTTGATGGGAAATTAGTGAGGTTGCTAGAGATTTTCAGATCAAGCAAAAAGCCTAGATTTGCTAGCAAATCAGCACCAGAATTGGCTTCTCTATGCACAAAGCAAATCAGATAAGTACCTTTTTTTATTAGATCTTTAATTTCGTTGATGATGTGTCTGATTTTCCAAGGACCTTTTTTTATTGTTCTTCAAAATGGTAACCAAAATTAGAGTCACTTTCAATAATTAGATTAATGTAATTTGTTATTTTTAATCCCATTATGATCGCAAGGCTTCAGCTTCAATACTGGATTTGCCTTGCCTAGGTGATGAAAAGCTTTTGACAAAAATAACATTTGAGTTTCTGAAAAGTCCTCCTATACCACTAGAATTAGTAGCAACTTTGAAACTACCATCAATGTTTAATTTCATGTAGCCAGTAGGTGGATTTGCCCATTTGACTAATTGTACCTTTTTATCTCTTTAAACATGCCTTAAAAGGTGTAGATCACACCAATTCCAGTGAGTAGTAAACATTTTATCCTTTCTGGTGTGTAGCAAAATAAGATGAATAACCTCTTTAATAATTTGTTGTTGGGACATATTCTGATTGTTTAATGTACTTGCACATCTAGTTTTCCAAATTGATCAAATAATATATGAGGGGAGAATTTTTATGACCTTTTTTTTTCCATCTGGAGTGAGCCTTTTGTGTCTAGTAATAACCAAGAAACAAATCTACCTCTCAAAGTAGGGTTGTTGTAATAAACTCTCATTAAATTACCAAAGTAGCCCCAAACTGCTTTGTCTAGATTACTTTCACTTAGTAGATGACCCAAATTTTCTTCATATTTGCTGCAGCACTCACATTTAGAAGATAGTTGAATACCAACCCTTTTAACAGAGCTATCAACTGAAATGAAACTGCATTATTTAAGCTCTTCCAAGCAAAGTAAGAGATTTTCCCTGGTATAAGATTGCCCCAAACTAAATCAAAAATCCATCTGTTTGAATATTTTTCTCTAATTAAATTGCAAGCTGATTTGAAAGTGAAAACCCCATTTTCTGTATCTTTCCAAATAGCTTGATCACTCTCTTCACCAATATAAATGGGCTATTTGACAAATAAGCTTCTATTATAAGTAGGAATACGATTATCAATTTTTTCTTCATTACATTTGCCTTGATATAGAATATCATTAATCTGAATTTTATTGTCTATGTTTTGATCCATTATAGGACATTCACCTGTCCAGTTGTCCAAATTCACATAAATGTCTCATTTGCTAATCAACCATACAATTTGATTTTCAGAGATTTCTTTACCTTTCATCATTCTTCCTCAGGTATTGTTTCCTTTTGATACAACAATCTCATTTGGGTGTTTAGATTTACAGTATTTACCTTTCATGAATTTAGACCACAAAGAATTTTGTGTTCTAAACTTCCACCAGAGTTTGAGTGAGAAAGACTCAATAATACTTTTGAAGCTTTTCACACGCAGATCACATTCTTTAATAGGTCTACAAATAGACTTCCAGTTCACCCAGTGGTACTTATTTTTTCCTTCTTTATTACCCTATAGAAAATTAGCTAGAATTTGATCAATTTTTTTAATAACCTGCTTAGGAGGGTTCATAACTGCTAGAGTGTAAATAGGAATGGACTGAAGCACTGAAATAATTAGAATTAGCCTTCCCCCCATGTTGAGATTTTGGGTCTTCCAACCTGATAACTTATTTCTCACTTTGAGAATTAATTCATGATAAAGAATACATTTTTTATTGGCATGATATAACTTGCAGCCTAGATAAATAAAAGGGGGTTTTCTCACTGAAATATTGAGTAAGTTACTCACTTGAAGTTTATGAGAGTCAGTCACCTCTTTTGATGTATACATGAAACTTTTATCCATGTTGATTTCCTGACCAGAATCTGTACAATACTGGCTTAAAACCCTCTGAATATGATTTAAAGAATTCATATTAGCACCACTGAAAATAATAATGTCATCAGCAAAAGGCAAATGAGTAATAATAGGTGTTCCAATAGGAGCTTTGAAGGCTCTCCAACTCTTTTTCTCTATAAGCAGAGTGAGATTTCTTGTTAGGACTTCTGAGCAAAGAACAAAAAGACTAGAAGAGAGAGGGTCACCTTGTCTTAGACCATTAGTAGCATTAAAGAACCGTGTAGAAGCACCATTCACCAAAATAGAAAAGCCATTGCTAGAAATAATTCTCCAAAGTCTATCAATCCATATCCTAGATAAACCAATTTTTTTTAAGACTGAAATTAGAAAATGCCAAGAAATTTTATCATAAGCTTTCTTCATATCTAGCTTCAAGGCTATGCTTTTACCACTGTTTTTCTTATTCAAACTTGAGATTAATTCTTGAGCCAATAGAATATTATCAACTATATCTCGTTTGGCAACAAAACCACTTTGATTCTCGGATATAATATGGGGTAGAACAATAGACAATCTAGAAGACATAATTTTGGAGATGATTTTGTTACAGAAAGTGCATAAGTTGATAGGTCTAAAGTCGGAAAACTTATCTGCATTGGTCTTCTTAGGAATAAGGGCAATAAGTGTAGTAGTCATAGCTTTAGGAAGCTCTGAATCAGAGAAAAATTGCTTAATTGCTGCTAGAATGTCTTTCCCAATAATATCCCAACAAGAAGTGAAAAAATGACAATTATACACATCAATATCTGGGGCACTACTCTTGTTTAAGTCCCAAACTGCACTTTTGACTTCCTCCATACCAATCTCTCTAATAAAAAAATGATTATCATACTCTGTAATACACTTAGAAATAGCATCTAGGTTTTTATAAACAAAATTGGTAGTTCTATTAGAAGCTAACAAATTTTTATAAAAATTGACAGTTTCACCTTGAATATCAAATTTATCAGTTAATTCTTCATTCTGTTTATTTATAATACTATTTATAACACATTTACTCATTCTCTTCTTTACTACTCCATGATAGAATTTAGTATTTGCATCTCCTTCCTTTGCCCACTTTAAATTTGCTTTTTGATCCCAGAAATCTTCCTCTATTTTAAGTCTATAATTAAGGTTAGCTTTCACCTTATTAAACTCACTCCTATTTGCAAGTGTGAGACTATCTTCATACACTTTCTCTGCTATGAGAACCTTGTCTTCAACATCAATCATCTCCTGAAATATATTGCCAAATGTATCCTTGTTCCACTTAGATAAATTTTTCTTCAAATATTTCAAATTTAGGGTCAGAGAATATAGATCATTGCCACATTTATATGTCCTCCAATTTATTTTAACAACATCTAAAAAATCTTTGTAACTAAGCCAGAACTTTTGAAAGATTAATATTTTAATGTTCTGATCTTCTTCATTTTTCAAAGTCACCAATAGAGGACTGTAATCAGAGTTATCTTTTAATAAATGTTCAAGAGAAATAGATTGAAAGAGGTTGTGACAACTCAGATTCACACAAACTTTATCAATTCTTTCTAGAATTAGGTCATCCTCAACTCTATTATTTCTCTAAATGAATCTAGAACAATATAATTGAGCTCAATGACGCCTATTTCATTAATACAATCCAGATAGTCATTTGCCTCTTTAAGATTAATAGGCAACCCCTCTGCTTTATTCTCTTTTTTAGACATAGTATTGAAATTTCCTGCTGTAAACCAAGGATTAGTAGTTTTGGAATTTATCAGAAATTCCCAAAGTTGGAGTCTTTCTTGTACTGTATACTTGGCATAAACAGCAGAAACTTGAAAGGATAAATTTGAGGAGTGAACTTTAATATTTAGGTTAACACACTGACTGCATTGAGTACCCACATTTACCTCTATTTCCAAAGTATGAAACACCCAAATTTTGTTGTCATTCTGAGCAGAAGAATAGTCAAACCCCACTTTTCTTCTATACAAGTCCAGTTTAGCATTATCCACTTTAGGTTCTATACAAATAAGAAACATACTCTTATTTACCATGCAAAGATAATTAATTCTTCTAATGGTAGCTTTATTTTTCACCCCTCTAACATTTTAGATAAGTGCATTAATCATTTATAGCTTTTTCTTTCCCCCTTAGAGGATGATATTAGACTCATGTGTTGCTTCTCATATAGAATGACATTTTCCTTCTTTTTTAGCTTCTTTTTCTAGCTTTTAAATAGGCTTTCTTCCCACTTTTCATTTTCTACATCAACTTCAGTTATGGCTGTAATATTACTTTCTATCAATCCATTTCTCCCAAAATCACTGTACTTTTGTATTTTTAGTATTACCAAAAACCCTCATCAGTGACATCTCCATAACCAATTCTAACCATTTCAACTACCTTTTCACCAAGATCAATTTCCACACATATTCTAGCTAGGCTAGGTCTAGTTAAATTAGAAGTAGGTTCATCGACTCTAAGGGGGTTTGCAAAACTCTAGCTATAGAAAAATTCTTGAGATGTATAGATGAATAGGTAGCTTAGGAAGATTTATCCAAACAGGGACTATAATGTCTCAAAGTCAGGATAAAGTCATAGGTCCACTTAAAAATGCGCATAGGATGGCGATCAATGTATCAAATGTTTTTGAGCCATATTCTTGTGAAATCATTTTCGTGAAAACAGCGAATTAAAGCATCACACCAATAGTATACTTTTCTTTAAGGTCTAGCTTACTAAATAACTTACTTATAGCTTCCAATATACTAGTAAATAGATAGAGATGTTTTAAGTACATCATTGACTATGCGACCTTCTTTAACGATTTTCTTGAATGTGTAAAAGTACATGATAATGTGCATTGAGATAAAAAAAAAAATTAGTGTGTTTTGCACAAGTTTTTTTCTCTACTTTTTTCAGCTTGGCCCATATCGTTTCATTTCTTATTTCTGTTTCAATTATCCAGATCCTAACATAATCCATAAACCTAACATAACTTATCCCTTTTCTTTATTGATGTTCAAGAATCAAGAATCAAAATGGTGATTTTTGTGTACCGAGGAAACTTATTTATATTTACTTCGAACGCCTGCTGTTTTTCAAGAAAATAAAGAAATTGGAGTATGTTTAACAATTCACATACGTGATATTGAAAATGAACTCTGTAAAAGGGCATGATAATATGCATTATAAGCTATTATTAGACTTATTTTCATTTGTAATCTTAAATAGTTCTGCTAGCTGCCAAGCTTGAGTTGACAACCCATATTTGGCATACAAATTACTATGTTTGGGAAAAAAGAAAATAATTCACTTCCTGTTTCAGTATATGCCAGTTAACGATAGAACATATCTCTTAAGCACAATAATATGGACCCCATTTTCTGCCTAATGTTTACCTATAAATAGTTTCAAAACAAAGCATTCATATTCAAGGAAAAAAATATCTTTCATTTGGAGAAAGAAAGATTGATAGGTATTTGTGACCTTCTGTTACAACAATGGAGTTCGGGATGAAAACTAGTGTCTTATTTTTCTTGTTATTTGCATTTTCCGCTAATGCACGTACCGGTTCGAAGGAATGTAATTTCCCTGCTATTTTCAATTTTGGAGACTCAAATTCCGATACAGGAGGAGCAAATGTTCTCTTCTTCCCTATTCAGTGGCCAAATGGTTTAAGTATGGGCAAGGTTTCCAAGAGGATTTCGAATGGTCGTCTCATCATAGATTTCATGGGTAAATAATGCTTTCAAATACTTGAAGAGTTAATAACCATTTAAATTTAGTAGTTTACGGAGAAAATGGAGATTAATGAATTATCTATGTAATTGCGGTTATCCCCAGAACCTAACAATACACACAGATAGATTCATGACAATGAGACACAATTGATACAATTTATCGGCCTGTAGTATCATCACACTAGCAAGATTTGTTGAGAATGTAGTACATCCGCAAAGAAGTGGAAACGATAAAATCAGTTCCGAATCAAACAATAAGTTAATTGACATAAGGAGCTTATATCATTTAACGCCATTCACCTGAGAAAAATAGCTAGCTCGGTTCACAGTTTGCTTGCTTGCTCAAGGTTTTACTATAATCAAGATTATAATGAACATACAACTAATTTAAACTAGATAGTCGCTTTCTGTCTTTCTCATTTCTGCATCAATGTAGCAAGGAGGCCTTATTTTGTTTATGAATACTAATACTCCTAACCCTGACGAATTACAACTATTTACTCGAAAATCTCATAACGAGGATGTTCGAATGTCATCGAAGAGATGTACTACTATATTCGTGGCTGATCCTAGGCACGAGTCAGACTATAGTCAGTCTTTTCCGGTTTTCAAAAAGGAAAAGAATAGTTGAGTGTTTATCTTATCTTCATTATCATTATTCATTTTTTTGTTGTGTTTTCCAGCCGAGAGTCTTCAACTTCCCCACTTGAATTCAAGTGTCGATGCAATTGGGACGAGTTTTAGACACGGAGCTAACTTTGCGGTGGCAGCTCAACGAGCAAATTCTGATCCACATCCCAAGTCACCGATTTGGAATTACCCCCTTAGCGAACAAGTCTCTCGATTCATCAATTTTAAATCAGGTGCCATTGCCAGTGAAAAAATGGGAAATTTTGTGTCTGGTATTAATTTATTTAAAGGTATTAATAGTTGAACTCTGTTGCTATTTAGTCATAATTATACTTCAAAATACAATATTAACTTACACGCGTATCTTTCCTTCTATTGATTTCTATCTTCGATCCATTTTTTATCTTATATATTTTTATCATTTTCACCAATGAAAAGCTCGAATCAATTTATGGAAATAAATCAATAGCGTACCACAAACATAATTTTAATATTCATAATTATCAAAGCATAATAAAAAATTATTGTACCAGATGATAAACAATTGATAGTATACTATACAACGGGTTCACAGATTTTAAAACATTAGGTAGTATAACTAATATATAATTTCATAATATGAAATATATTAAGTGACCAACAACCCAATAATTTCAAATTTCCAATATGTACCATATTTCTTTTCACAGTATAAAAATTAAACAATTTTATAGGATACCATATTTTTTTATAGTATGTACCAGACAATATAAAAATTAAACATTTTTATAGTTTACCAATTTTAAGAAAGAACATTTAATACATGTATGCTGCAAAAAATAAAACAAAGAAAACCTTATTATACCCTTACATAAAAAAAACCACGATTATACGGTCAAAATAACTCAATAAAATTTCATAGTATACAAATGTATACTCCATCACCTCAAAAAAATTCAAACCGAAGGCTACCATTTTTTTTTTTTTACAGTATATAAATTAAACATTTTTATACTGTACCTATTCTAAGAAAGAACATTAATTTAATACACCTATGATTAATTTGAGATATGATATAATGGGTGATTAAGTATGATACAGAATAAAGGACGGTAAATGAAAGATGAAGAGTATTTTTAGGAAACTAATTAAATCTCGGTTGTTTTGGAAACAAGGGTGACATGTATTTTTAAAACTAATTTTGAAAAATGTGACTAAAATGAAATAGAGTTTATGTGGTTGAGTTTTTGCTAATTAAATATAAGTAGTACTTAAAGCTAATTTCTCCTAAAAAAATTCTCACTTTGTAGTACACTACTCCTATTTAGGCACTACACAACTTTGTCAACGACAGGAGTGACACGAATTTACATTTTTGGGAATTTCAAAAACACAACCAGTCATTTAGTGTCGAAACTCATGTCATTTCTTTGTTGCACAAATGGTTCTTTTATATAATACAAATAACAACATTGCAGGCAAAGGATCAGAATCTATTTTCCCTGAGGAAAAATCGTTTTCAGAGGCTCTATATACCATTGACATTGGCCAAAACGATGTTGCAAGTGTATTCAAGTCGAAAAGTGTCTCGGCCACCCTAGATGACTATTCCCAATCTGTGAAGGTAAATTAGCTCTAATCAACAAAAAGGAAAATTTTAGGCCTAAGATGTAGAAAATATTGGTTAAATCAAGTTACATATAATCATTAAGCTCGATAAACAATCAATATACTCATACTCTATCGATGTGGCTAATTTAGGATTAAGATCATATTAGACATGTAAAATCTTATAGGACTTCACTTTTTGCTGTTATGAATATGGTTTATGCGTTGCACCACAACACTTGTATCCCCAAGGATTTTGCTAATTATCCCTTAAAGCTCAAATGACAAATAATATGCAGAAACTGTCAAAAGATTAAGCAAGTTTAAATCATATCAGAAGATCTGTTATATAAAAAAGATTAGCTACATCATTATATGTCACTAATGGTTTTTTTTTTAAATTTTGTTTAACTTCCAGAGGTTACTTGATAATGGAGCAAAATATATGTGGATACACAATACATGCCCATGGGGTTGCTTGCCGCACGCGATCGAGTTAGGCTGCCCGGATTTTAAAACGTGTACTCATGATCAATATGGGTGCATAATAGAATATAATAATTTGTCTCAGCAATATAATTCGGAACTCAAGAACAGGGTAGAACAGTGGAGAAAAGAGTACCCCAATGCAGTGATCACACTTGTGGATATGTATTCAGCTAAACATAGTCTCTTAACCAATGTTAAAGGTAACTTGATCTATTTTCTAAGTAACTTTCAATAGTATTATCAAGAGTTTAGTGAACACAGATATCTGTGCAGCAGTGAAACAATACAAGATTTACATTTTTGTTCATTTTTGTTTTAAAAAAAAAACATGATGACGTAGTTTTGGAGAATAAATGCTCGAGTTGTCTTTTTTAAAGAAACGAGTCCAGCTCGAGTTGAAATTTTGTCACATTGAACCGAAAAGTATGCAAAATTATCAGCCCTACTTGGGGCCTATTTGGCTACCACTTCTAATCTCACCTAGTTTGGTCTAAACAGTTCAAAAGTGTTGGGACTTGGGATGAATGGTCTCAAATAAGTGGTCTAAACAGTTCAAAAGTGTTGGGACTTGGGATGAATGGTCTCAAATAAGTCGATTTAATGATTTGAGGAATCGCATCAAAACAAACCTCCAAGACACTACTTTAGTATTTCGTTTCAAATAAATTGAAAATCGATTTTCGTAAATATTTTGCCTTATGGAGATATGGTGGTGTGGCAGGCTTTAATGATGAATTGAAGTTCAAGCAATGTTGTGGCAAAAAAAATGTGACTTGCGGTCCATTGTCAAATGTATGTGATGATCCATCAAAATACCTTAGCTGGGATGGTACACATTACACCGAAACTGCTAACAGAATTGTAGCCGATCTCGTCCTCGACGGATCATTCTCTGAACCACGTGTACCGCTCTTAAAAGCTTGTAAAAAAGCATAAAGAGTTTTATTATATATAAAGGTCCAAACTCAAAACAGAAATTCCCTTGTGTCTCTGGATTTACCTTTTGTTACTCTAGATTATTGTAACACACTCGCTAAAATGTATAATGTTAGATTTATTCTTTTGCTTAATCACTGTCACAATTTACATCTCTATTAGCACTTCATTGTTGGAAAAACATTTTATTGTAATGGTTTGAATGCAAATAAACTTATATGTACATATTTTTAATAGCCTTCCTAAATCACAATTGACATTCTAAAAAGCACTAAGTTGATCAAAACGTTTTTATGAGAGCTGTGATAAAAGCGTTAACATCGTCGAGCGTAAACTTTTTATTGTACAAAAATATACATGTTGGAAATATCTAAAAAATATACATGTTTAATATATCTTGAAAACACCGTTTTACGATTTTCTATATTGTAACATCCCGAGTTTTTATAAATGGTTTTATTTATGATTTAATTTATCCAAAAACGTTTTATACAAATTTTACCAAAAACCGGTCGCTCGACCAATTTTTAGCCAAAAACCAAAACTCTTCCGAAAAACTTTATTTTAAAAACTTGTTACTAATTTTACTAATAAAAAGGACCCAATAGATTTGGTTCTAAAGATTTGTTATTTTTGAGTAGTAAAATTAATAATTTTGATTAAAAGTAAACTTTTAAAACTTTGGGGACCAAATAGTTCGCTTCCACAAACTTTTCCAAAACAGTTTTATTAAAACACTTTTCACAGCCACTTTTTAATTCATAAAACCTAAAAACAAGAGAGAAAAAAAGAGAAGAGAGAAAAGAGAAGAAGAAGAAGAAGAAGAAGAGCAAACCACCATTAGCGTGTTCTTACCGGAAGCATCTCCTCTACGTTCTAAGGTAACGGGGGTTATTCATTGCGACTAGACGAGGATGTATGTTAGGTTTTGGTTTTGTGTTTATTATAAATTGGGGGGTTTATGTCTTTTATCTTAATTATGTTCTTAAATTGTTAATTGGGGTTATTTGTTGTACTTTTAATTCACTTATTTGATTTTGGAGTAGTTGAGAATTTAGCCTTTTAATTTCGGATTTATGAGAATATTGATGGGTTGTGTGATATTATGCGTTGATTATGTGTTATTATAGTTGTCGATGAAATTGGATAATTTATTGTTGAATATAGATGTATTGTAGTTTATGCATACAAGGTGTTTGTTAAAATGCCTGAAAGAGATCTATGTTGTTAGACTTGTTTGGCTAGTTGTGAATCTAGCACCTATGTTTTATGGGTTATGTTGAATTACGTTAGAATGACGTATGCGAATGTGATAATTGATTGGTTTATTATTTATTGGCCGAGGCCTTGTGATTTAGAATAGTGGCAATGGTCTATGACTCTCCCTAATTCCGGGGACATAAGACGGCCGAGGGGATAGGGAATAACTCGTCTTACGGACTGGGGCGAGTGGCGTGAGAGGTCCCAGTGTGCACTATATTTATTTTATCGTTAGCAATGGTCTATGTCTCTCACTAATTCCGGGGACATAAGACGGACGAACAAATAGGGAATGACTCGTCTTACGGACTGGGACGAGTGGCGTGAGAGGTCCAAGTGCGCACTATAAATCTATTTTTATGCTAGCAATGGTCTATGTCTCTCCCTAATTCCGGGGACATAAGACGGCCAAAGGATAGGGAATGACCTACCTTACGGACTGTGGTAGGTGGCGTGAGAGGTCCATGTATGCTATAGATGTATGATGAAGTTACTTAATTTATTTCGTTGTAGCATGTTATAATGTTTCTTTTTATATGTTGATTATCATAGTTGTCGTTTGTGGGTTCTTACATTTATGGGATGGAGTGACGGTATTTTGTGGTGTCGTCCCGTCTATTTATGTGTGTGGGACTCGCCGTTACAATTTTGTCTTTCAGGTACAATTTAGGTTGAGACATTCGGTTAGGAGCTATGGCAATATATCACATGGGCTCGGGGCTTTCATTTTCTTTTCAATTAGATATATTTTGAGGTTGTAGCCTATGGGCACTTTACATTCATTTATTTCTTTTTATAATTTGTCAAAACTGTCTCGTCTTGTAGCCGCGTTTGGCAAACACTTTCATTTATTGATTTATTGATCCTTTAAGCTCGCAAGTGTTTTCTTTTAAAATTTTAAATTTTGTACCAACAGGTTTCGTTTCCCTTTTATTTAAAAAGGTCAGGATTTTGGGGCGTGACATATATAATTAAAATTAAAATATACTCCAATGCATTACAATTTACACATAAAATGTTACTTACTTGTATGGTCATATATAACATCTCAAACACTACTCCGAACGGAGCAATCCTTGTTGTAATATTCAAAAGACGACTTCTCTTTACTTGGAAATCTAAATGATCTCAAATCATATATGAAACATAAAAAAGACGAAGAATGATCAACCGGGATAACCCAATAAACTGTTCTGGGCAATCAAGAGGAACGAAACGATAACACAGTACGTGAAGGCAAATTACAAAAGTAATGCTAATAAAAATGAAATACTCCACATTATCGCATAATCGTAAAAGATATAATACACCACTATTTTTAATTTTATAGTAGATGAAACGGGATCAAATTTTATACACCAATTTGTTTTATGATATAAATATGCCATGTATATGGAGTTAAATACCACAATATATTATTATTAACCAAACTATTTTTCAATTTATAGTTATTCTAAAACTATTTCTCAACTTATTTTGTTCATCTCATTGATAAGTTGAAGAGAGAATTAATATATACTAAGTTACTCTTAACTAAACCAATTAAAATTAGAATCTTAATTTAAAAAATAACAAAATCACTTGTGAAGATTCAACACTAGGTGAACACTATTCCGAATCTAAATTGGTAAATAAGACTCTCCAATATTTACCCTAAAGATTCGAGATGAAGGTAATAGCTATCGAAGAATCTAGTGACTTAGAATCAATGATGATGGAAGAGTTGACCGGGAATCTAACAACCTACGAGCTAAATTTTCAAAATAAGGCTGGAAAAGGAATTGTGTTCCAAGTTAAGAAGAAAAATTCAGTTATAACTGAAACTGAAGATATATATCGTGCAGAAAACTTTGCTCTATTTGCAAAGAAATTCTACAAACGATTTCAGAAGAAGAATTTTTTTAAAGATGATGGAAAAAGGGTTTTTTAGAAACGGGAATATCATAATGGGTCTTATAATAATAATGAGTCTGAAGATGAAGATAATGGGGATTATCAGTTAAAACCGAGAAATTTTAAATTTCGTGAATGTGGAGGCTATGGTCATATACGTTCTGAATGTGTAAATACTTTAAAGAAAAACAAAGCGGCTATTGCAACCACCCTCAGTGATTTAAGTGATTCTGATAGTGATGTGAACGATGACAATTACAAAAATTTCTGTAATTTTACATCTAAAGTAGAACATAGGAATGAATCATATTACATAGAAAAAGTGTCAGTTAAAACTTCAGTTATAACTGATGATGAAACCGATTCTGAAAGTGAGGGTGAAGAGCTTTCTATGGAGGAATTGGAAGAGCAATACGCATTATTGTACACTGGGTAAACGGGTATGTCCAAAAAGGTGCAGGATTTGGAAGTATTGGTTAATAGTTTGAACAACGAAAATTCTGAGATAAGTGAAACATTGAAGACAAAGCAGATAGAGGTTGATTAAACGCACAGAAAAATCAAACTTCTCAACAGCTCAGCAAGTGAAAGACTTGATAAAATTCTCTCGGTTCAAAGATATGCTAAGGATAATTCTGGTATAGGGTATTCTGAAAATCAAGTAAGTGGCAAAACAGTGTTCGTCAAACTTCATTGTAAGCCCACTGTAAGTTTCAAAAGTCTTCAGTTGTAACTGAAGATGTAACTGAAAATTCTCTTTTTAGAATTGCATCTAAGTCTTCAACTAATGGCTACATGAAGGTATGTTAGTACTACAGAAAAAATGGTCATAATGAAGTAGATTGTTTAAAAAAAATCTTTGGACAAGAAAAGAATTCTCAATAATGTTTTTGTTCCTTATAAAAGAAACAGTTCTAAGTTTTTTTTTTCAATGCTGTCTCCAAATGGGTATGGTTACCCAAATAAAAATCTGACATAACTTCATTTGCGAATGCCTCTATTACATGTTTGAAATTTGTTGCATCTGATCCTTGTTATCTTGATAGTGGATGTTCTAGACATATGACAGCTAATGTTAAAATGTTCAAAAATGTTGGTTATAATATTTGGAGGAATATTACTAAAACTGCTGAATATGTTCCTGAATGGAATGGATGTACGCAATAGTTGTGGATGAAACAAATGTTAAACGATTATAGTGTTAAACATGATATTTTGATGTTGATTTGTGATAATAAAAGTGGTATTGAATTTGCTAATAATCTTGTGCAACACTCTAGTACAAAGCATATAGATCTAAGGCGCCATCATATTAGAGAGCTTGTCTACATTTAAATCATATTGTAACTGAAAACCAACTAGCCGATATTTTTACAAAACATTTGGATTTAAAGAGATTTGAATCTTTAAGTAGTGACTACGGAGTCTGCTATTATGAAAATCTTCAACAAAATATGATTATTGTGGAACTTGAGTATCCTTTTATTTAAATTTTTGTGTAAATCTGTATGAGTTTATTAATATGGTTTTCTGAAAAAAAATCTTTGTGGTTGATTTAATAAAAGAGTAGTCTAAAATTGTCATATTTCTTTAAGATCTTAAAGCATATGTATGATGAGTTAAAATTGGGTTATAACTGAAGAAAATATTCAAATGATTATCTATATGAATATTAACTCTTAAGTCAAAAACATAAGAGCAATTTGGAGAGACATTGATCAGTAGGTTCCGGCAACGGTTCCGTCCACTGCTATCTATATCCCAGCCGATACCAATGGAGATTAAGGATACCATCTCTTAACTGAACTGGATATGTGTGACCACTGTTCCAATGCCTAGCCTATTTTCTAGGGGTTTCATAGGGGATCCAGTCTTTGTCTTATATATGTATATTTATCTAATAGTGTGGAGAAATTGGTTAATTAAATGCATGCAAAGACTTGGAAAAGGATGGTTAGATCTCTCAATAAAAGAGTCAGTTATAAAGAATATTTTGCGTGGAAGAAAATCTTTTAAGTAAAAGCTCTAATGCAATATCAATTCTATGATATAACTAAGGAAAAACTCAAGAAAAATAAGGCATATTTGTGTTATTCTTTTTCAAAATTCTGTACCTAAATTACCTTATTATTATTATTATTTTAAATCGGCCAAATATATGTGCTTAAAGTTACAATTTGATCTAAGTGTTAGTTGTTTCTATTGATGTGCTAATTGCTATTCAATTATACCTCTATATACGATTGCACAATTTTATTGACCAGGTCAATAGGCACATTTATTTTCTCAAAAGAACGTCAGAATATTATGTTTTCTATTATATCATTAGCATGTGCTTAGAAAGACTCTTGTTTGGAGTTTAAGTTGAGTAATATGGAATGAGTTGACTATTATGTTCTTGATTCTGGTTGGTTGATTATTGGAGAAGTCTGTATTTGAATTGTTAGTTTTTGGTTTTAGAAAGTCTGTATCTTGTTGATGCTCAATCCGGTAATGATGCATAGTCTGTCTTTTATTTTGCCAAAAAGGGGAGAAATAGAGAGTATGTTGTAATTAAACTCCGGATGATATTTGTGTATGTTATAATTAAACTCCCAGATGATATTTGTGTGGTTTAAGCTATTCTCAAGTATTTTGTTCTATGTTGCTATATTATGTTTGAATACTTGATTTATGATTTGTGGTTTATGAAAAATTGACACACGAGTTATAACTGGAAAGTGACTCAAAAATTCAGGGGGAGTTGAACAGATGAAATATCCATTTACAACTGAATAAGTAACTCAGGGGGAGTTTTGTGACAATCAAATATGTGCTTAAACTCTGTTTATATTCGATTAAATGGCTCTTGTTTACAGGGGATATATATGTTGATTACCAACTTTACTTTTTGCCAAATTAAACGACAAAGGGGGAGATTGTTAGGTTCATGAATTGGCTAACTTATTTGTCGTTAATATGGTTGTTTTATTGACTTTAATCTGATATAAATTGGTGCGTTTAATTGTTTGAGTTTATATGAGTTTATAGGTTACTAAGTTATTTCAGTTACAACTATACTTTCAACTGAGCTGGTGAAGACATATTACACCTTCAGTTATAATTCACATATAACTGAGTTAATGGCGAATTTAATTGTGAAGATTCTGTCAACATAGATTTGCGAATTCTTATGATTAAATATTTGTTCGTGTTATTAATAGAAGGAATTAAATTAAGGGATAATTCCCTATAAATAACTCATAGCAAATTATATTCCTCCTAGATACCTTGATAATTTCACATTCCTCATAGGTACCATTTTTTAATTATTTAGTTTATTTACTAAATTGTCATACAAAGCAAAATATAATATACATATTTTATCTTTCTACAAACCCAAAAAAATAGTTTTAAATTACAACAAAATAAAAAAAACACAAAAAAATTATAAAAATGAAAAAAATCACAAAAAATATAAAAAAAAACAAAAAATTATAAAAAAAATTAAAAAAATCACAAAAAATCATAAAAAATCAAAAAAAAATTATAAAAAATCAAAACAATCATAAAAAATTATAAAAATAACAAAAAATCATAAAAAATCACAAAAAATTATTAAAAAATACAAAAATCACAAAAAAATTATAAATATTATAAAAAAATTACAAAATTACAAAAAAACATAAAAAATCACAAAATCACAAAATTTTTAAAAAATTACAAAAAAAATATATAATTTTTTTTGTCAATATAACACTTTTTATACCGAAAAATAAAAAATATATATAAAAAATGACAAAAACTTATAAAAAATCACATAAAATGAAAAAAAATGAAAAAAAAAATCACAAAAATCACAAAAAAATGAAAAAAATGAAAAAAATATATAAAAAAAATCACAAAAGTCACAAAACATTATAAAAATAACAAAAATCACAAAAAAAAATATAAAAATTATAAAAAAATCACAAAAATAAAAAGAATTATAAAAAAATGAAAAAATCATAAACTTTTTAAAAAATTACAATAAATATATAATTTTTTTTTGTCAAGATAACACTTTTTATACCGAAAAGTGATTTTTTTATACAAAAAAATGGTTTTTCCATGATAAATGTGTCTTTTTTTAATCTAAAATAGCTGAAAGTGCATCTAGTTCAGTCAAAAATACATATAATTCAGTCAAAAGCGTATATAGTTCAATAAAAGTGCATATAGTTCAGTCGAAAGTGTATATAGTTAGTCAAAAATGCATAAAATTGAGTCAAAATTGCATTCAATTCAGCTGAAAGTACATCTAGTTCCGTTGAAAGTGCATACAATTCAGTCGAAAGTAAATATAGTTCAATAAAAGTGAGTATGCATATAGTTCAGCTGAAAGTGCATCTGGTTCAGCTGAAAGTACATCTGGTTCAGTTTAAAGTGCATCTAATTTAGTGGAAAGTACATATAGTTAAGTCAAAAGTGCATATAGTGTAGTCGAAAATGAATATAGTACAGTCAAAAGTACATATAGTTCTGTTAAAAATGCATCTGATTCAACTAAAAGTGCATCTGGTACAGCTGAAAGTGCATATGGTTCAGCTGAAAGTGCATATGGTTCAGCTAAAAGTGTATCTGGTTCAGCTAAAAGTGCATATGGTTCAGACAAAAGTGCATCTAGTTCAATAAAATTGCATATCGTTCTGTAAAACCTGCATCTGGTTCACCTAAAAATGCATATGGTTCACCTGAAAGTGCATATGGTTCAGCTAAAAGTGTATCTGGTTCAGCTGAAAGTGCATATGGTTCAGACAAAAGTGCATCTAGTTCAATAAAAGTGCATATCGTTCTGTAAAACTTGCATCTGGTTCAACTAAAAGTGCATCTGGTTCACCTGAAAGTGCATATAGTTCAGCTAAAAGTGCATCTAGTACAGTCGAAAGTGCATAAAGTTCAATAAAAGTGATTTTTTTTGTGATTTTTTTCATTTTTTTATAAATTTTGTGATTTTTTGTGATTTTTTGATTTTTTTTTGATTTTTTGTGATTTTTTTCATTTTTTTATTTTTTTTCATTTTTGTGATTTTTTGTGATTTTTTGTGATTTTTTATGATTTTTTTCATTTTTTATAATTTTATGTGATTTTTTTCATTTTTTATAATATTTTTTATTTTTTTTGTAATTTTTTTAAAATTTTGTGATTTTTTGTGATTTTTCCATTTTTTATAATTTTTTTGTGATTTTTTTATTTTCTTTGTGATTTTTTTTATTTTTTTTCCTTTTTTGTGATTTTTGTGATTTTTTTATAAAAATACATTTTTTTTAAAATTTTTACAATTTTTTGTGATTTTTTTTAATTTATTTTGAGATTTTTTGCATTTTAAATATTTTTATGTGTTTTTTTTCCATTTTTTATGAAATATGTGTATGACGTTTTGGTAAATAAATTAAATAATTAAAAAGTGGTACCTATAGGGAATGTGAAATTATGGAGGTACGTATGAGGAATATAATTTCAAAAATGGTACCTATTGGGCATTATTTGTTAAATTAAATCAGAAGATATTTTTCAAATTATGAAAGTCAAATCAATTTAAAATAAAAGAGGAAATAGGGAAAAGGAAAGATCTATGAAAATAAATAAGCTAATATGTTTGAACACAAAGGAAAGATCTTGAAGACATCTAAAGAAAATATATTAATGAATTTCAAAATAAAGAAGATCAGTACTTGATTGATAATAAGATCAACAAACGAAAGATCAAATCAATTAGAAGATTGGAGATTGAAAAAAAAAATTGATTGATATTTTATTTAGTCTTCTGACCGTATTATATAAACGGAGTAGAGTTATAGTTTTTACTTATCTCTCATAAAAAAAGATCAAACATATTATTATAGGGAGAAAGAAAAAAAAAAGACGAGTGATATTCAGAAAAACAATCATAAACTTAGGTGTAGAGAGATTGATAGTATTTAAGTTGTGAGATGTTATATTAGGCAAATACTTGAGTGTTTCAGAGTGTTGTAAGTTTCGAAACGTAATATTGTACTTGACATATCAATAAAGTTATAGTTATGTGAACTCCGTTATCAAATTGTTGCAATAACAACATAGACTAAATTGTTTATCTTTCTAATCGGGTGCTGTTCTCATTGTTGATATTTGTTCTCATATTCGGCCAAAAGTAGACGAATGCTCCACCTTGTAGTTGGCATTATTCTTGTTGTTGATGCTTACGAATTCTTACCACGCTCTGGGTACCTCTGTGATAATATAACAAACGGAGAAATGATGCAATGATTGAGACTTCTTGTTTAATTAGTATAGGTGTTGCTCTTTAATATTCTTTGTACCCTTAATTCTTTGCAACGAAAACTAAATTGTACTTAAGTACATTTATTATCACGTAACATTATTTGAATAGATAAAAATCAGAAAGAATCGAATTTGTAGAAGTGCAAGATAATGTGCATTATTAATCATAAAGTTGGCTAAATTTAATTCATGTCCCAAAATAGTCATGCTAGCTTTTCTTTCACGGTTTCACCACCTATATTTGGCATACGAAGATTTTTCATTTCTTATTTTGGTGTATGCCAACTCAAGATAGAACACATCTCCTGAGTCGATATAGTGATTCTCAAGATATATGTTTTCTAATTAGTGCAAAGATGTTTTGTGCTTAGTTGGCATACATCAAAAAAAGAAATGAAACAGCTTTTAATTAATATGGGAGCATTTTTTCTATTATTGTACAAATGCTACCTATAAATGGTTTGATATTGCAACTTCCATAAACACATGCAAACTCTCTTTGGTTCAGTGAGCGAGAGATAAATCGATAAGTTGGGGTTTGTGACCTTTTGTTACCGTCATGGAGTTAGGGATGAAACTTGCTGTCCTTGCTTTGTTATTTTTTGTGTTTTCCGTTAATGCTCAAAGTAGTTCGGAGAAATGTAATTTTCCTGCAATATTCAATTTTGGAGACTCGAATTCCGACACAGGAGGATCATTTGATCTTAATCTCTTCCCGGGTTTCGGCTGGCCATATGGTTTTAGTACGGGCAAGTTTTTCAAGAGGGCTTCAGATGGTCGTCTCATAATAGATTTCGTAGGTAAAGGTTCCTCTTTAAACTACAGATTGGGTGTTTTTTGAGCCTTTCTTTTCAGATACTAAAAAACCAATTTATAAAGTTTTATAATGTTAAAAAGCTGACAAAGGCAAAGCTTCAATCAATGATGGCATACCGGAAAAAAGAAGTATGCCATAGTAGGTTTTTTCGGATACACACACCGCACTCGGTATGTCTGGATATATAATACATGACGTACTTCCACAGTCAACTCACAAGTGAACAATATTAGCAACCACACAGAGACAAGAAAAATATAAGTATGCCATAGTAGGTTTTTAACACGAGCAAACTAAAAAAATTGCTATATGGCTTGCGCCATGCTTAAGTGTGTGTTTGTAACTCGAAAAATATCATGAAATAGAAAAGAAAGGTAAAACCAAGGAAATTGAACTTCAAATAATTTTCCGGTCATTTGTTTGCAAGGTTTGGGAAATCAAGAAAAAAGAAAAGAAAAAAAGTGGAGAGAGAGGGAGATAGTCCCACTTTTCACATTTGTTTTCATTTTCCTCCTACTTTTGAAAGAAAAATGATTTCTCTCGTTATACACATAAAGTTTTCCCTCACTTTCTTTTGGGTTTTTTTTCATTGGTTTTCCTACGCAAACAAACACAAGAAAATGTTTCTCGGAAAATCATTTTCATTTTCCCATGAGTTTTCCGGGTTACAAACACACCCTAAATGTAATTAAAATTGTAACTAATTATCACTTCTAACGTCTAAGGTTTTGTGGGATTGCTCTCTACTTTTCTGATTTCATGTTTCATCAGGAGGTTCGAAAGCATTGGCGAAATAAGAAATACTTGTAAAGTTCTTTTTAGAAATAGAAGCTTGCTTCTCGGGTTACTCTTCACATGACGTGCAACCAAAAAGGAATTTATTTGTAATTTATTTTGGTCGTGTTTTACAGCTGAGAGCATTGGACTTCCCTACTTGAATGCAAGCGTCGGCAATGGGACGAGTTTTAAATACGGTGCTAATTTTGCGGTGGCAGGTCAACGGGCAAATTCTGATCGAGTTACCTATGCACATTTTTGGGACTACCCCTTGGGTGAACAAGTATCTCAATTCTTGGCTTTAAAGTCTAGCTCCATTGCCAGTAACATCTCTCGCTCCCCTTTCCCTAAGTATAATGCAATACACAAACTATAAGTTTTTCCACGAATGAAATATTTCTTGATTGATGAATGATACGGATTTTGAGATGCAGTGAGCCAGTGACTGTATGAAATAAAACACCAATGCCTTTTATGTCAAAATTTGTGCTTATTCTCCAATGCACACATCATTGTGTTATTTATTCTCTGTGTCATCTTTTTACTTTTTGTAGACAAAGAACCAGACTCTACAAGTATCTATCCGAAACCAACAGTTTTTTCTGAGGCTCTATATACCATTGATATCGGCCAAAATGATATCGGGAGTTTGCTCTTCAAAAATGCATCTGCCACACTAGACGACTATGCCAAAGCTGTGAAGGTAGAATACTAAGCTTCAATAGGCAACTAATTAATTCGATATCATTGTTGAAATTAATAGAAGAAGTTCAGGCCGCCTTAAATATAACAGAACATACTGATTAAATTAAGTTACAGTTTAACCAATAAGCTAAGTAGATATACAATATTCTCGTCCAAGATAGATGTGGCGACTCGTATATGGGGTTAAGTTATCTTAAGCATGTAAAAGCTCATTCGTTTTCGCTTCTGCATACTTTTATGCAATTACGGTTATCTGTTGCATCACAATATTTGTATCACAATATTTGTATCCCCGAGGATTTCATTCTATCTCCGTTAAAACTAAAAAAAATATTTGAATGCATGACAAGACTAAGCAGGTTTCATTACACCAGTGGCTTTTACGATAATTTTGTTGCTCATTCATAATTGCTCAATAATTTTTTTTTTAACTTTGATAATCTGCAGAGGCTACTCAATGATGGAGCAAAATACTTCTGGATACATAACACATGCCCATGGGGTTGTTTGCCGAAAGCTTATACAGGGTGCGGAGAAGGTTTGATGAAGACGTGTACTAAGGACGAATATGGGTGCATAATTGAATACAATAATTTATCTCAGCAGTACAACTCGGAACTACAAAAGAGGGTTGATCAGTGGAGGAAAGACTACCCTGAAGCAGTTTTCACACTTGTAGATATTTATGCAGTTAAACACAGTCTAGTGACCAATGCTACAGGTAACGATCTAAGAATAACATCATCCTTTTCAAAACCAGTCGCAGAGACGTGTTGAAAAATCACTATAAGAAATTGACTTGATACAGACGCCATGTTGCTGAACTGAAATTGATGGTAAAATGAGTGTTGCTAAATTGTTTTACCAGAAATATACTGTATATAGCAATAAAATCTGTCTTACTAAACACAATTTTGTAGTGAATGGAAAGTCGTGCTTATAGTATGTAAAGGCAAACAATTTATCATAATGCATCCAAATAAATCCATAATTTTCTATTTTACTTAAATAAGAACTTTGGATTATTCAATTTATTATTTACGTTTAGGGGCTAATCTAATAATATATCATGATGATGTTACAGGCTTTGGCAGTGCATCGAGATCTAAGTGGTGTTGTGGTGACAAAGATTTGGGTTGTGATCAAAAGGCTATAAAGAAAGATACTAATGGAGCCGAGTATGTATGTGATGATCCATCGAAGTATTATAGCTGGGATGGTATGCATTACACTGAAGCTGCAAACAAATATATAGCCAATCTCATCATTGACGGATCATTCTCTGAACGACGAGTACCTCTCACCAAAGCTTGTCGAAAATCATAAGGAGAGTGTATAACATGTACTCGAAAGCTCATTAAAATTTCCCCCTTTCCTTTTTTCTCTTTTAATTGTTCCCTTGAGTTGTTGTACATACTCTGAAATGTTTCATGTTATGTTATTTCTTTGCTTAATTACTGTCTCAATTTATATTGCGACAAATAAACTGTATGAATCAAACATAAACGTGTATAGTTTTAGCTTTGACAGTTGACAAATATTAATAATCGTTTCGTTACAAAATATACCCCATATAATAATGAAGCTACGCATCACAATTTATGATTTCAGAGGATATCCAGAAATCTTGAGACAAACATGATCTACTGATCTTGAACCCCAAGGTACCTAAATACTCCTGTGCATTACACAGAAAATGTTACTGTGGTAATGACATTTCAAACACTAATATTTAAAAAGTCATTTTTTTTATAATTGGAGACTTTTAATGATCTCAAATTATATTTGAAACAACAAATGACGTTACGGAAAAGAACTGATGAACCAATAAACTTTTCTGGGAAATTATTTTGCAATATTCAACAGGAATGAAACGATAACAGTGAAGGCAAATTACAAAGGAAATGCTAATAATTAAATATTTCCTAAGCGATATAATATCAGTAGATGAAACATAGTCAGCTTTCAATTTTATTGCAGATACAACACCTCAGTTGTCACTGTGAAAAGTTGTACCCTTAATCTTCATTTCTTGAACTAAGCATCCACTTAATTTAATAATGAACTCTTAACTCTTTAAGTCCATGTACCAATTGGGTACGTTAAAGAAATATTAAAAAAAAAAGATGACCTTCAGCTCTTACGGTTTTCCAACAACACGATCCAAGATTCCACACTGTTCACATCTGTTGATTTTTCACAAAGCCGTTTGTCAATGTTGATTAAACTTAGGATATAATTTATGGACTCGAATCGCCTTGGTGAAGAGTCATTCTTTCAGTCTTCCTCTCAAAGTTAAGGTGATCCCAAAAAAATATTTGTAACTGTACAATATTGTGAAGGTATACAAAAACAAAAAAGAAAACATTTTTAAAAAAAGTACTAGTTGCAAACTACAACAGGTGACCAAAATTGCGACGTCTTGATATTTGAACCGAAGATAACAATATTACAAAAAAGTGATAAGGCAGATAAGTTGAGAGGTTAGCGTCCAAATAATATCATGATTTGGCAAGTTGGAGTTGAAGTTGAAGTTGAAGTTAATCACAATGGACCAGTTTGGTATAACAATGACTGAAACTGATGTTGTACCACAAAACTTTATTTATTTAAAGTACATATTAATACGAATATGAAAGTGACAGAGTCACAGAGACTTTATGTAATTACATCAACCGCTCACAAACTTAAAATCTGCACATTATGTAGAATAAGGGACAAAATTACAATACTATAATCACTTTCCAGTTACATCTAATAGCAAATTTTTATCTATACACCATCGAGTTTTACCTCCGAACCGTCCCCAAGTTGGACATAGCAAAAGACCGCCCTCATTTGCACTTGTCTGACTGTTTTTTATTTTATCAGGACCGTTATACACGTATGTAAATGATTGATTAAATCTGAACCGTCCAAATGTTTTATATAAATTTGTCCGACATAATACCCAAAAGGAAAACCATACATCCCAATTATAAAGAAACTACTTTATAACTCTTTAATATCATCTTCGTCGACAATTTGATAATTTGTTTCAAGAAGGGTCTCTAGTGACCTGGATTTCTTGTTTCTCACTCTCCCAGCTTCTTTCAACAGTTCAGCCAAACGTCTCTTTTCGTCGTCACCATCAGGGTTAGCAGTGCCAAGCTTCTCCTCTCTCATTCCAACAACATAATCCAATATTTCAATAGCATCATTTGACCTGCATCCATTGAAAAATAACTTCTTAAAAAATGATAAAAAGCTGATTTCTTTTGAAAATAATCACTATATGTTCTTCAATGTTTTCGCTAATATTCATGTTAACGGTATCCAATGTCATTTTTCTTACTACAAAATGAAGGTTAACTTGCCTCAGCATCCCTATTGCAAATGTAGGGGTATGAAAGTAGTACTAATATGCAAGCCAAGTTCTATTAAGGGAACAATATAGACTTGATTGGGTGCAACTTCTTGAACAATTTATTTTCTTTTCTACTCGCAATCGGCACTACTTTAGAAACTGAAACTTTTAGAGAGTGGCATGAACAGCTAGTTTTTTTTCCCAGACTCGAATAAACCAATTTGTTGTCTGATAAACTACTACATATTCAACAGATTATAACTTTGCTAGAGTTTTCAAGCCAGTGGAACAATATGGTTTTTTGTTGTTGCAATAATTAACTCTGCTACAATATCAAAAATTTACAAATTACATATAATTTCAAAATCCACAGAAAGATGAGAAAATACAAATACATACCTTCCCAAAGCATCATAAGTTCCAGCAAGATTACTATACACCCCAAGAGTTTCCGTATGATAAGGCCCATACTCATTTTCCAAAACATCTCTCGCCTCTTCAAATAATTCTGCAGCCTCGGTTATCGCGTAAAGTTGCACACAAGCAAGCCCCATTTGATTCAAAGCAATCCCAAAAAGTGCCGTTTTCTTTTCCCCAATCTCTCTAAATTTAGAGATTGCACTTTTGAACGAGTTATAAGAGTCCGTATAGCTCCCCATCAAGTAATACAACACCCCCATTTGAGACTCGATACCAGCCACCGTGCTCTGCTGACCTGGAGCATTATAAATTTGGAAGTTAAATATATAAATATTAGAAACCAGAAAGGTAAGAACTTGGGGCATATATTCCCGGTTACTTTTAAATTCAAAACACAAAGGAGCTATGTCACAATGCGTAACCTCAAATGTAAGCCTTGTTTGGATGCATTTAAAAGCTTTTTTTGTCAGGGTTTTATGCTTTTAAGCAAGAACTAGATTTGAGTAGCAAGCTTTTAAGCTCATTTTATTATATTTGCCCCCTCAAAATCTAATAAATTATAATTTAGCTAAGCTTAAATATTCTCTCAGGAATGTATAATACAGCTTTAGAGACGTTAAAAACAACAACTAGTGTTCTAATCTTATGCAACAACAATCCAGATTTGTTGCTTCAAACCCGCAACCAAACGAGCCCCTAATAGACATCTAAAGTACTCCATATGAACAAAGACTCACCTTGCGCATTTTCATAGACTTTCATCGCCTTTTTAAGCAACTTTAAAGCTTCTTCTAACTCGTGCATAGATTCGAAAATAGCAGAAACATCAACTAAACCACTAGCAATCTCCTCTGATGGAATACCGATACAAGGTTTAGAATAAATACGTAACGCATTTTCGCAATAATTTTTTGATTCCCGAAATTTTCCGATTTTGTTGTACAAATCCGCCAAACGCACCAAAACCGAGGCTGATGATGGGTGGTTCTCTCCTTTGGTTGATTTAAACGAATTTAACGCTTTTTGATAAGCGAAAATTGCCTCGTCATATCGAGACAATGATAAATATGCATCTCCAATGCTACTATCAATAAGCGCCACCTCATAGTCATGTCCATTAGCTGACATTGCGATGCCTGCTAGAACATAGTGTTCGAGGGCATTTTCGTAATTTCCCTTCGACTCACAAATAAGCCCCATTAGTCGCCTATCGGCTGCTTCTTGAATTGAAGGCGATGACCCTTTCACCCCATTTTCTTTATGAATATTTAAAGCTAATTCGCATAACTTTTCAGCTTCGTCGAATTGAAACATTTGAACATGAGCCTCAGCTACATACCTACAAGTTTCACCGAATTGGGCATCGTTTTCTCCAAGTACTTGCCTTTGAATCTCTAAACCCGCGCTATAAAATAATATGGAATTTTCTATTTGACCAATTGACGCATATGTATCTCCCAATTGCATACACCCTGCAAATTTAGCAAGAGCGTGGCTTTTCCCCTCATCGATATTCGGAATTTCGATTGCCTTTTCCAGTAATGGAATTGCTTCGTTATGTTTCCCAATCTTACAATACAAAGATGACACAACATGTAAACACATAACAAGGTCCAAAATCGGTTTCTCGTTTGTGCATTTATCGAAAGATTCCATCGCTCGAAGAGCTAAATCAAGGGCTTTTTGAGGATTTTCCCCTGACGCTATTGAATCCCTCGATTGCTTAAGTAAATAGGATCCGATATAACTTGGCTCAAGAGAATCATCTTTTTCTTTCTTTTTCTCTCCTTTAGGTAAACCCTTTTCCTTTTTCATCGAAACAGTTTCGTTTGCCTTGATTTTCCCATTTGGAGGCCTCTTAGATTTCACTGGAGAAAAGGACTTTGCGTTCCCCAATCGGGGACTAACTTTTTTGTCCGAATTCGTGTTTTCAACATTGTTTTTATTTTCCGAAACAGTTTCTTTTATATAATCACTACCTGCATAGAATCTCAGTTCGGAATCAATTCTAGATTCTTCTCCGTAAGAGAGAAAGCTTCCCCTAGAGGGAGAATGATCAGAGCTTTGCATATCACAAACATTCTTATATAACTGCTCGATCGAGGTGTCGATATTATTATTATTTTCCAAATCTGTGGAATCACTTTCGGGGGTGTGAGTGCTCAAAGGGCTCCTAGGAGAAACCTCATTGAAAATATCTTTGTGAAGAACAAAAGGACCACTTGATTTGTTTGCAAAATCGATAACTTTGTTTTGTCCTTCTAATTCTTCCATCGATTCTGTAGATTGATCGAAATTATTAAACGATGCTCTACATCCCAAAGTAGAAAATAAGAACTGTTTTCCTTTTGTTTTGCAAAGTGGTAGAAAAACATCAATACTATTCTTCCCAATTCAGAATATGATAGCCCGAAAATTTCATATAAGCTAGATACTGATATATTACAATGATCATAATGCTATTCCCAATATTTCATCTAACACTTAATTTTCCAACACAAAAAAAATGCCTTTAGCTTAAAGTTTTACATGAAAGATTAACGCTTTGTGCTTTAGCCAACAACAATACGTAAACAAATTACTTCCTTTAAATTTCAATTCTAGCACTAAAATAAAATGTTGGGATATCAACAGAGGCCTTTTTGCAATGGTTTGAAATGACCCATATCAAAAAGTTGAGCCTAATTTTCAAAAAGTTGCTAACCTATTGCTAGAATTTATCAACATTCATTTACCAACGGTTTTAAAAAGTAATTTGTTATAAAATGACCCGTATCACAAAAATAAAAACAAGAAAAGATTCAAGGTAAAATGACCGGAATCAAGACGGATTAAAACGGCATACCTGAGTAACCCAAGAAGAAAGAGACCTCACAGAATAAATATGTAGATACAGAGAAATGTATGTATTTATGTAAACATGTAAATATGATTGTTTTATTATATATACAGGTTGATGGGGAGGAGATGGAATAAAAAAAAAGATTTGGTAATAAGGAGCTAGAAACATTTAAAGTGAAAAATATTAAATATGTAAAATTTGTATGGTGTGTATATAGATATTGTATATGTATGTATAGGTTGGTAGCCAATGGTGACGGCGAAAATTCCCCACCAACAAACTTTACCGCCCCTTTGCAACCTCCCAAAACTCTTTTTTTATTTTATTTTGTTTTGTTTTGTTTTGTTTTGTTCTATTTTCGGTTGTAATGTATATATACTTTATTTTGTTTATTGGATTTGGCGCGATTAACGGCCTTGCAAGTTCTAAATTGACATACGGTCCTCATAGTTTAATTTTCAAATCTATTTTCCCCTCATGTTAATAAGTGATAGAAGTTAGAACTCGGTTACATCATCATCATCACACTACGTCTTTTATCCCAAAAATTTTGAGTCGGCAATATGAGAAATCATTTGTTTTTGCAAGAATATATTTTCCTCCTCCATACCGTTCTACATCATGTTGAGAATTTATTTTGAATCGACAATATTTTATATTAAAGAAACCGTGTGCATGACTAATTTATTTAAAAAAAAACAATTTTGTAATCATTGATATCATTTCCTATTTTGATAAAATATTTGTGGCTTATAACATGGTGAAAAGAATAGAACATGTGGGAATTTAATTTTGCACGTTTTTCTTATAATTTTGTACTAGTCCACAACCACCTAAAAACTTTATAAGTGATGTGACCGAACTACTTTATAAAAAGTTGGGGGCGAATAGTCTTGTATTTGAACTTCAAGGATCAAAACTATAGACTAGTTTAATTAAACAGCTTTCAACGCAAATTGACTCAAATTACTAGATATGCCACGTGGCAGAATTGAGGAATTGATATGCGGTTGCATTAAACTGAACTTCTGTACCAAGAGAAAAATTGAAGTGCAGCAAAATTCATTTTTAGGTAAACAGACAAATAGAGACTGTAATTCATATAGGAAAAAAAATTATTGTGCTTAAATCACAGTTGCAAGAATATTTATTCCTAGATATAGGATGGTTTCCACGACTTGTATCACTGTCTATTTCTTTCAATGAAGAAATGCTAGAACTATGCCAGTGATTAAAAATGTCAAATGTCTATCTCAGAAAGAAAAAAAATGTATCAGTTCCCCGTTTTACACTATTACTACTCGATTCTCGATCGAGTAGTTTTTAATTTGGAGGTAAGACCCACATAGCACGTTAATGACTCGATTCTCAATCATGATACACACCATTACCGGTACTAAAAACCTGCCCGAACCTAACCATTACAACATACAAGAAAGATAGATAGATAAAAAATCAGGATTTCCGACTAGTTATCCGTCAACAACTGTTGTAATATGTAATGATTATGGGAATATGCCCTCCCATATCCACTACCCATAATCATGATCATTGACACGGTCTAACATAAGTAAACCTTACTGTATTATTGGTTGCAAACTCGTATACAACATACCAACATGGTGACAAGTCCTTTGGGTACAACAATAATGTACTCAAGCAAAATGAAGAAACATAGATGATTAATATATTACTAGACACTCACTTCAATTACATTACGTGGATCCTAATGATTGTGATTCTGGTAGGAATTTCTACTTTATGCTAATAATGAATTCATTATTAGTACATAATGCTTGTTACATTATACACGTATATATATATATATATATATATATCAATAGTATTATCTTAACCATCATATATTCTGATGGTGTAACATCCAATTCATTGCAACCTTCTGGTTGATTTATCTCTAAGCCCAATCTAACAAGACGTACGTTATCTACACCGGGTAAAATTGCGAGGTGTATAAGTTCGTTAATTTAGTGCTGAAAAGGAATTACAAGGTAGATGTTCAAGACTTCGGAGTATAAGCGAGAGCTGACAATTCAGATGTAAAACTATAATAGAGCTCAGAAAAGTTGAAATCGGACGGGAGAAATTAAAAAGTGAGCTATTGAGTGAAGTTTTTGTTAAAAAACAATACTTGTATATGCTCATGTGTGCAAAAAACAAATACATTCTGATTTTTCGCAAGGTCAGACATCAATTATCAGTCATGTACTATTACAAACTTGCAATCAATTTAATAAACCTATTGATTGATAGCAATTGCTTTCCATACATATCTTGTATGAGAGGAGCCAAAAAATACGTTTAGTTTACTGTACTAGCAGTGTTTAGTACAATTTAGCATATATAATACCAATTTTAACAATTGAGATACTAATTAATGAAATTTGTCACAATTTAGGACATATCGTTAAACAAATTGATGAAATGACACTCATGTTCTCTTATCTATCACATGCTGAGTGCAATTCAGTCAACATCCGTAAAAAAAAATAGATCTCCAAATGTGAGATATAACGACTACAATTTCGTCGATTTAGCATGTTAGTCACTTAATTAGACGAAATTTCTGTATAGTACATTAAACGTATTTTTTTTCAAGAGTTTGTTTTCTATATATATATGTATGTATGTATGTATGTATGTATGTATGTATGCTCTAATAAAACATTAGTATCGTCATTAAGAGTATTTACATTAACGATGTTAAATTTTAGTATTTTTAACTTGACATATAGACGTAAATTGACTTTATGAACTCCACATATACATGTTAAAGTTAATATGAGATTACACACAATATTGGTACACTTTATTTTCAATTATAAAATCTATTTTATTTTATTTATTCTAACATATTATTTTGTTATATATTATTATTGCCTATATTTTGGAATAAAATATTAAAATAATAATGAAAGTATATAATAAATTTATCAAAATGAATATACATGACCCACAAAATATTATTAACTTATTTGTTATAGTTAGCATGAAAGTTATAGAGAGATGAATTTTATAGTGTCACATGGTACCTTAACAAGACTATTACAACACTAAAATTAAACTTTTACTATAATATGACACTAACATATGACATAAAACAACTATCGAAGATTTTGTAACTAGTCGAAAATACAACTTTGCCTGCCAAAATCAATCAATTTAGGCTTCACCGACCAACACCGTCAAAATTTATATTGCACAAAGTCTTTTTTTTTTTTAATAGATCAAATTTTATTTTGCACAAAGTCTATCTTTTTTTTTAATAGAGTTTTGTCTTATATTCAACAACTTCAACAAGGACAGTCGTAACTTGTTCCAAACGAGACTAAATATACTAAATCAAGTTTCTTAGGCTTTACTTCAGGAGTGAATTTGTGGTGGTTGTAAATTTGAAACTATTTAGTTAAGAGTTAGTATTCATTTCAAACTATTTATTTCAAATTAGTACCGTATTACTAATACACACAAGTCCAATACATTTAACCCAATTAAAGTTTGCCCAAGACTAAAACCACTTACCGGATTTCGGTATTGACTGGAGTACGGCGTTGACCGTCGAATACCAGCGTTGACTGTCGGTCTCCGGAGTTGACCAAAAACTAAAAAAATGAAAAAAAAATTGGAAAAAACCAGTTTTTTTTTTTAAATACATAAAAATTATTTAAAAAATTAGAAAGTTTGGAAAAAAATTAAAAAATCTAAAAAAATTCCAAACAATTTTTTTTTTTTACAAAAAATTAAAAACATTTTTTTGACAATCTAATATAATTTTTGACAATCCAATATAAATTTTTAACAATTTAATACAAATTTTTTGAAAATATAATATAATTTATTTAACAATCCAATAGACAATATTTTACAAAAATTTTGCCAATCTAATACAGTTTTTTGAAAATATAGTACAAATTCTTGACAATCTAATACAAATTTGTGACAATCTAATTCAATTTTTGTGACAATCTATTACAATTTTTTTGACAATCTAATATATTTTTTTTAACAATCTAATACAATATTTTGGCAATTTAATACATTTTTTTTTAACAATCTAATGAATTTTTTTTGACAATATAATACAAAATTTTTGATAATCCAATACAATTTTTGTGACAATCTAATACAATTTTTTTGATACTGTAATACAATTTTTTCAAAATCTAATATAATTTATTTGACAATTTAATAGACAATGTTATGCAAATTTTTTTTGCCAATTTTTTGACACACACATGTATAAGGGTATAATTGAAAATAAACAAATATTTTTGAGATTAATTAAGAATAATTTAAATTTATCAAATTCACAAGAATGGTCCATTTGCCTATTAGACTGTCTGGTACTACACCACCACCCCCGTCTGTGACCAGTTGGCGTTGATCTCTTGGTAAGACTGTCGACGATGTCACCACAGGCCGCCGCCGACGTCCACAGTCCGACGACGAAAAAGATAGATCGATGTATATATACAGATCTGATAAATATGTATATATATATAGATCAATGTATGTGTATAGATATATATAAATATATACAGATCTGATATGTATATATTTATATATATGGGGGAGGATATATGGACATCATGAAAAACACCCAAATGGACACTTTTTTTCAAAAACGCTCCAAATCAAGATTTGGCTAATGCAAATCTCCACGGTTTCACGACGGAAACACAAATATGCGTTTTTTTTTTTTTTTTCTGAGATGTATAATGACATGTTTTGATTTTTAAATATGTATAATACGTGTATATATATATATATATATATATATATATATATATATATATATATCGATGCATATGTATAAATAAACATGTATGTATAGCGAGATATAGAGAAGCAGATGAGAGTAGGAGTGAGAGCATAACAGAGAAGGAGGTGCAGCAGAGGCTGCGACGAAGGTGGCGGTGGTGTGGTATGGTCGGAGCTCTGGCAACGACGGAGGCGAGTTTGCTCGGAATAATTGTTGGTATTTTCTAGAGGGATAACTGTTATGGGTAAATGAGGGTAATAAGGTAGAACAGAATTTGAACCTCTTTTATATATAAAGTAGATGATACCAAAACCAAATTAAAATATTTTAAAAAATTATTTTATGCTAATAAATAATATGAGGGGTACTAAAACCTAATAACTATTTTAAAGGCGTACCGGCCTCCAATTTATTCAATTGGCATTCTTTAGATGTAAACAAAAAACAAAATCAATTGGCATTTACTGGGCCCAGTGTAAATTTCTCAATAAAAACCTGAAACGCAAATCAAAATGATGATCTAGTATCGAGCATCACAAGACAATTGAAAACTCTGTAAAAACTATAAATAGATCACAAGTTAACTAAGCGAAATTTGAGACACAGAAGTCGCACTAGCAAGTGCTGTGAGATCTTTCCTGTTTAATCAAACACTGTTAACAAGGGAAAAGACATTCAATGGCTATATAAGAAGCAGTACTGCAAAGTATACATACTTTGACCAAACCTATTCAAGCAGTATATTAAACGCGATTCTTGTTTTATTTACAAAAAGAAAATCGAAAAGGGAGCCCTAAGAGGTTTAATGCTATCAAAATATTGTCTGCACATTGTCCAACCTGACTATGGCTACTATAACGTCGAAAAACAATTGACATATATATATATATATATGCTACCAACCTTCTGAGTTTTAAATCTTGGTCCTTTCCTTTACAGCACTTTTTGAGATACATTACATATAAATCGATTCCCAACATGGTCGTGAGAATTCTTACGTTGATGACCAAGTGCAAAGCGCATAACCAGAAATAAGAGTACTGGCGGCTAAGGCTACAAAAGACATAAAGGATAATCCCACAGATATACTGGCCATCATAGGAAACTGGTCTTTGCCCCAGTTAGATTCCCAGTCATCAACTCGTGTAGCAGCTGATGACGATGCAGACATTAGAAGGTAAGTCAATATCTGCAGCCATTTTAGAAAATTAATAAAAAAAAAGCAAGCAACCATCACAACTATTCTTGCTGGTTGTTGAATATATGGGGTTATAAGTGTGATGTTTACTTTCCTTGTGACTAGTTTGTATGTAAATAGGAAGTCTGTTAACACTTTCTGGACGTAGAGGACTAGATTGATATTTGCTCAAATATATTGGGACTGCAGATGTAATAGGCAGTTGTCACCTATAAATATCTGTAACAAACTTCATTTTACAATTAATGAGAATTTTAACTCAGTTCATTTTCCCTCTCTTTATTCCATTTAAATGTCTCTGCAAATGCAGATTTATGACCGGTAGTACTTTTTAAAGACTAACTCAACATTTTAACTTAGTTTTACTGGGGATAGATTTGTCATATGGATGTTATATGTCGTTACGTTTATCCCCTTACCAATAAAAGCAATCATATGATATAAAACCCCAGGTATCTCCATTGGCATCTAATTCCTTACTTTATAAGCTGTCTAAAATATATTCCACTTATTTCTGCTTTAAGTGCACGCAGTAATATTCATCCAGTATATGGTAAAATATTTTATTAACTTTAGAACAAGAATATTCTGTTTGTATAATGTTTACCACTAACAACACAGAACATAGACCACCACTACTATTGAATTACATTAAGAGGTTAAAAAGAGTATCACATCAAAATAGAAGACATTAAAAAAAATTACCAGTTTCAGAAACCAAAAAAATCCAAAATTGACAAATAACCAGCTAGATCGAATTTAAGTCAGAAACACTAGCCTGATCCAAGGAGAAATCGAAGTACAAGCGATATTGGTGACGAAACACATACTTCCCAGTACATAACGTGAAAAGTAAGTCGCAAGTTTGGATAACCGAATACAAAAAGCCAACCACATTTACGGATATACAATACCTGCATATGCCCATATATCAGTATTAAGCATAACGTGAAAACTAAGTCGCAAGTTTGGATAACCGAATACAAAAAACCAACCACATTTACGGATATACAGTACCTGCATATGCCCATATATCAGTATCAAACATAGCAACTTCACACTCAACTAAATTTTGGCAATAAAACTACAGTCTTATCCTTATAAACAAGGGAAAAAATTGGTCAATTGACGTAGGAATAGTTGTTTAAAGTTAAGTTGCACGTTTGGACAGCTGAACACAAAAATTGTACACGGGCAATGATAGAAAGTAACTGCTTTCATTAATCAATATGAATCGATATAAAATCAACAAATAAATAGTTACTACAAACACCTCTCCAAATATACCTAGAAACAAAAATTACAACTAGAAAAGAAAAACTACTGAATATTAGTCAAGTTCCAACAGATACTCAATATTTGAACAAAAGGTACACATACAAAAGCATGTTTACCAAAGCCAATTATTTAAGAAATATAGGAAGCAGCTGATTAGTACAATATTCCTATCACTGGCACTAAGATACAGTAACTGGTATATCACATCAAATATAAATTAAAATTCAACTAACTAAAATACGTTACATTTAAAACCACTGCTGTGGGCTCGGTTGATGTTCAAACAGTAGGAATGAAAAACTGACCAAATTATGATAATAGCCACAACGAAAATTTTATAGAAAGGAATAAAGGGATGGAGATCAAGCTATCGAGGCCCGAATTGGACTTCTGAAAAGAAGATTCTGCCAGTGACACTACGATAGGGTACCTGCTTATGCATAACTAAAACTTATTTGGTTGCAACTTTTGCTTAACCCACAATACTTCTCTGCTTAAATGGCTTACATCATTTGGTTGTCCAACAATATATTTTTCTTCGTTTTCTTCTCCAAACAGCTGAGCAAGTGAGAAACTATCATCCAACTCTCGGAAAACCCAACTTAGAAGGCCTGAAGCTGCAGCTAAACCAGCCCTAAGTACTAAGGGGGTGTTTGGCAGACAGGCCAGAAGTGATTCCTAGCCCAAGAAGCCCATTTAAGATATTTTTGTGTGTTTGGTAACATAAAATTACCCACTTCCCGAAAAGCAAGGGGCAATGGAAGCCCATTTTGTAAAAGTTAGTTTTTCATGCTTCTGGAGAAAGCCACATACTCGAGAAGTTAAAATAAAATAAAATAAAATCACAAAGAAAATAAAAAAAATCACAAAAAAATTATAAAAAATCACAAAATCACAAAAAATCACAAAATTTTAAAAAAATTACAAAAAAAATCAAAAAATCACAAAATATAAAAAATCATAAAAAATGAAAAAAATGAAAAAAATCACAAAATGAAAAAAATCACAAAATGAAAAAAATCACAACATGAAAAAAATGAAAAAAATCACAATATAAAAAATCATAAAAAATCATAAAAAATCACAAAATATAAAAAATCATAAAAAATGAAGAAAATCACAAAAAATCACAAAACTCTACTGTTATCTCTCACTCCGTAAACTCTATTTTTATAAATTTTTTTGTGATTTTTGTATTTTTTTAATAATTTTTTGTGATTTTTGGTGATTTTTTATAATTTTTGGTGATTTTTTATAATTTTTTTGATTTTTTGTTATTTTTATAATTTTTTTTCAATTTTTTTCATTTTTTATGATTTTTTTTATAATTTTTCATTTTTTTGTTATTTTTTATATTTTTTGTGATTTTTGTGATTTTTATAATTTTTTTGTGTTTTTTTTTTATTGTGTTGTAATTTAAAACTATTTTTTTAGCTTTGTAGAAAGATAAAATATGTATATTATATTATATTCGTACTGTATCAATTATTGTGTTATTAAGTCATTTCGAACTTATACATATCAAACGCAGACAAAACTTATAAAAATCAAAAGCACTTTTCCACCAGACGCTAATTTTTTCTAAAGTACTTTTTATATAAGTCACTTTTCAACGGCACTTTTCCAAACAGCACTTTTTAGGCCAGCACTTGATTACCAAACAGCCCCTAAATATAATGACTACACTACAATTGACTAAAAAATACCGAGACTTAAATGTTCATATACCACGATTTTCCGACAGATACTCCAAAATTCATATATCATACTAATTATTCCTGGATTCTTGTACTCGATATGTGACAACAAGACTATTTGAGAGATTAAGTAAACAGTGGTAAATGCCATATACCACTAATCTACAATTGACTAGAAAACATTAACCTTTCTCTAATACAAAGTTCAAACCACTACAATCTGGCAAGTCTGTGCTCAAATTTATTACAAAAAATCAAGATGTAACGTTATTTATACCTACATTTTTCTACCGGTAAAACGAATCAAATGTCCAACCCTACACTACAATAGACTATAAAACGCTACCACATCAAAGGTCGAACACATCAAATGCCCTAAACCACTGGGCTAAATTGACTAGATCACAATCTTACTCTAATTCAAAGTTCAAACTACTACAAACAGCGAATTATTAATCAAAATCAGAACAGAAAATCTACTTCAGAATTTGATTGTTTACCCGATTTTTTGGTCAAATATTACTAAAAAAAATCTAAATATCAAAAGCAAATAGTAGTTTCATGTGCATCATACCTGAATTATGGTACTTGATATACGAGAACCATAGCATATGTCAATAACCTAACACTAATTCAGTGGCGGACTTTGGATTCCATTATGGCAGGGGATGTATTCCATGTAAACTTTTTTGTTATCATGCAGAGGATGCTGCTAAAATCTGTATTTTTTTGTTTTGTTAGAATACACATAAAAATTCGATTTTCTACTCCCTCCGCCCCTTAGTCCTGCTTTGATAAATGTGGTGTTTAAGGATTTGAAAC